>WHYT01017765.1:216812-229066 GCA_009806455.1 Tetrax tetrax
CTTTGGTATAAGAATAAGCCTGCAAAATGTCAGCTCAATGGATTATTTTCTTCTTGAAGAATTGTAATAACTGAAAAAAAAGGACTCTGAAAGCAATAACTTTCTAAATTATGCCCATTGCTCAAATTAAATTCTACCTTTCCCTGAGACTAGTTAGTGGGCAAGACAGATATTGAAATAAAAGAGCCCTTACTCTAAATCATTCATATGCAGTTTTACTTTTATAAGACCACAAAATAAATATCTTGAAGTGCTAAGAGGCTTTTCAACTGAAATTGCCAGAAACACAGAAGGAAAACCCTCTATTCATCTGAAATTTAACAGGAATTAATTCAGAAGGCAGAGAAGACAAAGGATACTTCAGTGACTCACAACACATTTCCACTCCAGACTGTCATTTGTTAAAGAACATAGCACACTAATGAGATGCTTATTTTTCTACTGCTTTTGTTCTCCTGTTCATTTTGTCTGCATTTTCTGTAAAAACACAATTAATGATTAAACATCTCGAATGAATGATCGATGCCATCAGATGCTTTTACATTGCAGACACAGCACAAAACTACAAAATGTGTATTCTGATATAGTTATAATGCTGTTTTTCCCTTTTTCTACTGCTTACAGGAACTTGGAAGCAACAATTGTTGTTGGAAAGGTTTTGTAAGGTTCTTTGTTTCAATACCTTTTACAGAAGAAATGACCTATAAGTAGAACCATTGCAAATCTAGAAAAGCATCTGGCTACTCTGTACAGTTACTTTTGATCCTTGAAAGGATCAGGCATCCATTCACCAAGGAGTTTGAGAAAGGTTATGCAACCAGTGGGTCGTAGTCACAGTCTGCCGTTCTGTGCTCTGACACTTATGGCTCTTTAACCATAAAATGGAGATCTTTTTGCACCTCAGAATGAAGATATGGTAACAAATCTTAAGTGTCAAGGTACACTGGAAGAAATAAGCATAAATAGACTGATAGTAAGTATAATTTTGGATCATTCGCAGGCATTTTCCCTTTTATTATTTCAAAAGGATAACAGATGGGACTTGAAGGAGCTGTCAAATCATCTTCTATCAGTTCACTAAAATCGCTTAGTTTCCCTTCCTTACTCCCCCTTTAGGCCTTCCAGACAGGATCTGCCTAGCCTTACCGTGACCACAGAGATGGCAACTCTTCTTGTAAATCAGTGTTAAACTCTTCAAACACTTTCTGTGCTTTTTGAAATTCTTCTTCTGCCTAAACCAAAATGAAACAGGGTGACTTCTGCAATCACTACAACATAGCAAAAACTACCAAAATTGGTTTTGTGCATTTTTTGGTGTGCATCTTTCACAATTCTTATTAACAAAGGATGTGACTCTGTCCCACACCATGCAGGCCAAAACAGGACTTGCTGTCCCCTCAGTCTCATCAAGAGAGAAAGGTAGGGCTCAAATAGAGACTTATTCCTGAAGGAGGCTGAGTGTGCCCTCCACATGCACCAAAATGCTCAATACACATTTATGTTTAAGGATATCATTATTTCAATTTCTGAGACAGCGAAAAGATAAGAAACTTTGTGCTCTGTCTCCACAGAGAAACAAATGCCACCCAAACTCCCCAGGTCTTCTGCCAGTATCCCTCTGATTGTTTTACCTTGGTAATTCTGCCTTCATCTTTTCTTTTGGAGCTCTGCAGGGCTTCTAGATGATGCCTTGCACTGTCGTAATCCACTAGCTTTCTGCTTCGTTTTGCAATGCGAGTCTGTACAGGGGTAGAAATGAAAGTCAGCACAAACAGCACTTTTAAAAAAAGCTATTTTACCTATGTTGCCATTTAAGTTTTTGACATATTTTTATTCTCCCCTATCTGTTGTTCATACGTGAATTACTACATCATGCAGGAATGTGAACATGGTAAAGGAGACAATAAGGAATCCATTCACAGATTATTTGGAAGGAGTTTCTGTGGGTGTAGGGCTTACAGGCCTTAGAAGTGAGATATCAATGTTACCAAGACTTTTCTCATTCTCCAGAATAAATGGACCTGT
This sequence comes from Tetrax tetrax, assembly GCA_009806455.1. Lineage (NCBI taxonomy): Eukaryota > Metazoa > Chordata > Aves > Otidiformes > Otididae > Tetrax > Tetrax tetrax. Next base: position 218,838 of record WHYT01017765.1, read on the forward strand.
TACACTTACGGTAACACCATCTTTTTCCCTTATATATAGTGTGCAAATTTAATAAATAATTAACGTGGGGTTTATCTAGAGTTGGAAAAAATGCTTAAAACGTACTTCTTAGTATAGTTGTTCTGACACATAACGAAGATAACTGGAGTTCAACACACAATATAAGTTCTAATTTACCTGCTATAATTCTTTTTAAAGTAAACAAAAGTTCTTTGATACATACTGAGTTTACAAAACTATATACTATATATAAATTCCACATGCTGAGAGGGCATAAGTGCAGTTTCATTTACAAGCAACTTTGAGACTGAATGTCAGTAATGTTGGGATTTTTTAATTATTTTTTCTTTAATCCCTGATGTAAATGACAAAGGAGATGGCTGTGTGATACCTACTCAATTATAAACCACCACAAAAAAATTCCAACTATGTCCATATAGTCACATTCAAATATAAAAGTATCTACCTCTCATCTGCAATGATTCTTTATCCCCACACGTTTCATTTAGGAACCATCTCCCTAGACTGTACACCAGACAGGCATCTGGGAGAGACTAGAATCTGCACAGCAGTCTCTCCTGATGTGTATTACAAAATCGTTTTATAACTAATTAAAAGATAGGAACCATGGCTTATTTAAGAGAAAGATATTTAGATACTCACAGGTGCATCTAGCTAATAACAAAAGGTCTGTTTTTCGTGTTGCAATTTGTCTGGCATTTTAACACTGAAGAGCTTAATGTGTCCCTGTTGAAGTCAGTGAGAATTATAGCAAATAATAGGAGCCAGAAGAAACATAAAAGTTTTATCTACAAAGGCTAATTTACTTCCAAGTACTGTTCACTTGTGAAATCAGTATAGTCTAATATCAGGGATTTACATACAGAACAACATCTTTTACATTGCAGAAGAGAATGCCTTTCACTTGCCCCTTTTTAAAGTTTTTCTTTGCTTATAATCTCATTTTCTGTTTATTTTATGACTCAACATTAATTTCACAAATTGTCCTTTACAGGAAATCATTACTGTACTTTGATATCAGGAAATTGTCCTAGATATGTATCCAAGGTCAACAACGACCCATCCACTAGTTTTTGATGGAAGTCTTCCCAAAGTTCATCACATTTCTGTAAAGGTAGAAAAGAGGAAAATGTGCTTAGTATGTCAATTCCACTCCAAACCTAGGAGAAATACAAATGTAATTGGTAAAGATTAATCTTTTTGAAGTTTTAAAATGTTCTTTATGGCAATAAATCAGACTGCACTTACAATGAAAAGTAATAACTTGACATTGCAAATATTAATTCACAACAAAATAAGATTTAGCTTAATAACTAGTTTGTGTTTTCATTCTTTCAAATAGTTACTGCTATGTGAAAATAAGGATATCATTAATTGAACGTCTTCCTCAGGGTTTCAGGTCCCTGACGGTCAACAACACAGAATCTGAAGCAGCCCTAGCTGTTACATCTAAGTATGTTCACTGATGATGAACCTTTCTTACAGAGAAAAGATGTACAACTGAAAATAGAACACTAAATGAAATAACTGAAAAAAATAAAGCGGGCTTCCCATCAATTAGAAGGATTTGTAAGGTCAGCTTTGCTTGGCCATTTTTAAAATAAAAGCTATGGAGACCCACCCTAAGAAAGGTCTTTCCATCCTATACTTTTCATGCCATTAAGGTACATTTGATGAAATGGCCAATGCACAGACAAGAACTCTATCTTCCACTGCTAGAGAACTAGGATGCCAGATACGAAACACGTCAACATCAGCAGGCAAAACAAACAAAATTCCCCCCAGAAGCGACAGTGCTTTTCCCCAGTCCCCTCTGCAGCTCTGGGACAGTCACCAAGAGACATCCCTTGTAGTTTTCCGTTTTTTAAGAACATGTTAATGCAGCTGATGTGACAAGGACCCCATGGGGAGCAGGGTGAGATTCCTTGCCAGAAGCAAATCCTGTAACACAGAGACCTAGTGCTTGAGGTCCTGGGTTCTCAACTGAACGAGTCATTAGCACGTGTTAAACATCCTGATCCCTGTTTTCCTTAGACATTTCAAAAATCACTGAACTTCCGCCTTTGATGGGAGGGAGGCCAAAGGGGCTGAGCACTGCTCTGCAGGGCTGTTATCTTCACCAGCAAGTCGGGAAAGCTATTCCCTAGTGTTTGTTTTATCATAAATCACTATAGGGCATATTATAAATGCTGTGTGATGCCAGCATTCAGTTCATTTATTTCCTACCCTAACAGAGTCCCTAATGAATTACTACAATCTATTAATCATGCTTAAAAGAAATATCTCATTTATTAACACAATATTTAATCACAGTGGTCTACAGAGCAGCACAGCATTAGATCACAGCAAGCAACTGCTGGTCTTGTGCATTTGCTTTTGTATCTTGCTGATACATATTTTGGACAAATTAAAATTATGGAGCTATTCTGAAAGCTAGTGGGCTCAAAAAACATTGCTGAAGAGTCCTTTAAGTCATTATCTTTCCTACTGTACAGATTAAGGTCGTTTAGGTGGATCCCTTTTGGAACGATCATTTATATCTTGGACCGCAAAAATATATCATTCTTTTTTACTCTAGGTTGAGGGATGCATAAATCTACATTTGTGATTATATAAGTTAAAAAAAACAGGAGCAGAGGTTTTGTAATATGGCCCACATGAGCCTCTTATTAAGAAGATACATCTAACATTTATTCCTATGTCTAATACAGATTAAGAGCTAAATTTTGGTCCTTTTACACACAATTACAAATTTCCAAGTGTAGAATCTAATAGTGTACAGTTACAAGATGAGATGCTACAGCAAGATGCAGCAGGAGATCTTCCATCTGTTTAACCTAAAACAATATAAATGGTATGGTATCTTAACTTATACAGTTTGGAAGTTGGGTGCTTTTAAAATCAGAACCACGTCATGCCTTCAGCAGCAGGTAATGGTAGAGGAAGGCAGCCACAGAGGAGAAAAACAATAATTACGCAGATTTGGGAAGACTGCTCTGTCTTCCAGTTTCTTGTTAATTATATTATCCTTATCAGCCTTATAAACTGAATGGCAGGTGGTTAAAAACTGCCCTGATAACAGTTTGCACCTTCTTGTCACCACTAGCACATTTGCTGACAGACTTCTCCCAGACTTAAGATTTACGCAGGCGATTCAGAGCACCTCAAGTTAAATTCCTGCAGTGTCCTCTAGAAAAGCCTATTCTCCTGTAATCACTGGAGGAAGCTAAAAAGGCTAAAATGTATAATGCTCTGCAGCCTAATTTGCCCTTGAATTCCAGCTTATTGTCAGAGAGAGGTAAGCATCCCATTAGATATCCTGTTTGGTGCCACCGGCTCAACAGTTGTTACACAGCACACAAGGATAAGCAAATTTGGTAATTTTTAACATTCAGCTGAACTGAGAATCCTGACTGTAAAACTGTATGTAAGATACCTTGTACAAACTTGTAAATCAGTTACTGTCAGGACCAATTCTGCTCACGCTGATGTTGACCTCAGTGGGAGCTTATGTTAGCTGCCTCACAAAACAGACGTTGCAAATGCAGCATCTGGTCAGCAGGAGGTGCATTTCGCAAAACCAATAACTTCTATGCTCAGAAAACAGGGTTTAACATGCAATGAAGAATTAAGGGAAATTTTGGATGTACACTTCTCCGTAACAGCTCAGATTAATCCATCTGCAGCAAAAATACTTTCTTCCTCTTTCCACTCATCTTACCTCTCCAATCATTTTCACATCTTCTCGTCCGTACCAGTCTGGCTCGTACACTTCATGAAGAGACTCTGTAAGCTTCTTTGAGGCATCTTGCATCCCTGTAATTAGACAGAAGGAAGAACACTTAACTGCAAACTACAGGAAACAGTTGCTAAATATCTTTAGTTTGACCCATATGTACATACTACACTATTCTCTCTGGCATGTTTAGAATATCGTTTTCAAGGGCTGAAACAAAACCTTTATTTTCACCCGGCTCCCCCAGGTTAACAAGAAATGTCCATCATAGAAGGATTAACCCACATTTATGTGCAGAAAAAAAAAATCTATCAGATTAGGGATTCAATTTTCTATTCTGAACTAAACATACCTGAACATGAATAACAACTCAGAGAACAGTCCTGCTCGCTAGACATGTAATATCCAATTGAAAGACTATCACTGAAAAGACAATCAAATATCAACCTGCCTTTGGTTATTCTCAGCTCTTCTACTCTACAGAATAGTCTCCTACCTTGTCTGTAATGAGTACCATGCCAGTCTGTGTGGAAGAGAAGGCATTTCAAGGGTGGTATGGTTAAAATGGCAGAGATTTATAGGAATTGGTGGCTATAAAAATGGATCTAGGAGAAAAGCTTCAAGAGGTCTGTGCTAAAGAAAAGTGCTCCTGAGAATGGGAGAGGTCGCACACAGGTAGAATATATCTCATGATTTCTCTGCTTGTTTTCAAAGATATTTAAATCACAGGAGCTTTCACATGTAAAGCTAGAGTGGCTGAGCTTGTTATTCTTGTGCCTAAAGTAAGGATGGTGACCTAAAGGTATGTTCATAATGAAGGAAAGGACTGCCAAGAGCTGAGATAGTGTCTAAGGAAAAGAGATGCCTGAACTTGGGAAGCATGTCATAATGGACCTCATTTTATGAAGAATTATTATCTTGTATGCTTACTCAGTAGGTTTAGAAGTATGTGGAGCCCAGTGCTTATTTATGCTTGCAGCAGGGTGGTGTCTACAGAGAAGTGTGCTAAGCCGAACTGCATCAGTCACCTTTGGAGCTCTTGCTACCACAGGTGAAACAAGAATGGGGACTATTGATGGTTATCACTCTGTAATACAGAGAGGAGCTGGCTTAAACATAAAGTAGCTTCAATTATATTATGAGAAAGAGCCTAACTCTACCTTCAGTGAGATCATTTTAACCCCAGTGAAGAAATTATTGCCCTCAGTTAAGGCAAGTTCATGTTTGCCTTTCCATTTTGATGCAGCACCAATACATTAGATGGTTGAACACGGTTCTGAATCCAGTGAAATCAAACTGATCACACCTAGCATGCTAAGAGTCACTTCAGAATCAGCAATTTTAAAATGACAACTTTGTTCCAACTTCTTTGCAAAATCTCATCAACACTGCTAATTTTTTTTTTCACCTAGCATTCACTTTTTTCTTAAAAAACACATTTTTTTCTCCAGCTAAAGTCTGTTTGCTGAAGCGCACCTATGCTGTCTTGAAAATATCTCTAGTGTGATCTTCAGGTTTAACTACTCAGTGGTTGAATTTAGGAGTAACATCAATATTTCTGTTTTCTGCACAACAAAATGTTCAGGAATGGAAGAAGAGAATTCATTTGAAACTTGCATTCTAGAAGAGAAGATTTGACTTAAGTCAGTAGCTATTGCACTATGCACTCCAAAATACACACTCAAGATAGGACAAGAAAATAAATACAGTAAGGCACACTGCCTAATATAAAAATGACGTCTATGGAATGGGTAGGATAGGACAAATGATGCTGAAAATCGGAAAGTAGATGGCTGGGCTCAAGCGAGAGAATGGCATGGGAATGAGGGATAATAAGTAGAAAGGAACCCTGGTGTACAGAGAGTACAAGCCTTCACACTTAAATCAAAAGGTGCTCAGCCAAAACAGAATATTTAATATCTTCAGAGACTGTCTTGGTGGTGCTTTTTAATGCCAGAACTCTGCTCAGAGAACTGGTATAGCAAAATAACTTAAGATGCATTTCTTCCTTTTCTCCCTCGTGGTTAAATGCTTAGGATGATGTATTACCAGCTAAGAAAGGGTTCCTGAACAAAGGGGCTTTTTCTGCCTAGAATATGCCAGATTACAGTAAAATACAGATGATCTTCACATATTTTTCCAGGCAGGAATCATTTAAAATCATTAATGCCACTGCAAACTAGTCAATTCAGGAGGCAAGGCAAAACCTGCAGAGTATCGCTGTGCTTAAGAAGGCTGCTTCTGTCTGCTCAGGGTGAATGTACAGACCAGGAACTTTTGTGCATTTCTGCTCACGCTTGATCCTTTCTGATACCTGAACTTCTGCCCTTAGGCACACTGTGTGCTAAACCTGCCACGTATGTTCTTGCGGCTGCCAGGCTGGCACAGCTGCTCGCTAATCCTCCTGCAGCTCACACTCGGCTCGGTCAGACCAGGCTTGGGCAGAGCACCTTTTCCTACGCAGACTTTCTTTTTTAAGTACTACAGGACTCAGGCATGTATCTGCTTAAGAGAATAAGGAAGAGACACTTAATATCCCACGCTGGACTCATCTCAAAGTTGCACCAACTTTTGCACTCTTTTCAGTTCTGAGAATTTGGTAATCTTCCATTCTACCACATTCCTGTAAAAAAAAAAAGTCAATCAAATCCAGCTGCAGCGTGAGGCAAGTGGGCATTACAGCACTTGGCTTCTTCAGTCAGGGGCTTCAGTCTAAAATTTCCACAGGCCAACATCAGCTGTCTTACTCCCCTCCTACTACATCTATACTATGTTTACTGCAATACCCCAAATGAGTGCATAGTGCACCAATCCAGGGGCTTCCCATTCTTTTTCATGCCTGTGGGCATAAACTTACAATGTCCAATGATTTTTATTTTTTTTTTTATTTGGCTGGTTTTCACATAGAATTATTTCTTATGCACTGATAAGTTCATGCATTATTCAGCACTGAAGTTAAGAGGATTAGTGTCTCAGCCATAGACTGCAGGCTGTCTCTGCTGTTTTGAACTGCAATCACTGAGAAAGAGAAACTGTCATTAAAGTACTAAGAAATATGAAAAGAATTTTTATTGCTGATGAACAGTTAGAAATTTATACTTAATATCAATTGCTTCATTTACTACCACTTCTTCTTGGTAATTGGGTCACTTATTTAATAACTACAAATGCCAAAATAATTTACTCGCCTGGGAAAAATGATGCTAAATAATCCAGTTACTGATGTCTGAGGCTGCCGGGTGAAATAATCCCTCTCTATACAGGAAAGTGCCCCTGTCTCTGAAACCCCAAAGGACTCCTAGAGGCCCCCACGTGGTAGGGATCCTAGGGGTGGTGGTGCAGAGACTTTCCCATCAAGCACCTTAGAGACAGCATAGGATAGATGACTCTTCACCATCACAATTCCAATGTATTCAAGCTCTCATGGAGACTGAGACTGGCCTGGGACTGTATGTTGGCCATAGGACCAATATACTGTGGGGATTCGTCATTCCTCAGCAGGGAAATCTAGGCTGAATCATGGAGAAAATTCCATTCTCCTGATGGAGTGAGGCACCTTGGTCTGGCTCTTAATATTTAATTACTTGGGTGTAGAAGAGAGCTTCATGTGCAGTTCTCCAGGGACATGACCTATCCTGCCATAAGGGTTGTATCTGTTATTGCTAGTTACCCACTAGAGTTTCCACTGGAACAATTCAATCATTTCATAATTCATTAATAAACTTTACAGAAGTATGATGAATAGTTTCATTGCTTCTAAGAAATTACATGATTGATTTTCAGATTTGTGTGTCTGGAGGATATGTGCAGTTCTGTCAGCCACAGACTGGTAACTAGGCAGCGAGATTGCTTACAGATCTCCAAAATCTCCCCTTTCCTTCCTCTAGACCAGTTATTATTTCTCACTGCATTAAGCCACCTGAAAAGTACTCTGCTTCTTTTTCATGACGCAGGATTCCTTTTTACCTCTGCCACCTTGCCACTTGCATAGAGATGCTGGTTTGTATCTCCTCATCTACGCTGGTACTTGCAAAGTGGTCAGGGTAGAGAATAAGAGGCTGATTTAGAGTTTCTTTAACAATTGGCCAATAAGTCTAGTGGTTCAAGTCACCTACAGCTCTCAAAAGCTTAAAAGAATAAATCATGAAGTAGTGAACCCAGATAGATGTTGCCAAGGAGACTGGAAGAGACAGAAGATGGAGGCGTGAGATGACTATAGCTCTAGGGGATAGTACACAGTCTCGTCAGTACAAACACCACTGATACATAGCAGACGTTAAACTATCATGCAGGTGAAATAAAACAGTACATAAAAGCCATCCACAGGTTCAACAGCTTTATGACATGGCTCCTCCAAGTCCTTGAGTAACCAGCAGTAAAGAACAAGATCCAGCTAAGACTGAGAAGCACCTCTGAGCAAGAGGAGTCTGTATACAGCAAAAAAAAAAAAAAAATGTTTAAGAATGTGTGACACTAAACCTCAAACTGTCAAATATATTAAAATGAAGGGATAGAGGGCCATAAGAAGGCTCTGCTGACCACTGCTTGCCTAAATTGTGCCCAGATCTTGTACTTCCAACTTCCAATATCCAGTCACTCAAATGTCATGCAGCAAAATGCATGGATCTGCTTCTGCCATCCAAAATCTGGAAAGGTCTTTGCCACTGCTCAGCTAGTCAGCTTTGGGGAAGCCCCAGTCAGAGTTGTATTTGTGCACTACTGTCTTGGGCTGTCCTTCCATTCCACAGCACGAAGGTGTGCCAACACATGTGCCAAGGATGCCCATGGTGGCTGTTGGTTTTGGAGGATAACATTTTTAAGGCTCTTCCAAGCAGCTTATGAGTGGGTCTTTTTTTAAGACATGAAGATACTGAGGTGTTAGCAAACACTTCGTTCTCAGTAAGAAAGTCAGTCCAAATTATTTTCAAATGTGAACTTACAGGCTGGAACAAGATAAAGAAATTGAACAGAAAAGCATGGCTAAAAAGGCAAAACTTGTGCAATGAAAATTTTCACACCAAGTTAAAAACAAAACTTGGTGCAAAGAGTACCCTACTAGAGAGTAAACAAGCAAAAGGATCACAAATGCACAGAGTACTAGGAAAAGAAAAGAGAGAGAGAGAAAGAAAGAAAATGAAACATGAAGTGGAGACTGTTGTCACAAACATGTCACAAAAGCAGCATGTAAACAGTCCGCCTACATGACAGAAAAACCATCTGGCCAACAAACAGCTTCATCACGCTGCTTCTGAGTATCCATCTGATAACGGTAGTGGGGAAGGGATGACTGAAAAATAAGAAAGTAAAATCAGCGTCCCATGGGTTCCCAAAAATGACTGATGCTGAAATTTCCTCTAAGAACAAAGGCAGTGCACAAATCCCTACACGGCAAACTACCGTTCGTCTGGTACGGGATTTTGTCCAGCCCATCCAGCAAATAATAGACAGTCAAAGACATTAAGGTACTGCTTTGCTCCCCATTCCACAATTCCCATCAAAAAGAGCTTTCTTCCCTGCCTGTCAACAGCTGCTGAAGCTTTATTATGACACAGTGATTTCCAGAGATGTTAATACTTGTTTGTAACGTCTTTCGTACTGGACTGGAGCCAAGTCAAAAATACATACACATATATATACATACACACACATATATATTTATCACATATATGTATTTATCTCAAGAAGCCATTACAGTCTTTCTGTCAGTCATCAACTCTTATTCCCTTCCTTTTAGCCTCTGGCCTCCAGCTCCTCCAAAGAAAGGCAGCATGAGAAAGAGAACACTCTGCAGATGGTGCTAAGTTGAGTGTACTGGATTTGCAAGTGCCCAGCAGGATTTAAATAACTGTTTAGTTAATCTCTGATATTTAAGCACTGACCAGTGAGCTTCTGCTACTTGGATTTTCAATGTAGTATCGTAAGAGATCATATTTGATTTTTAAACTTTAAAAAATAATTGATTAAGCAGTCAGAAATATAAGAGAAATCACACTATTGCAGGGACCGTGGTTTTAGAGGGAAATGACCATCCAAATAGTAATACCTGCAAATGCTACAGTTGTGGAGATCAATCCCTTGTCTTGCATGGGGTATTTCATATTCTAGCATTTGCAAAGACAAGTAACAAACTGCGTAGATTTTGTGGGTGCTCAAAACATATGCAATGTACAATCTGGGCAGTGGTCCTGCACACAAAGGATAGCCAAGGATGAGTTGTGTATGCAAGATTGTACACAGATGAGTTGACACTGAAGGTGCAGAATCCCTAGCAACAGGCCGAAGAGCACGTGCCAAACCCAAAGCAGAAATGTGGAATACCAATGACAAAAGCAATATTACTTGTATTTGTTTTTGTGTACTTTAAACAAACCTACTTGCCTCAATTACAAAAAAAAAAAAAAGTATGCTTTATGAAAACATGATGTAAAACTTAAAAATCACCTTTGATGGCTGCTAAATATCCTCTCAGTTC
>WHYT01017765.1:229086-275592 GCA_009806455.1 Tetrax tetrax
CTGCCTAGAAAAAAAAAAAAAAAAAAAAAAGCAAGGAAGTGAAAATACATTTCAGTTATGTTATTGAAAACACATTTCAGTTATATTTTATGCCTTAAAACATGCGTATAATATGTCAAACTTAACAACAAAAAAACAATTTCAGGAGTTATGTGGTGAATAGCATCAATGTTGCAAGCATGCACAGGTTCATACAGAAAATGTGGCCTGGCCAAAATGCCATGCATAGTGTACTCTCTAGGCTAAAATTTCTGGGTTTATTTTATCATCTACATAGGGAAGAATTCCAGCCAAAGAAAGACAGGCATATTTTATGGTCAAGGTCTAGTTCAAGTTAGCCTCGCCAATGTCCTAACCTGAAACACAAAGAAGTATAATCAAGAACGGTGCACCTCCACTGGAAACCACTCAAATGAGGCCAGTCCAGACTTGCAGAAAATTCATACCCTTACATAAACAGCTTACGACTTTTGCAAATAGTTTTCCAAGTATTTTAACTTTTTAATATTTTGCAAGCAAATAGCTACTAAAAAACAGCACCACTAGTTATTTTGTTTAGCTTGGCCAGTGCATCTTGCAGTCTGCTGTAAAAGCTCAACTGTTTCTTTGGCAAATATATTAAAATGATCTTTCTTTATTTTATACCAACAGCCTTCAAAAATTAGAATAGACAAAACAAAATGGGTTGCTTTACTTTATCTCTGACTGTATCACAAGTTAGACTTCACAGCTCCTAGGATTTCCAATAAAATCTGTGCCACACTATAGCACATAATTTATTTCTAAAAAGCTATTTTTAGCTATTGCTAAAAAGTCCAGGAACATTTTCAATAGCCTAAAGATTTTGGAAACACTCTATGTTTATCAGTTCCCAATATCCTTCAAATTATTTATTTAAGCAGTTGGAAGCCATAGGAATATCAGCTTGCAGTCACACTTTCTCACATACAGCTATACCATATGGAAAAATCAGCTGCAAAATCTGACTGACTGCTTTGGAGTTTCTCTCACATTTTTCGCGTGAAAGTCAGAACCCAAAAGGGTGCATGTGTGAATACTTTGGAAGGCAGAGTCTCAACTGGTATAAGCTGTTATAACTCTACTTAAGTCAAAGCACTTCTCATGTCAGTAAAGGAGTTGTCATCAGCAACAGCCAGTGCTTAGAGCATTCAGACACAGAGGTTCATAAGAAATTCAGGCTGAAAGGGACCATCTGGTGCTTTGAATCCATCTACCTGCAACCACGTCAAATCCAAATGGTGGCTCCCAAAAAATACTCACTTCCCTCACCAGTACACAGACTGCAATGCAGATTACGTCCACCAGAATCGCTTGCCTCTCCCAGCTCCCTGCAGGGAACTGAAGGCCTTTTGAATTGAATAAGAAACCCCCAAATTGCACTGTAAGAAGAGAGCAATTGTTTTAAGGTCCTGGAAATATTAAGGAATTTAGAATGTAAAAATACCTGAGTGGGCTTAGAAAGCAGACGGAATACACTTTACGGATTCAATCAACAGAACAGAAGGTTGCTTTTACACTAATTTGATTTGAAGTGAAACTCCTTCTTGAAACTAAATCCATTAATCAACTAAATTCAGAGTGCACAAATAGACCCAACAGGATGACATCTGAGAAGCTGCTGAGTAACTGCGAGAGCACAGGAGCACCCAGCCCACCAATCTGTCTCTGGTTTGGGACCATCTTCTACGCTCCAAGGAAAGGCAAACCCTTCCCTTGCTTTGGGATCAAAGCAGGGGCCAGACAGGCATAGGTTGAGCAATCAGTGGATTAAATCTCAGGCTTAATTACTTACAACACAATAGAAAGTTCTGAAAGTAGTGGTAGCTTGATGTTGTGTCCCCTAAGAAAGTATATACTTATACATCTTAATACTGTTTAGTAAAAAGTACCACCCTAATGCATCATAACAACACATTTTATTGCCCTACATAACACGGTAGCATCCTAACACACTTCAGAAGCTGACTTTTTTCTACTCCTTTCCGTGTTAGAATGGGAAGCAAAGAGACGACAGAAGTTGTTGCCTTTCTGCGGAGCAAGGCATTAAGTGAACACACTGACACAGAGGAAAGGAGATTGAACCCGGGGGCAGAATTTCTCGCGGTTCGACCTGAAGAGGAGTATCTGTAAACATGTGGCAGAAAGAGGAGGGGAGTTCCCCTTTTATGCATGCCAGTTTCCTCCTGAGAGGATCCCTGCTACGCTGAGTATTTATGCGAAGGCATAGAAATTATCTTTCCAATTCATATCTTCTTTGGCCTGAGCACTTGTGGTGAAAACGGAAAGTATATACAGCAACTTGATTCTTCATCATGGTCCAGCTGAACAGGTGCCCATACAATAAAAAAAATTTAGTTAGTAAAGAATTTCTAATGTTTCAGGAGCAGCAAACTGCAGCTGGAAGGCTCAGAACCCTGTTAGCTGTCCTCGTGTCCAATAAAAGTTCTATATTTACCCCCACACACGCCATTTTGTCAGCAGGACTAACTAGCACACCACAAATGGCATGTCAGGGACACATATTGCTCAAATACCATCTTTATAACTGTACTGCTGTGTAGTTTTACGACTGGTATCCTAAACCACTATGAGATCTATTGCGGCTTGTTAGCGTCGTGCGTCATCAGCAACTGCTGCTCAGGAAAACGCATAAGAAAAAGTCAAAGCAATAAAAGATGATGCAAATATTTTGCCATATGTGCTGTTATGAATTCTGACAATTCATTCAAAAGAATAATTTTAACACACATCTCCCTCAGTCTAGGTTATTAACAGGTCACAAATGACTGAAATATCTAAGCAGCATAGAGCCATATGAATTTTCCCTCATTAGGAAACGTTGTATGACACGTGACGTTAAAGCATCCATGGGCAAGGGCCAGCTCCCACTGAATTGAGAGATAATCTCTCAGTTTCAATGGCAATAGAATTAGACCTTTCTATAAAATATCAGAAATAAAAGCTTGCATCAAAAGTCCTCAGCCCTGTGAATTCTGCAAAACGTGCCTCTGGTCTACACATTTTGCTACAGTAAACTCACTATCAGTAAAGACAAATTACTTTTACCACCTAACAGACTAATTAGTATTCACAGGATGAAAATACTGCATTGCTTGCTCTGCACATCTTGTAAACTGTGACATACAGGTTTTAAAAAGCACTGTTTTCAAGACTGCCACATATTTAATATAGCTCCCTCTCGATGTTTACCAATACACTCTTTCTCCTTTATGGTCTATCAGATGAAAGCATCTGGTGACTCTGAAACCACTGCTCCAAGTATCTTCATTAAGGCCATCAATTTTGTTAATTGAGATGCAGCTTCTTGAAGAAGAATGAAAAGTAGGTGTTATTTTGCAGATGTTGTGCTCCCCTGAAATGAGATTTCTCAAGAGAGCACTGATGCTTCCCTTATCATTTCGTAATTTCTTTTATTTGTTCTACATGAGGGAGCAAAATGAGTCAGAGTTCCATAATATGCAAGAAAACTGCAGAGAAAAATCTCAGTAGCATACTTACTAGCAAACTTCTCACAATCAGGTTGTTTGTTTAAAGCAGGCAAGTTCTCACTGGACTCCAGTATCAGAAATCAGTGCTCTTAGCTCACCTGGTCAAACTCAACATACAAATTACCAAAAATATCTATCAGGCAATTTGTTAAAATGCAAATAAGAGCAAGGGAGGCATGCGAACAACATCCCTTAACAGGAAAACTGACATAGCTCTCCACAGCGATGTCCCAAACAACAACTTGTTGCCCTGGACACTGTAGCATACAGTCAGCGTCGCCGTCAGCTCTCCTTTTCTACTCTCTGGTCTTATTACATGGTCAGTATTATGCAGCCAGTAAAGACACAAGCACTCAGTGAGATAAGCAGGTTCAGTGTTTTCAGGATCTTGTCGTCTACAGTCACAGGTCGGACACACCTTTACAGCAGCATTAAGCCTTTTCAGTACTACTACTTTTTGTGTATGTTTTGATTTGATTTTCTTTCAAAGAATAGTATTTAGGCATATCTTAGCACTGAAATTAAGACAAAGAGAGCCATGCCAGTGTTGGCTGTAAGACTAACTGATGAGAGCTACAAAAACTTCATGAGTAAAACAATAAAAACCATGGCTTTGTTTCCTGCTCCATTAGAAAAACCATTGCTTCCACTCAGAAATTAAAGGCGACCTTGCCTCCACAAAAGCTGAACTGGATGACCAAGCATCATCATGTATTCACAGCATACCAGGCTGAACAGATGAGTTTGATTTTTCTATCATGTCACATACAGGATGTAAACACAATACATCTTTACAGGAAAGGTCAGCACAGCATGTGCTTGATACCGAAAACAAATAAATCACTTCACTTTAGCAAGAGTCAAGAGCACTGTCAATGCTGAATCTGGAGTATAGTTTAATTAATAACCTGTCCCATAGAAATGCAAACCAGATGATTATTAACACAGCTCTAAGTCTAATACTGGAATTTTGTCATTCCATTGCTAAGACATCAGGGAAATAGCGCAAAACAAAGCATTTTCTGTATCACCTGAATACACTCTTTATTGTAATGTGTAGTTATTACCCACAATGTCAAGCAGCACTGTCTCTCTGCTTGCAAACACTTTAGGTAGTGTTTACTGCTAAGTCTTTTAGGGAACTCAGAAGTATGAATGCAAAGGACTATTGCATTAAGTGAAGCTTAAAAAAACAAGATGCTATTGGGACAAGTCCAAAATCCAGTATGAAATATATCTGTGTACCAGAGTACCCTATTTTACCGTTTCTCAGTCTCCGTATAGTTTGTAGAACTGTCTCCCAAATTTTGGGATATTTTTCTTAAAGAAATACATTTCTTCTTTTCTCTTTCTACAAGCTGTAAGAGACTTGGGTTTTGAATTATTTGCCTAAAGCATCACTTGACAAAAGTTGGGTCTGCAACCTGCTCTGGAAACACAGAGCTTTTTGGCATCCCAGTACCCACTAGGACAACACCAAATTTGTGGTCCAGCCACTAAGAAGCATCAAGAGTAAGAATTTCATTGTTATTAAGTAACATGATGTGCTGAGGTAAACTGCATCAAATCAAAGAGGGTCCTCAAACCATTTGGACTAATCCAGCAAGTATGAACTCTAAAGGTAAGAACCAGTGAGCTCTGCCTCACGTCAGCAGTGACTCCCAGCAGGCAGGTGAGAAAGCTCTGTGCCTGCAGTGATGCTTAATGAATTAACCCTTTTACTGAAAAAAACCAGCGTCTGCTTCAGATAAGGACCGAGTGAAAAATACTTGGCATCTTCCTTAAATGAAATCCCAACCTTCCTGTCTCTCAACTAAACCTCTCCCTCCCCAAGCTAGGATTCTACCTTCATACCTACTATATCTCCATACAAGCACACTCATATCCTCAAAGTAGGGCCCAAACTTAATGGTTTTCATGAAAATTTGGAGTGTGCAAAGGCAGCATGTGCAAAGTCTACCAGCCTATGGCTAAAAGTAATCTATACATATTAAACTAAAGACTTTCTGAACATGTGCTTGGCCTCTGTTCATGTCTATAGCTGCACAACTGTATTCTTAAATAACATAGAAACTATGTATTAACAGGTCTGGTAGAAAACTGTCCGGAACTGTTTGTTGTGAACTGGATCATGTTCAGGCTGTGTGTTAAATCCCAGAGCTGGACTATGCCACCCATCCCCAGGGCTGGTTATCCCAAAGGGGTCCTGAAGAAACATATACCAGTCTGTTTTAAAAATAGTCTGAAATAACTTGATCATTCAGCTTCACTGCCCAGGAAAAAACAATTAGCACGGTTACTAAAGCTGCAGAGGCACAACAGTTTATATCCAACAAGCAATCAAAACTAGCCCAGTGTGACAATGGTTTAGACTTTAGACTTGGAGCAATCAATAGGCGGAATCAAAAAAGCAAAACATTGGATCAGCCACTCTCTTCTTTGAAGGGAGGAATTAGTTGGAATGGCTAAGGGCTGTTCTTGCAGAGATAATTTTATAGCAAAAAACAAAGGCCCTCACCTTCCTGGGTCTGATTGAAAATTAATGAGGTTGAGATGAGATTTAATGGTATACCATGTTTGTTCTTGTCTTGGGAAAATCAGCCCCTCAGACATAAGATAATTATTAAATATACATTTCAGGATGAAATGGTAATCAGCAGAGAAATCCCTCCCATAGCCCCAAAAATACTTGCACTTTGTATTGCTTGTATTTGGCTTACTGGTCATCCAGTATCTGAAGTACGCTTTGGGACTGTCCCTGAAAAGATACCTGTCAGATGCAGCCTCCCTGAATGCAAACACTTCTTGGCTCACAGGAAGGAGCTCCCTCCCACTAGTCTAGATTGTGTCTTCCTGTGTCCAGTTTACTTTGGAGTATCTATCAGGGACAGCATTTGGCATCACCCTCGTTTAGCAAAGGAATCACCCACTTATGGACAGAGCTTAGTGAACCAACAGTATGTTGCAGTTTCACAAGTATCGAGAATCCCCTGCAGTTTAGTATGCGAATCCACAGACAACCAAGGAAATTGGAATATCAGCTAAGGAGAAATAGTGTCTCCCATTCAGAGTAATTTAAAAGCTTACAATTTTTGTTTACTGCCTGGATTCTTTTCTCTGTCTCAAGCCCATGCACAAGATCAGTAAAATTAGAGGGTCTAAGGGATGGCCATAAGGTAGGTCTAAATAGATAACTGCCCTGATTGATCTTAAAAAAAAAAAAGGATCAAATAGATACATG
Source organism: Tetrax tetrax (assembly GCA_009806455.1). Lineage (NCBI taxonomy): Eukaryota > Metazoa > Chordata > Aves > Otidiformes > Otididae > Tetrax > Tetrax tetrax. Next base: position 235,858 of record WHYT01017765.1, read on the forward strand.
GCATATCTAATAATTCCCAGAGAAAAGAAGGTGTTGCAGAACACAGATTGAATTTCACACGATTCTAATACATGCTGAAGCTCCCCTTCTTCATCATGTCCTTCTTTCAATCCCAGCTTAAGACATCTATCACCGTCTACATGAATTGGGTGCCTCTCCTCATCTTAGAGCCAATGTAAATCTCTTCAGTGCAACTTGTGGAGTCAGGAGGGCAAATAAAAAAATCCTATAGTCAAAATCATTCACTCAGCATAGCTGTCTAGTGCCATTTGTGATACATCCAAAAATGGCAAACATAACTGGTCCTAAGGGACCTGCTGGTTTGCTGAATAACATTTGGAAGCCAGGGAGGACACACTAGGGCCTTGTAAGTGGCAGCTCATGCCAACATTTAGACAACTGACTTACAACCTTCACAGCAACTGCTCAACTCAGTTGGCGGGGCTGTACCAGGCGCCATGAGTGATCCCAGCGCCGGCCATGTCCTCATTGATAGGTGCCGTCCCGCAGGGTCTGGGCCAGGTGGGCAGAGACAGGGGCTGGTAAGAGGCTTCACTGACACCCCCTCACCCTAGCAAGGATTTGAACCAGGTCCGGGGTCTGTCTGGGAGATTCATATGGGAACAGCAGGAGAGGTAGCTGAAGCACAGGTACCCTAGGCATGGGGACCAGACTATGACATAGCTTTGGGAAGGACTGCATGCCCTAGGCTGAGCTAAAATGGGACTCCTAGGCCCACGTGCAGCATTAGGGGTCCCAGATAGGGCTGATCAGAGCCATAAAGGCCCACAGATGTCCACTGAGAACTAATGGGTTTCTGCCTAGGCCCTCCAGACCACACTGCACAGTTCAACACAAGAGTCTGGTAAGACCCAGCTCAAACACAGACACCCACGTTCAGGTGTCACAATCTGGCACTGGATCACTGGATCACTGGTAGGGTTCAACTGCCAAAACATATGCGTTTGTTGCTGCTGGAGATGCTATGGGGTGCTCGAGAGGACCACAGAGCCAGCAGGTATAACAGGCCTATGGCCAAAGCCATGTGCTTCTGTTTGCAGCAACAGCTGGGGGCCAGGTGAGGGACACCGTGAGGCACATCTGGTGCCTATGCGTAGGTGGTGAATGTCATCTTGGGTATCTTAACTCGTGAATAAATTTTAAGAAATCAATGGCACATCTGATGCAAAAAGAGCACTTCGATAAATGTTAGTTGTCTCACAGAACACCTTAAAACAATGTTGTGCCACAGCTGTAAGGCAGCTAAGCACGCTTGCATGAAATGAAGATCTGGCCAGGATAAACCTTTTCAGGACCCCTAACAATCACACCTAAGGAGCAGCTCTTACTGCGAGGCACGCATTAAGTAAAGAAGTCCACGGAAGCAGATTCTGCTCACTCCACAACAACTACAAAAGGCTCTTCATTTTCACCTAATTCTATAAACAAGCAACACTGCTTGACATTTTGCTTTCTTCTGACAATATGTCATGGGCAGTTGCTTTTGTAGTAGCAACTGCTATATCTCTGTGCATACATACACAATAAATAATGTCAATAGTTTTAAAAACTAAAATATATTTTAACTGTAGTTTGTAAAATAAAAAAAAAGTCTCATAATCGCATATTAAAAAGTAATGAGAGGTAAATATGCATAGACATGACATAGAATATTGATCTCTTACAAAAATGAAGCAAGCACTGTGAGTCATGAAAATACGCTTGGGGAATTGGTATTTTACTTCCTGTCAAAAAAAAGAAAGTGTAAGATGCAGTTCCTTGAACAACAGAATAGAGATGAAATTTCAGGTAAATCCCCGATGGACTTGATATTTTCACAGTTGAGAGAAATATGCAGGAATTGCCTTTTTTTTCCCTCCCTCTCTGAACTTCAGGGTTGATTAAGAGGCTGAGCACATCCACAATTAGCTGTGCAAAGAGAAATGTTTAAGCCTCAGGAAATTTCTTGCAATATAGTATAACTCTCTGTCATATATGAGTTTATATATGTTTTGTTTGTTCCACAAGTTTTGCTTTAGAGTGGCAATTTTCAGCTTACAACTTAAGTGCAAGGCGAAAAACAGCTGTATTTATTGTTAAAAATCTAAATGTTTTCACTGTTGATTTTGGCTGCAGCAGCCTACTGCTTCTCACAGGGAAAGACCTGAGGCTCTGAAAAGCCACTGTGCTCTGTTCTCTTCCAACATGAGATGACTCATTTTCTCCATGGTGATTCATCTGGGTAATTCAATTCTGGGTTGTCAAGTCCAGAAGGGGCTCTTATCCAGCTGCATTCAGAAAGAGATGGGAATGGATCACTGGGGAGTCCAAATGAACTTTTCCTACAGATAGATTTGCTAGATGTATCCTTACACATAGCCTTCTGCTGAGTTTGGTACATACCCACCATCCAATCTGCTATTCAGGCAAGGAATAGCATGTTAAGATTTCAGTTTTTTATTATGTGTTTCCTGGATAATGAGCACTATTTTCTTTCTCTTTCCTTCCTCTCTCCTTTCCTTGAGCTGAACTGGGAGTCCTCATTTATTATCTTTGGAGAGTATGAATAAAAAAAAGATCCCTCTGTACTTAAGACCAGTTGACCTCTCAAGTTTTGCTGGCTCAATAAGGTAGGAAAAAAAAGAAATACAGACCATTTTCACAGCTTTCAGCTTACCAGGATCCCCAGAGCCCACATAACAGCAGCTGCTACAAATAACTTACAAAGAGACACAGAACTGAAGTGACAGTCTTCCTCAAAACCAAATGTAGGTAGGTGAGATGGCCAGGAAACAGCCAAATCACTGCTAAGAGAGACTGCAAGAAACAAAGTAGTTTGGACCTTCTCTCTATCTGCCTCTGCCACAGAAAGGCCTTGTTAGGTCAGCAACCACCACAGAGGCAAATAATCCTGGAGGGAGCTGCAAAAGATGGAACAGCCTCTAACAGGGGTGGTTCTGTTTGCAAGCCACCTGAATGTCCCACATCAACAGTTTGGTGGACCTCAGCAAAGGATCAATCACCCAGGCTACCTTTTAATTCCTTAATATCTAGAATTTAAATTTTATTTTTTTCTAAAGGCTCTAGAGTTGCAGAGATAAACCTGAAAGCAGGACTGAATGTAAATCAAGAAGAGATGGCTGGGTGAGTTCACAGAAGACACCATTTCAGCAAGGTATTAATCAGTAAGTGTGATGATTCAGATGCACATTGGAATCCTTTGTATCTTTGCATTGCTAGTAAGCTGTAGATCAAAGCATGGACAAAACTAAGAAAATTTAAGCAGTTTATATGCTTCTTATTGGTGAATATGACAGAAACAGTGCTTTTGCAGGATTTTTTTCCCCTTCTATTTGAAGAATTGAGCACAACAGAACTCTGAGAGTGAGCCCAGCAGAGCACAGTAAGCAGGTGTGATTAGTTTAATAAACATATAGTCTCTCTCCTTCGGTATGCCAGTGGACCTAGCCCACTCTGCATGTGCTCCTCAAGAGAGCTTTAGTAGTTCCCTTTGCACTCACTCCTCCCTACCCAGTTCCCTGGCCCCAAGTCACATTTGCATCTGGATTTAGCATCATGCAGTTCCTGTAGAGTCCTTGACAGTTTATTACTGCCTCTCTGTACATCAAAGAAGGAGAAAATAAAAAAGAAAGCAAAGCTAAGATCCTCCTTAGCCCTTAGCAAGATTTTCAGCTGAAAATCATCATTACGGAAAATTCTTGGTAATGGACAGAAAAAACAAACACTTGAGATATAGTTTTGCTTAAAAAGACTTCTTTTTCTCTTTCATCTCTCTTTTTTAAATTTCACTCAGAACCTTTAGCTAAAAAAGCATTCCACAAAACTCTTTTTCTTCATGGGGATGCTCCAGCTGCTCCTTCTGCACCCAATAAGAACTTTACAGATGCACCCAATTTCAAGTAACACAGCGACTAGCTGTACAAACAGCTGGGATATTGCCAGCAAGGATAAGCAGCAACATAAGGACAATAATGAAGAAGGAAGTGCTCCATTGACATCCCAGTATACTTGGGAAAGAAGAAGGGGAAGAAAAGGGAAAACATAACATCTTTGCAGGGTTTCAAAGCTTCCGAGTGCTTCTTCAGGCCTATTGAATCCCACTGTCTTCCTGATCTCAAGATCTACACAGCAGCTCAGCAGATCCTGAAACCTCCCTCCCTTCTACGCTGAGAGAGGAAAATAAAGGCTAAGTGACCATAAGATGCAAAAGAGTTGATAACAATCTCAGCAGTCAGGATGCAGGGTTTGTGTTTATATGGAAAAGACATGTGGTAGACAGGACTGATTCGGGGCAGAAATTTCAAACATTCACATGACCCCATTTTTACATCATGTAAAATGCGTGGGAGTAGTTCTCTCATCCCCCAGTGCCTTTCTACATGAGCTCTACGTGATAGCTCACAAAAACGACAGATACTTCAGTTCATACTTACATAACAAGACTGTTTTCTTGGTGGCATTAATGAGCTCACGGTAGGCATTAATTTGTACTAGAAAGCTACTATATAATTAATCACAATTAATCACATCAGAGCCAAAGTCTGTCCAACAAAGCAAGGAGTAATTGAAGTTAGAATTTAGGATTGCATTGGAAGTAGATTATAAACTCTTTGGGGCACCTTCATTTTCACGTGTTGTGTTTACAACATTAAGAGCAATTGAGTCCAGCAGTGCCTCATCAGCTGTGGGATCACAGCCCCCTGTCATCCTTGCACCGACAGGGAGTGTAACACTGCTCAGTCTTCTGAAACTATTAATCTATTCACTTCATATAAAAATGGTATTATTATATGCCACTGACAAAAGCAATCCACAAAATGAAACCAAGGAAATACATCTTTCCTTTGTAAGGTTTAGTCAGGTTTGGGTTCTGTTCTCAATTATGCTGTTGAAAATGTTTTGCTTCTCCACTGATCCCAAGCAGTTCTAGCATGATGGAGTTATATATGATTACAATACGTCCTTTTATTATGAGTGCATTTCTTAGCCCTCTGCATGCACAAATACAACAGGTCTTACCATTTGAAAATAGCAGAATAAAATTTTATACCCCACCCTCCAGAAATAATCTTTTTACTTGTTACCCTGTAACACCTTCAAAATCAGCAAGTTCAAATACACTGTATTCTTCTTAAGAGACAATTAAGGAAACTGAAAATGTAACTGACCTCTTGCCGTTTGAAATTTTGAACGTATTCTTCAAACTGTTCATCTTTTGTTTCATCTGCTTTTCCTAGTTTTTGAAGCACCTATATAGAAAATAAAAGAAAAAGGAATAATTTAGATTTATGTCACAAAGGAAAAATGCTGCTACTTTCAACATTTTGGTAGTGCATGAAACACCCACAAGAATGAAATGCTATTTAAGCACTACAGTTTCTGAAGTTCAAACAGGAAACTATTTTGTCAAAATAAAAAAGGATAAAAGCAAGAGTACAGTGTGTGCATGTCCATGTGCAAATACACTTCAAAGTATGGAGTCTGCAGGGGGGTTTGTGTTTTTTAATGAAGCCATTTTTCTTTTAGCAAAGAATCCCAGGGTTTCAAACCAAAGAAGAATAAAAGAAATTTTCTGGCACTGTAAGTTGTCCTCTCATTCAGACAGAGAAAAACAAAAATCAAACTTCATTAGTTTTTTCTTCTTTTTATGGCTCATTAAATCAAATGGTATTAACATTATCCTTATCTGCATGATTTTCAACATCAAGTCATAGAGAATAAAGAGCTGTAAGGCTGCACAAGAAATTGTTACAGCTGATGCTTATTTAAAACTTCTGTTGGTGTTCATACTTGCTCCCCTCATTAATTCAGAAGTGGATTGTCATCCACTAGATAATAAATATATTGCAATATGTCAGCAGTAAGGGCTATTCATGTGATAGTGATCTCAGAAGTACTTTGACACAGCTACACTTTACACTGTATTTAACTACAATAAGTGCATTCTAGTATTAACTCCCGACACTATCCATTCATTTTAATAACGAAGACTTACATGTCGCTGCAAATAGGATTCACCCTTCTTGTCAAGCAACCCCCAAACCTTTATAGAGTACTACTATGTGAGATGAACCAACTCACACAGTGATGTTCAGATCATTCTCCCATGACAATTGGCCAAACTTACAATTTTCCCAGGAAAAATTAAAAACAAACAAATGAAAAAACCCCACAAAACAGAAACAGTAGCAATCCATTGATACTATGAATACACATACAAACATCACCATTTTTTCTTCTCAAAACAAAGACTGCACAGTCGCAGCCCTGGCAAATTCTCTCTCTGCCACCTCCTTCTCTCAACCCCAGCCAGCCCCCACACCATAAAATCAGGCTGCACAAAGGCGAGGTGAGCATTGCCACAATGGAAACCAGGGCTCAAGATGATCATGAAGGTGATGCAATGCTACCTGTGGACCTGCCATGTGGAACTTCAAGGAAGTTTTGATGTATTTACAGCAGAAAGAATGACATCAGAAAGGAAAAAGGGGCCATGTTTTAGCTTTTCATTCCCCCAGCTCATTTGGCCATTTTGGGTTGCTTTTAAGCCTGCTGACTACTCCCAAAGACCTTATGAGCTCTCATCACCAATCTCTTAATAAAATATCAAAAAGTATTACAGATGGTTTTAGAGAGGTATCATTTAACATTTTGACTCATCACAGGCCTCCACATTGCTCCTTGTCACCAACGAGCCAAACAGTCTGCCCCCGACTGCAGCACGACTTTGATCCACACCAAGCAGCTCTCCGAAAATCCAACACTTTATTTTCAAAGAGGCGGCTGCCAAGAAAGCCTCCTGACCACAGCAATACATTCAAGTGATGTTCACAGGAGCAGTAACAAGCACTTTAATTGGAGTCTGAGCAATTCACAAGATAGGTAACAAACCAAGAAAGATGGTCATGATAAACATAGGGGGAACGACCTACCTCTCACAGCACCTGCCTCCTATGGTTTGGGGCTTTTTTTATCCTATCTCCCAACTTTCAAGTTCTCTACAGGTAGTTAGCTGAACTGAGATTAAGATGCAGTGTCAGAACCTGGCACCTGCAAACATCAACTCTAATATTAATCCAGGGTTACATTAAATAACCATTAATAACAAAGCTTCCCAATTTTCTTCATCCGAACTCAATCCAGAACTACAGATATGTCACATGGTTGGAACTAGAAGTTCCAAGCCAGAAGCTTGGCAACAGCTAATGATACTTGCCCTCATGGAAGTCCTGCAGCCCATGCCACACACACAGGTAACTGGGGTTCACTCTCTCTTTTCCTAAACGCAATCCTAATCCTATCCTCACAAAGCTATAGAGAGAGAGCATAGCAGACTGGGGCTAGAATAAACTGTTCCTCAGGAGTCCCTTTAGATCCCATCCATTAGCCCCATGGATCACTGAACGTGTAGCTCAGCCTTTTACAACCAACCTAGTTGTAACCACAACTTTACCACTGGTAGTCTAAACAGAGAGGTGACCAGACTGAAGGTAAGCCTTAGAAACCGATCTACCTTTCAGCACTTATTTGTGCACTTCTGTCTCAAACTGGAAGTCTCTCACCAGCAGAAGTCTATAGTTTGTAGTTTATTTTTGCACAGATAGACAGTGTTTTACAAAAGCCTTGGAGTGCCCTACAACGTGACAAAGAAAGGAAATCTGGGCAGATAAGTGACTAATATTTTACTTTAGGTCTCTGTGGTAGATAACCCAGAAGAGAGACAGAATCTCAAACAGCTGCTTTATTTTTTTCTTAATTTAACTGTGGTCTCCAAATGTGATATTTTACAATTTGCTTAATGCACTGAATTACATTAAGGATCAAAAGAAATATCAGTGTTGATTCAGCATGTCGCTAAGAATATATGAACTAAATAATTAAGTCCAATTAGCACTGAGAATGAAGTAAAAGCTAAATTTCATCTTATGGTAAACCTAGATGCTGTCGAATGAATACACGTAGTGAGGAATTGTCTGGCAATGTGGTACCGAGCTAAACAAATTACAGATTCTACACAAACACATAAAATTTGAGTAAGGACATCAAGCATGTCTGATATCATTCATTAATTTCACCAAGAGTACAAAATGCAAGAATATTTCCATTTGAGGATACTGCATCTTCAGCAAACCTTTTTGAAAACATACGACTATCAGTTCCCCTTAAAAATCTTCTAAGTGCCTTCATTTACCAAGTAATACATTTCAGTTCTATGAGGATCTGAAGTGTTAGTATGAAAAAGTCAGTAATTTCCTGATCTTGAATCAAAATGGTCAATTTTACAAAGACTGTGATGTAAATGTTGTTAAGTGCCTGCAACATGCCAAAGAGAGGAAACTAATATAACAGAAAAAAAAAATTACAGATGAGCATGAGTGAGCTTGATTATATTGAAAACTCATGTCTTGTGGCAAGGATGACAGTGTTATAATAGCTGCTGAGACTACCACCCTAACAGGCCTAATCTGTCCTTCCCTAAAACAGTATCCAAGACTATGGCAGTTCAAGGAAAGAAGAAAAAAAAAAACCAACCCAAAAAAACCCCCCAACTGATTCTCTTATGTAAATTCTGGCCACCCAGGAGCTGCCTCAAGAGCAGCTCAGCTCCCTGCACAGCAGCGGGTGGACAGGAGTTGACAGTAACCTCATCAGAGATCCCAGCACGCACCCTCCTCAGTCACGCATGAGTATTCTTAAAGAACTACCAACATGTTCAAAGCCACTTATGGCAGGAAGATTCCTAACTGCTCAGACAGGACTACCCAGGACAAGACTTTATCAGAAATTCCCAGGATTGTTAAAACACTGAAAAAAAAAAAAAATAAGCTAATCTAACTCACCACAGGTAGCACTATTTAAGGATATTACAGAATAACCCCAGTATGACAAGCAAGACAAACACTTGTGAGAGTCCAAAACTGCTGTCATGGACTCTGTGTCCAAAATCTTTTGAGAACAGCAAAGTGCTACAGATCTCAACAGACGCATTCAGGCATTCAAAACACTGTTTCACAACACATTTTTTCTAATACCATAATCTTCTACAGCTTGTAAAAGAAATACTAGGGCCGCATGAGCACTATGTGCAGCTTTCCAAAGGAGTTTCAGGATGGTACTTCTGGGCAGAAATTGGTCAAAATGAAAGCAGACCATTCAGGAGAAATAATTTTATTTATGTGCAAAACATCATATGCATTTCAGCAAATTCTCACAAAACTGAAAGTAGTATTTGGTCAATACAAAATAGACGTTTTGAAGGAAGCTTCTTATGGTGCACAACAAAAATGCTTATCTGAGGTGAAAAAAAGAAACACAATGGGATAAATTTGAAGTAAACATGACTGTATTTCAACTTACCCAACTACAAAATAGTATATGAGAACTCATATGGCAAACATAACAACCCCAAACTTAGCACAGCCTGACAGTAATTCCAGACAGACAAAAAACTCCACCCCACTGTTGTAGTTGAGCCCCGATTGGGACCAGACTACACAGTCTCTCTTTCACTCCCCCCACCCTCCGAGAGAATAGGGAGAGATAATGTAAGAAAAAAGGCTCGAGGTTTGAGATAAGGACAGGGAGAAAATCCTTAAAGTTACCATCACGGGCAGAACAGACTCAACTTGGGGAAAACTACTCATTTATTACTAAAACCAGCAGGAGAATGAGACAGAGAACAAGATAACCTACCCCTACACCTCTGCCCCCGCTCAGCTTCTTCACATCTTCTCTTTTTTTTTTTTTCTGTTTTCCCCTTCTTAAATACGTTATCACAGAGGCATTATCAGAGAACATTCTGCTACCAATTGGCTCAGCTTTGGCCAGCAGCAGGTCCACCCTAGGCCTCTGTGAGTCCACTGAACACAGGGGAGCAACCTCTAGCAGTTTCCTACAGAAGCTACCACCTTAGGCCGCCCCTCACTAAACAAAACCACAACACCCACCAACCCTCTTGTCCCAAACCAACCCTCTTCCCCACAAAAAAAACCCAACACTCAGGCACCTCCAAGCTTAAAAAGACAAAATTTTTCATGTGATGGGATGCTCTACAAAGCATCCAACACCACAAAACCATAAAAAAGTGCCAAATTATAGAAGTTTAGCACGATCCATGATACTCAACTGGTATTTGAGATGTGTAGGAACAAAGTTTAAGAAACCCTCTTTGTTCCACAAATAAAAGCTAACTTTGAAGATAACATATCGCAGTACGAAGCCTGGAACAGAAATAATTCCAAAACATCTACTGACTCTTACTCAAGCATGAGAGCAGAGTGCTAAAGAAACAGAACAAATACTCAAGACTCAGTGAAGCCACATGAGATTCCCACCTCCTCACTGTTAGCATGTGGGTAGCTGAAGCGAAACCAGAGGGAGAATCATTACAAGGATCCTACTGGGTTGCTCCCCTGCAAAGAGGGGCAGGAAGAGACAGTGAATTGGATTACAGATACGTTAAGTGTAAAGCTGATGGAACTACATCTTTAGTCCAACAAACAAAAAGTCTCCTCTCCAAAGAGGTAACATTCATATCTAACTACTCAAGATCTACTTGGGTGGCATTTAAAAACAAAACAGAACTTTTTTTACCATGATGTCAAACTCTCCAGCCTCCGTTTCTCTCCACCACTGAAATACCAAAATATGGTCAGAAAAAGAAGATGGACAGAGAGGTATTTTTCAATAGTGTTACATGGTAGGATTAAAATATGCACAACAGATCTCATAAAAATTAGATGGAACTTCCTAATTAGAAAAGTAATAAATAAAATACTATTTTTAAAATTGTTTATTTTTTCTCTCTAGTGGTGTTCTTTGTTTTCTCTTTGGTTTGGGGTTTGTTTTTGAGCAATTTATAATTGTATATAAGCAACAGACATTTAAAAATATAAAGTCAAAAAACTTGTTGGTATTGTATTAATTTCTGCAGAAATTAATCAACATAGACTACGACTTAAAGTCTCAAGGTATGTGTGCAAAGCAATTGTTGTAATCATAGATGAGGAAAGTGAGCCATGGGATAAAATGGTGGGTTTTGTTTGGGGTTTTATTGCTTCAAGAATTTCCATTTGAGAGTGCTAGCATAAGTTTCTGACTAAACAGAGAAGATGAACATTCTTTGGCTTTCATGCTAATAAGTTAGACAGGTGAGCACTTTAGGGAGAAAAAAAACGCCCAGTCTTTAACATTTTCTTTTTAGGGTGAAAGCCTTAGATTTCCAAATAAGATGAGTTTTTTGGCCTAGGCAGAAACCATACCATATTTAACGGTATCAGGATTTTGTAAAGTACGTAGATCAGCAACCAGAACATACCCAATAAGTATAAATTACCATTTTATCACAGAGTTAAGATACATGTCTGAAATAACACACCATATAGCTCAGTTTCAATTCTGCTGTGAATATTTTGATCCCAACATAGCTCCAATGCAACAGGCTCAATCGCTACTCTTTTCCAAGAAGTTGACAGAATTTCATACTTTCCATGCTGTACAGCGTATACTCTGTCCAAGAACTCAGGCTTGCCTTTGTACTGCTGCTGCTCCTGCTATTCCATCACTGAGTTCCTGCAGAAACAGCAGCTGACAGTGACAAATGTTTGCCCAAGCCTCTGTTCTCATTAATATCTGCTGGAGGGTTGAGAAAAAAAAATCCTTTTGCTGTTGACAGACTCTCAAAAGCCCAAAAATCTGTTTAAAGTAGAACACTGAGCATTTTACTAATAAGGCTATAAAAAAAAAAAATGCAAAAAGACACTACAATAAAGCTCTTCACTTATAAGCAATTGGTTCCTGTGGTGCTGGTCTACCACAGAACCACTCCAGACATCCCGAGGACTGCAGCCGGCCACCAGGCAGACATGGGAGCTGAGTCAAGATGGGTGATGCTCTGGTGTGTTTTTGAAGTCTCAAGAATATCCACTGGTGCATAAACCACAGAGATGATAATTTAAGAAAACACACTTTAAATCACTGAAGAGTAAACAATAACCTTCCAACCCAGGACACCCAATACTTTTTTCAAAGAAAGAATTGCTATGGAGATGGCCAATAATTTACAATAGCTCAATCAGACACAGAAGTAAACAGACGACTCGCAAGAAACACCTAAGCTCTCACCTTCCTCTGACCACTCTCTCTTCTTCTTCATCTGCAGCAGAATCTGTAGTCCAGATTGTTTGTTACTGATCTTAAGAAACAACTAAACTTAGCTCAGGTTTCCAGATCAACATTAGGTGATCTCTAGTTACCACCTCATTTTTCTGTGCAGACTTACAGGACTGATGACACAGAGAACTTCTGAGCATTCAATAAATTACAGTCAATGTTCTTTGTCACATAATGTATCTTATATCTCTATTATTGTACTGGTATTTGTTCCCCAGTCTCCCATTTAGGTCTTCTCTTAAACTGGGCAAAATAATTCTAATTTGCCCACCTTTTATAGTTGAATTTCACTGCTGAAGTCTGGCACACTGGATCGTATACTAGGAGAAAGGCTATCACAATGAACTTTGATGTGGGAAGATACCATTTAGTGGAGGACAGTAACTCCACAATTGCTATCCTAATATATGACAGAGGCAATTTCTGCTGTACAGGGTCACAAAGCAAAAGAGAAGTCATATCCTGAACTGCATTAATGCATGAAATATGGCCCAAGCAATGGAAGTGGGCAGTTGCTAGGTACTAGGCACTCTCCAGTATGGAAGAGCATAAAAATGACTCTTCTAAAATTAGTCTAGGTCAGACTGATTGTCCATATAATCTACCAACCTCTCCTCACTCCCTTCCAAAGAAGATGCCTAGGGAAGATACATGACAAGTGTGCAGTGATGCTACTGCAGAACCCTTTCCCAGCCCCTAACAAACTGCATTTCAATGAATCCCTGATCTCTTTACATTTTATAGCCCTGACGAGTTTTTCTTATTGATGGACTGTTCTGCTGCTTGTAAAGCTCCAATAAGGTATTTATTTGCTGTTTCAAGAAGCATGAAGGTTCACTTCTCTCATGGCTGCTTTTCTCCTGTTAATTCTTTGTCAGCTTATGTTTGCTGGTGCTTTGAGTACTGTAAAATACCATGATGCATGAGAACAGTTTGCTAACAAATGAGAAGAGTACTAAATAATATCCAGACAAGCATAAAATACTATTATAAGCTATGTTCTCTTAATCAAAATTGAAAGAGGGAAATGTGGTCTTTCTGTACAGCCTAAATGATAAATGTCAATATTATGCTATGAGAGACGATTATAATAACCTTTCTGCAAATTACAGGATCTAATTGTACATCATTGCCCAGATGATATAAAAATGCACTAGAGAGATCCAGAAAATAAACAAGATTATGATTCCTCTCAGAATTAAGCCACAGACTTCTACATTAGTCCTTGGTCATTTGGTTAAAACCAGAAAGTACTTTACAGAGAGCACAGACTTGCACATCTCAGGCCATCACAATGCGTAGACCATTCCTCACCCTTTCTTTGTAACATCCAGCAAATTTTGTCTACTGAAGTAGGCACCCTTGCAAAATTTAACATAATAGTAGCTGGCTATCATTCTGCGTAAGTGAGATCCTAAGAGGTCCAGCAGCAAAGCTTAGCTGGGCAGTACGAATTTAAGGAGTCTGAAGGATAAACTTTGGAGTTTGCAAGGCCTTGCTTTGGTGAGAATGGAAGGGATACTAACCGCTATGAGAATGCAGTGGTAGGGACTTCTGCTTGTGTCTGGGGACTTTCACAGGGTTTAATGGTGTGGGGCCTCCCACATAGTAAGCTGGCTCATCAGACACTCTCTGCATGTAATCTGAAAGGTGCTTATCCCCAGTGGATGTGAAAGCCTGGCACAACTTCAAAGAACTCCAATGTACTTCGAAAAATAAATTACAGAGAAGCGAGCTGTTAGAGCAGCTTTCCCCGGCCTACTCTGTATAATTAGCCAGTATAGTAGAGGATGGCATCCAGGTAGAGAGACTGGAATGGTGCATGGCAGGTGCTCTTCATGGGGTGTAGCTTAAAGACGAAAACAAAATGTAAAAAAAAACCAAGAAATAACATAAAGCAAGCTCAGATGCAGAGAGATCAAAGGAAAAATTAAGAGGGAGAAAAACACTAAGAAAGAATAGAAACCAAGTAAAAGCAAAAAATCAACTTTGCGAAACCATGGGTTTGATTCATTTGCCTTCCCATAGGCATCTCAGATGGCACAGGATGTCTCAAACATCACTGTGCACATGGCAAACATGACACAGGACCTATGGAAGTGTTTTCTGGAATAGCAGCTTGAGGCGAGGCAGGATACAACTCAAGCAGCCTATGTGTGGGCAGGTAAATTGAGCTATTAATATCATAGCAACATCTACAATCCTCAAACTTCTGAGTTTTCTTTTTCCTCACAAAATCTCTTAATGCAGTAATAGTTTCTTCCTTGCTTACTTTACCATTGGGGAAAACAAGGTACAGGAAACACAAGTGACTTCTATGCCGAGTTCAGAGGATGTTAATCACAAGCAGAGAACCAAATCTGATTATTCTAGACTAGTATCTTAACCTGTGGGCTATCCTCCAATGAAAAGGAGATTCACAGTACAGAAATCTGCCTCAGAGCTATACAGAAGAGGAAGAGTGAACAAAAAGGCATCTTAAAGAACAGGAAAGACAATCTATTTGCCCTTTTCTGGCTATTACTGCTCTCACTTTTCTTGAAAAGATTGATCACTTATTTTGGTTGAACAAGAGCTAAATTTAACTGCCTGCACAATTAGCAATAATAACCTTGGCTGAATTTCTGTGTCCTTTACTGTATCACAAATAAATCAAAAAGTCACCCTACTGAATTAACCAAAAATCCCATCAGTTGCTGTTGCTTCTGCCTATACTTAACTTACTCATCTAGCTGAAAAGTACCTGGATATCTTTCTAGCAGTGATGAGAGCACCTCAAACTTGTAGAAACTGCCTGTGCATCCAGGCTCACTTAAGAATCTCCTCATCACTTTATTTTCCTCTTTCTCACCAGTTCCTCCACTTCCCTATATCCCTTTGGTTTGTCCTCTATGCTTTCTGTTGAGCAGACACTTTCCTTAATACCACTCCCTCCAAAAAATAACAACAATGGAAGAAATATGTTACTTACTGCCCTGATAATGCTTCACTCTGTTCATGTGACAACTTAATCTACCCGATCTTCTATTCACTTTCGGCCATATTTGGGCCACAAGTATTTCAAAGGAGAGATGATCTAATCCTTTTTCCACGTACAGCACCAGAGAAAAGGGGACTATAATCTTGATTTGTTTGAAGATCCTAGCAAAAAGCCATGACTAATAATAATTTCTCTTCTGATGTTTACAGTCACCTGGTGACCAGCTAGTTCTTTTGCTGTCTATTTCCTAATTTCTGAGATCTTGTAAATAGAACATTAAAATCAACTACAAAGACATTTAGCACAATTTTTTTTAGGTTGAGAAGCACCCACAATGCCATAAACAAATCTGTCTTCTGTATAGAAGGGCCACTACAACTCATCCTTGCACAAGGAATCTAATATAATTTATCCAACAAAGTCCTCAGCAGTGATACTTGACAGGCAATCTGTTACCTCTAAATTAATCAAGTTTTTCCTGGGCCAAGGAGAGAGATATCAAATATTAAATTTTAATTTATCTGTGGATACCATAGTTGCACTTTCTTAATTAAGCATTTAGATTCTACCTGGAAAAAGACAACTTTGCCCTTTACAGACTGTCTTGCTGGATTTATCACAGCAATTATGCGATGTTCTTCCTGTCTGCTGGGAGTCAAATAAGAAATAATCAAGGAAAAAGCTTTTCAGTCACAAGGCCAAAATAAAGATCACATTCAATATAACAGACCTTGAATTTAAAATGCACATGCATTCTCCTACTGTCTAGTTCCACAGGATATATATAGCAGACTCTTGTTTACTTTATTTAGCTTTGATGATATTCTTTCAGTGGATTAAAGAACTTAAGGACACCAGGCTTTCACTTTAAGTAGTGATGCTTTTGAGGCTATTTCCCCTTATATTCACATTGCGGTACCTGATTTTCTGTACTCAGTTCCAAGACCAATATTTTCTATTGGTCTTGATTAAACTCAAACTAAATCAATTTATAATAAAATAAATTGATTTTGGCACTAAGCAGATAAACAGTGTTAGGAGTAAAACATAATGTCCCCACAGTAGAATGATATGAAGTTGGTAGGTCTCATTTGATAGCATTATAGGTACCTCTAGGTTACTTCTCATCACAAAAGGCAGACAAAATGTAATCTACAAATGAAAGCAATTTCTACAATCTGGAGAAAGAATCAGATAAAAGCAGGGAGAAAGAAAATCTGATTTAAAAGAGATATTTTGATTTGATATAATATGTTTTTCTAACAGATGCCTGTGAAATTATAATCCACATCCTTAGACCTAAAATTATAGTTACATCAGTAACCATGCAGGGATGATGACAAACAGAAGCAAGAGTTCAGCCATTCCTGACATGGGTAATTAACAGAGCTCACACATTTCTCATTGCATGCCCTCAAACACTTAACAGGTAAATTTACTTTCCTCCCACTTCACCATTACATCTACAAGACAGTCTCCTGTGTTTTTGTGTCGTTTCAGTTTGGCTTCTAAATTAATCCATATGCTCAAAGTAGCAATACAGATGCCTAATCTCAACTGCCTCCTCCAGTCTGAGCTGTGACATTTCCACAGATACTTTTACCTCTTGACAAAGGTGTTGGCTGAGGCTAAAGACACATGCCCGCATTTGGTTCAGCATGCACTGAGATGCGGATGCTGCTGACCCTGAGGCTCCTTCACATCCAACAAGGATGGGATTTCTCTCTGCAAACTCAGGGCAATCTTAATTATGGGACTCATATAGTGGAGCCCTGGGAAAACAAAACCAAAAGTTTCCAGCGTAGTTTGATGGCTTGCCAACGGAATATTTCACCACCTGTTAAGACAGTCTCATGTCATGCCACACATAGCAATGCAGAACATGAAGATGACTTTGCCTAGTAGTTTGCAAAACATTTTCCAGATTGGTGTTAATATGTGGAGGAATTTACTGTTTCTTCATAGATCATGAATATATTGCACACTAAATATCAGCGATGTGCCTGACATAGCAATGCTTGCTGATTAGCTACTCTTCACCTTTTGGATCCTCCAGACCTCTCTTCTCATCCAGAGGAAGACAGTGACACTGACATAAAAGTTCCAAGTGAATTCACTACTAGATGGAATGATAAATAAGTTTGTTTCAAAAAAAAAAATCAAGGAAATTATCTCCCAACAGTGTGAAAAACTAGGTAGAGCATATACACTTGGTTCAACGAATTTAACAACTCAGGAAATCTTTGAAGCCATCCCAGGTCTGTCTTTCTTTTTAAAAAATAGCTTTTTCAGAAATGTACTGATCCACAAGAGATTTATTTCAGACTTACTGGAAGAATTTAGGAAGGCATAACCTCATAACAATCACAAATTCTCCAAGACCAGCTCTATAAAGGAATAATTAAACTGGTGTAATATGGCTAGCATTATGTGCTAGTCAGATATTTCTGAAGAAAGTTACCAGTATTCCTTCTTATTGCTTTTTGGAATTATTCAGCATTTTTGCCTTACTGAAGGTCAAACAGTACCTCACAACATTAAAGTTTTCTAAAGCTGCTCAGCTAACATAGCATATTTCTGCTTTTCTCATTAATTGCTGCTAAGGATAAGCTCGTCTGTTCTCAGGAGTGCATCATTTCTTTGTGCTCACCCCAAGTCATGGCCTTTTAGTTATCAAAAAGGAAAAAAGCTCTGAACTGAAGCTGAGGTTAGCAAGCACTACCAGCAGCGGGGGTGTCTGCCCCAGCTTTGACACCCGGATTTCGCACATCGTCTCCCATAGGGCTTGGGAATGAGGCTCCAGAATCAGCCCTCAGAGCTGCTGGAGACAGATGGAAACCAATGGGGCGTTGCTCAGATCAGCAGCTTGCAGAGCAGAGGCAGGGCTCACTTTCCGCAAAAGTCTTTTCTTTGCCGGGCAAACAGCAGTTCTACTCAATGTGCTTCTATAAAAACAACACATTTAAGAGCTCTCTAACGGTCACAGTTTCCAGGAAAAAAAGTGTCCGGAAAAGGAGCCTATCTGCCAATGCTGGAAAAAAAATGGCATACAAGCACTGGTTTACTGCAAGGGAAGCTATGTTCTTCTGGGGTTACTGCTCATCTGGAGACACATTCTGATGCCTTTTAATGGTACTTATTCAGACATACACTGAGTCAGAAGAACATCACAGGGAAAGCACGATTAGCAAGGAGAAATAATTCAAGACCTGGACAAAGGACATTTCAATACAGAGTGAGAGTTAAGACAGGTAAGAAAAAATATCACAAAGTGTAGGTGTAAGGAAATTTAGAAAATAGCACTTCCAGAATTGAGACAAAATTAAGTAACAGTGGGATGCGGTGCCATATAACCTGTTACCATAGTCACAAATGCACGCTAGAAAAACAGCAGCAGCAAAGACAAGCTGGAGTGACCTTCATCAGCAAGTCCTGTGCTGTGAGGCCTCTCAGACTCTTCAGAAGCACTGAGGCTGAAGCCACGCTTCAGTGAACAGCTCCACGGAAATCTTCATCATTGCACATAAGAGGGAAGGAACTTCTTCCACAGAAAGTGGACACAGGCTAGCTGCTACTGAAAATCACCGGGAATAGCTGAATTCCCTTGTGGTCAAGTTTTTGAATGTTCTCTTGACTTTTCTCTAGACTCTCTGCAGCTTGGAGGTAGCTTTCTTCTCTAGCAATAATATGTCTAACTTAGAGTTTCCTTAAATTAGTCCAGGTCCTTCAATTCCCTTTGAATTTCCCATCTTTTCAGTGGCTTTGAAAATGTAGGAAATTAATTAGAAAAACACTTGATATATTTTAAAATCGCCAGTAGAAAGAAATTTGTGTTAAGCACTGAAAATCATCTTACATGTGAAAATGGCTCTGAAAACAGCATCGGACATCAAAAAGTAGCAAAGGTGATGAAATTACAACATTTTATATTCCGGGCTAAATCCTATGAAAATAACACTTTCTACATCTCTCATCAAAAAGATATTCATTCCTCCGTGTCTCACTACATTTGGAGCTCAAATGTACACTCAGTCTAAATACTCCTATCCATCACAATCACCACAGTAAGTTACTACCTCCCAAGCACCTCTTACAATCACTCTGAGATTGGATTATAGCACCTCCATTTCCAAGGGGAGGAAACTGAGGCAAGGAATGGATGAAGCAGCCATGCTAGCCTGTAATTAACCATGCAAAATGCCAAAAGGAGAGCTTTAAACTGAACATGTAGATGCTGTGCATTGACATCGTGCCTATACAATCCTCTCTCAAAAACTATTGAGCAACACAAAAAACTAAAAAAGCACATATAAAAGAGCACAAATATATAAAAAGGTACAAATCTCAATTATTTCACTCAGATAATTGGATTTGTGGACCTGAATGTGTGAGAAAGATGAGCAGGATTAGTTTCTCTACCACTCCGCAAAATAAAGTGATACATATGGCAACTATTACTTAATATCGTCTGTCATACCTACTCAAGCTGTTGTATTTCTTGTAGTAAAGAAGTTAAAAGTTAAAAG
Organism: Tetrax tetrax; assembly: GCA_009806455.1. Classification (NCBI taxonomy): domain Eukaryota; kingdom Metazoa; phylum Chordata; class Aves; order Otidiformes; family Otididae; genus Tetrax; species Tetrax tetrax. The sequence continues at coordinate 255,556 of WHYT01017765.1, forward strand.
ATATTGTGCAAAAACAAGTAAATGAAGGCTTCCTGGCAATATTTCTGTAAGTGTTAAGCCTGATTTGATTTTTTTCCTTTGTATCAAATGCAGCCCCTGAAATTTTCAGCTGTGTAAAATAGCTTCTGCAGCAAGGAATTTCTTAACAAAGACATTTTTAAAGTGATTTTGATTATATGCTTTCATAAAGGATGCTTTTCACATAATAAACTGTAATGGCTTTAAAAGGCAAGCAGAACTGTAAGCATTTATAAATAGAAATTTAACCTCTGGCAGCTATTAACAGATTAGAAATGCACCACAGTCATAATATTTTGTTCATTTATAGGAATATAAATGAGTTTTTCTAGGAACACAAAAGTATTTGTCACCCACAGGTACTGAAGGATGTAAGACAGGAGTAGTTTAGAAATGCATGATGTTCTTAGGTGTCTTTAAAAACAAACTGCTTTTTTATTTAAACGTACAGAGACATTGATTCCAAGTAACAAAGATCGCTCCATGCATTGTAATAGCACAGAAGCTTGTTTAATGGAATAACTAAAGTTGCAGGGATAAACTGTCTATCCAGGGATGTTTATCTCAAGCATCTTGAGGATTCTCTTGACTGAGCAAGATCATACCTTTCATGATGTAAATCCCTTCAAAGCCAACGGGATTAATCACATAGGGGAACTATATCCTGCGGTGTTTAGGCCTTGGCCCATGTGTAGCAGAATCAAAGCCCGCTGGTCTCTTTGGAAGGCTCCTGGAAAATCCATCCTGACCGCAAAGACTTTCCAGCATTTACACGCAGGGTGAATATTCTGATTACCAGATGCCCTACGCTGCTGCGAGATAACAGGAAAACAAGACCTAGGACTTTGAGTACTGCAATGAAAATTGATTCAAATAACTATAGAAAAGGAAGCAACTCTCCTAAAACCTGCAAAATATAGACTGAAACCTGATCAGGGATGTGTGACGTGACTACAGTAATATGGAAGTGATCCATACCTATGACTGCTCTGTTTTGCCTGCCTGTATGATGCAGAAATCTTTCCAGTTTGCACTCTAAAATGTCTTCAGACTCCCTGATCTGTAGAGGTCCCCTTCTGCTTGGATGGAAGCATGACCCTTTGTAACCCAATATAATTGCTGTCTTTATCTGGCATTTTACTCTGTTAACCAGGTGCTATGAAGCATAGTATCAAGAGGATTTGTGAGAAGTTAGATGAAATCTTTTTTAAATGTCAAGGTGAAGACTGCTACCAAGTCAGTCTCATTTTTATCTGAAATATCTATATGACACCCAACGTAGGGCAGCAAAGTATATATATATATCATAGCTGATCATCAGATCTGTCCATAGAAAGCCAGCTATCTGCTCCATGGTAGAAGGTACTGATGGCTTCTGCTGAGGTATGCAGAAGAAGGGATGGCTACAAAAAGGCTGAAAAGGAAGGAGATGTACCCTGCTCCATGGTCTGCAAATCCTTTTTCTGCATGACTGCAAATTACTATAATACAGGAGAGAGACTCCCTCTTGATCCAACATACCTATGAAGAAGTACTTACACTTTGTCTGAGTGTCTGCACTTCCCTTTTGCTGAATTCTACCTCCCTGCTCCTTTCTTACAAGACGATTATAATGGTACTTGAAGGCAGCAGCTCCCAGAAAGACAATGGTTTCCAGGGAAATAGATTATTATTTTCAGAATCCTCTTATCTACTGTAATGGTAACAAAACACTATAATAGAAAGACTTAATGCATTCCACAGCAAAAAGTCCCATAATAGCTGACATCTAGAAGTTGTGAAAGTTGGTCAATACTTTGCTTCTTTTATAATTTATCTCTGTGTATTAGATTACACCTGGAAGATGCAGTCTATTAAATTTTGTCCAATGCTTATCTCTGCACAGACAGTGAGATTGCTGATGGAGCTAAAATGACTGCAGCTTTCTGTGAGGACGGGGGCGGGGGGGGGAAGAAGAACAGTACCTACATCTATGAATTTTTAGAAATAAAAGTCTTTAAAGGCCTCCCCAATCCATCAATCAATGGGATCATTGCATATCCTTTGCCCAGTCCCGTTTATGGGGAAAAAAAAGGTCCTCCAGGTATTTGCAGTGATTCTGTTGCTTACTCTGCAGGCAGTTTACACCCTGAGGCTATGGACCAGAGATTTTATAAAGCTGTCAGGCCAGCTTTTTCCCCATGAGGGAAAAGGTACCAAGTCATTAGTGTTGTAGTTAGATTGGACTTTCCCAAATTAACTAACCCTGGCCTTGTTCACAAAATGCAACTATTGCAGTAGTCCTCTGGCATCCAGTTTCCTTCTAAAGCATTTGCTGCATTTCAGCAAAGAGTGTGTCTTTTCTCCTCAGCAAAACAACAAGTACTTCAGATAGCTAAATGTTTACAAACTTTATAATGGGACCATTACACTGATTTCCTGTCACAGAAGCAGTTTCATATTAAACAGTCAACTTTTACACTTTATTGCAAGTCCTCATTCTAGAGCAAGCTACTATCATCACCACTGCTCTGACCTTGCATGAGGAATGCCCATTGTAATCACAAGGCTATAAATCTGCAAGGACTGCAGGGAATGGGGCATCCATGGGTAGGTCTGCCTAGGGATATACACGTACATATATACAGATACATATATATATGGCATATATATATATGTCCAGTGGTATGTGTGTGTATATTTTTTTATTTTTTTTTTATATATATATATAAAAATAAATTATAAGAACGAAGATGATCAGAGGTCTGGAGCACTCTCCCGTGAGGGCAGGCTGAGAGAGTTGGGGCTGTTCAGCCTGGAGAAGAGGAGGCTCCAGGGAGACCTGATAGCGGTCTTCCAGTACCTCAAGGGGGCCTACAGGAAAGATGGGGAGAGGCTGTTCAGTAGGGCCTGTTGTGACAGGATGAGGGGCAATGGTTTCAAAATAGAGGGAGGTAGATTCAGATTAGATATTAGGAAAAAATTTTTTACACTGAGGGTTGTAGAACAATGGAACAGGCTGACCAGAGAGGTGATGGATGCCCCATCCCTGGAAACAAGGCCAGGTTGGATGAGGCTCTGAGCAACCTGATCTGGTTGGAGATGTCCCTGCTCCTTGCAGGGGGGTTGGACTAGATGACTTTTGAAGGTCTCTTCCAACCCTAACCATTCTATGATCCTATGATTATATATATATATGCACACGCCCTCATACCTGTACATATACTCTCCAGTACACTCCAGCCTCAAACAGGTATTCAGTCTATCGCACTGAAGTTAATCCAAGTCAAAATCCTGGAAATGTGTAGAGTGCCAGGTCCTCAACACCTCCTGTTTTGATCTAGAGATAAATCGTTATCAGTTCACTTTCTTTGCAAATGTAAACACAGCCCACATGTCCTGGACTCCAGGGAACTGATAAAGACAACACAGATAGCACTGTGTGCCATTTTATCCTGAAAGGGAGAGTTTTAGGGCAAATTTCTCGTTTAGGTGGGCACATCTGGGTGGTCTGGCATAAATTAGCACTAGTTTACGTAGCATCTCTGCTACAAATAGGGGGTATAGCCCCATTCAAGTCACATGTACTCCAGGAATGTCTAATTTTTGGAGTTTGAGTGTTGTTTGGTTTTTGTTTTAAAGCATTAAAAAAAAAAATCACAAATGGGTGTGGGTCATACAACTATGGAATCTTTAGAATCTTTAAGGTTGGAAAAGACCTCTAAGATCATCAAGTCCAACCATCAACCTAACACCACAATGTCTACTAAACTATGTCCCAAAGCGCTATGTCTACACATTCTTTGAACACCTCCAGGGATGACAACTCCACCACTTCCTTGGGCAGCCTGTTCCAGTGCCTGACCACTCTTTCAGTAAAGAAATTTCTCCTAATATCCAATCTAAACCTCCCCTGATACAACTTGAGGCCATTTCCTCTGTCCCTAGCCCTAGTTACTTGGGAGAAGAGACCAACACCCGCCTCCCTACAACCTCCTTTCAGGTAGTTGTAGAGAGAGACTATAATTATGCTGTTCACCTGTTTTCAAAGACTCTATACAAAACTCTCTTTTTACTCATCTTTTATGTCACAACAGATATGAAATAGTTTAAATAAAAGTATAAATATTAAAGTAGCATAATTTATTTACAGAATAATTAAAATCTTAAAACTGCTCTTTCAGGTCTCCTTGAAATACATAACTTCTAAAAAACAAATTCCACTAATATATACATAAGGTGCAAGTCAATATACTAAATTGAGCAAAACATTTTTTTAAAAATCTGTCTATTTCTGTCATGTTTATCAGACTTAATTTTACAATGTGAAGAACTCCATTTGTACTGAAATTCGAACCACAACATTAAGGAAATGTAACATCATCAAGTACCACACACAAAGCTCTTCTGACTCCATTAATAAACTAGAATGCTGTGAGAAAATAAAGCAGGAAAAGCTTTATTTAATACACATTATAAACTCTAGGAATCAGCTGTTTGCGAGTGTCATTTTACTCCTGTAACATCCTAATTCTTAGTAACGATCCCAGAGCTAGGAGAAAAACCTTGAATTGACATATGACCCATCCTGTTACAATTTAAGCTACAAACACACATTAAAATCTGATGCCTATTTTAATCTTCATGTCATGCTGAGTGACAAAACTTCAAGACAAGACTTTCATATCAGCAGTTCTGGTCTATTTATGCCCTCTGCATTATAATTTTGACATCACTCATGCTAACTTAGTCCATGTGATGCTCTTGACTTCCATGATTCCTGTAGGTTTGCAGGTAAATTGATGAAAATAACGGCAGATGATTATGTGAGGTATTCCCAAACTGGGACACAGCATTAAGGCAAAGAAAGGTCAAAAGATGCAACCTAAAGGAAAGGTTGCCTAAGTAATAATGCTGCTCTTGGCAAGTTACCCACATGATTCCTTTTATAAAGACCAAGGGCTCTACATCGAAAGCTCATAATATGCTAAGTAATAAGAGGATATAGTTATTATTCTTAGGTTTGTGCCTTTTAATACTTTTTTTTTTCCTTTGGGAGCTAAGTTTTATGCTCTAGATACATACCAAGATTGATAACCACAACAGAAATCCTGAATGCTGCAAGAAATCAGTATCAGTTATTCAGCAGAATGCATTGCTTCCTGAAATTTAAATTAATCTCAGCATCTCAGAAGGTTGATAGGAGGCCATCAGAGATGCTTACACTTTTGTAAGAGCAACAAAGCCAAATCTTGTCAGTCACGGGTATTGATCACAGCATATTTTTCACAGCAGTAAGAATAAAATCATTCAAGTTGTTACATTCTACCTTTCTTAACTTTCTCCGTAATTTCCCATGTGGTGTGTTCTCCTCTTCCAGCCCTCAGCTGTTGTCGGTACTGCTATGGGCTGTGAGACCTTTGCCACATCCTTCAAAAGGATGCTGCATTTCAGTAGTGCCTGAAATGATTTCTGCACAAAACACTGAGGTCCTCACGGACAATAAAACAATATAAATGCAAAGTTGTGTTATTAATGTAAGGCTGTGTGATTAAGTGCAAGTCACTGTGATTAACAGGGCTATAACATATTAGTCTTCTGCTTTCTCTTTCCATAATTAACTTAATTCATTCTAAATCTTCTCTGAAATTAGGATTACACCATTTAAAGTAAAGTTTTCACATTAAAAGTACCATGGCGGTACAGTATTTCTTGTTCTAACCTTCACCTATTTACTATTTTGTTTCAGAATAAATACACATCTGTGAATGCCTGAAGATCTCTCTCAGTGTCACGGTGGCAGATTCCTGGGGAAATCACTATGCATGGATTACAACACTGGTCTAAATGTAAATGTTTCAGAGATTTCAGGGTCATGTTTGGGCAAGAAAAAAATAGACAGTTTTACCACTGTGATACAAGATTTCTTACGAATACAGACAAGGAAGGTTTTTCATTATCAGGTATGAAAGTAGTATTTGAAAGTATATGAAATCTATTAAAAATTCACAGTCGAGATGAAGAATCTTGCAACCCCTGGAGAAAGACAGACAAGAATCCAGCTTGGGTGTTCAGAAATCAAGTAGACAGACATATACTGCTCAAAGCAGTATCCTTCTAAAAAAAAAACCAGTTATCCTTAACCATAGTCAAGCTTGGTCACCCAAAAAGCTATTTTTTTCTTATGACCACCTTCCTACATTCATAAGGCTGTCCACACAGTGGGAAGACACTGACAGTTCACTAAAAGGTTATGTTGCTGCTGCAGGCAACACCAGGCACCACTCTGGGCTCCTCGTTCACATGGCGTAAGTCAGAGTCAGCTTTGCCGCAAGCAAATCTCTGCAGGCTCAGAGCCTTACGTAACGGCATCCAGCGACCTTTCGCTGCTACCTGCTCCCCCTCACCCTGCTGAGCAGGACCGCCTCATCACAGCACCCACACTCAAGTATTAATAGCCTGAAACAACAGAAAGAATCAGTAGAACAGAACCAGAAATATAAAAGAGATCCTAAGACATGCTGCCTTTTCTTTTTTGTTGGTTTTCCCCCCTTTTTCTAACCTTGCTTTCTTTTTTTTTCCTTCTTTTTTTCTCTTTTCTTTTCTTCACTGCAGACCTCATGACTGTGCAACTGCACAAAAATCACGGCAAGCAAATCACATTCATCGAGAAACTGTGTGAGAAAAGAAGTGTGGAAATGAGAACAATTTACTGCAGAATGCAGGACCCTGCATCCTAGATAGCATTAAGCTGCCTCAGATATATGAGGAGTCAAGTAAGATTTTGCCATAGCACAAGAATTTGCACTTCAAAGGCAATACGTGTGATCAATGCAAAAATTTTAATAAATAAAGATAGATCCTGGACTTTGTACTGTATTTGGGTTATAAAATCAAGCAGTCAGCATCCAAAGTACCTAGGCTAAATTACATATCTCAGGCTTAGTCTGAGCCCTGTCCCCCAGAGGGGCTCTTTCTGGAGAGAAATGGCTCTTGTGCTGTCCTACCTCCCAGCCCGTGCTGGTCAGGAGCAGTTGGACAGTGCTGGGCATATTCACGGATATGCTGAGTAACCCCTAGGAAATCCGCTAGTCTCTTCTCAGAGCGGATTTTCCCACCAATCCCACACCTCCCCTTGCCTGTTACGCAGTGCATGTTCAACACTATTTTATGCTTAGGTGTTCTTCTCTTCTTGATACACCCTTTCTGATGGAAAAAAAAAAAAGTATATTTGTTTTTTCATAGTAGTGAGTCTGTCCATTCTATTAAAGAATAAAAAAAAAAAAAAGGGGGGGGGAAATCTCAAAGGGATCTTGTTTAAGCTTAAAAGAAAACACAAAAAAAAAATAGCAAATCCATTTTTACCACAGAGGGCACCCTGCAAAACTGCACCTCCATGTCAGGACAACTCGGAAAGTCATAGCTATAAAACTGGAGGGATATCAGGAGGCAATCAATCAAGTAATCAAAGAGATTAAGAATAAGAATGTAACATCTAACTCTGCTGCCAGGACAATTTAGAGAATAATTTGAAGTAGCCACAGGGGAATTTACCATTACCTTGTACAAGACAGAAAGCCCAGGAAGTACTGGAGGGATTACTACACAAATAAAAGAGGAACATAAAGTGTTTCCCATAACATGCCATAAAATGTAAGCCTTTAACTTTACAGCATTTTACCCAGAAACCTAAGAAATCTAATTTCTGACCAAACAACCATGCAACCATTGCCAGTTAATTTCAATGCAATTATTTCTCCTCTAAGCAAATTTTACATTCCAAAAAGATGCCAATGAAGATGCCAACATAAAGAGATGATGACTGAAACATTATTAGACACTCATATGGCTATAGCTCAATGACTCTGGAGTTGCATAAAAAAATATTTAGAAATTAAATTGCAAAGTCTCTCAGTGTCTAGTTATGGACAGAAAAAGCTCATCTTTGGATAAGCTGGAACCCTTTAGCCTGTTCAAAAGCTATAACATCTTTAGCCAGTTTCCTATATCATGAGGTAAATTATACTCAAAAGGATTTTTCTACCAGTTTCAATTCACAACATACTGCAGTAAGACTTACTGTAGATAACAGGCATAAAAAAAAGGTAATAGTCTGTGAGCACAGATTTTTAACAAGGGCTAATCTGAACCCAACAAGGCTGTTCCATACACTTCCTGCAACAAAGCTACTATTTGAGAAACCTCCCTTTGCACTGTATCATTCCAAATCACAAATCTGGAAACTCATATACAGCTTTCAAATAGCTGAAGAGCCTTAGCAATAGCTGTGATATGACAGGTAATGAGTATTCAACTCCAGAGTTGACACTTTGTACCTGGCCTAACTTAAAGCAAATATATATTCCTCAAGATAGTAAATAGCCTCCATGGCAGGGGAAAGCATTGTATGCTACATGTAGCACGGGACAGGGCAGCAGAACCTCTAGTGTGCCCCTTGTACACTGATGGTGCTGAGATTTCTCCCCAGCTTGCAGGTCCTAAATGTCCTTCTGCAGCCAGAATTCCTCCCTTCTCTTTTTGTGAAGTACTACGGTGCACCATAAATCAAACATAAATATGCTGTCACACATCACGCGAACTACAGGCCAAAAAAAAACTTCCTCTGTGTCTGGAACACAAAGATAGAACAATTTTCATCAAGTAAAAGACATGATGGACATGGTGGGACTTCCCCACAGTCCCAACCCACACTGCTTCATTGCTGTGGATTTTAATCTTCCTCTGTAGGATCCAAAGTGTCCGATCTTTGTATGATGCATAAAGAGGCCATTACATTGACATCTCCAAATTTTAACCAGAATTTGAGGTGTCAGTTGAGCAATTCAGGGATTCAATTATTTTTAGAACAACTAATCTGCTCAACTGCTTTCATACAGTTTAGTAATCTATGCAAGAAACTGAACAGCGGTCCCTAACTGAGAATTAGAATTCCCCTATTCAAAGTTGATTTTTTTTTTTGTCTATCTATAAGGTTTGCCTTTTGAAGTCCACTTCTGCTTAAATTGACCTTTTATTCAAGAAGTACAGCTCCCGTGTGATTAAAACTCATTATATAAAAATACCTCCTTACTTAGCAGAACAATTTCCAATGCCTTTCAAGAAGCGTGTCTAATGTTGGCCTTTAAAATACAATTATTATACCTCATTTTGTTAGAATTGCTGTGCCAACAGAGAACTGGATTGCGCTTAATATTAAATTCACCAACAGACTTTGAGAAATTCTGATTGAAAAGTTTATTTTATCAGCAAGAACTTATTTTGGGTTGTGTATGCCAAGATATCAGACCAGGAAAGATTTTCTGTTAGATTGGGGAGAAAGTTACTGAAAGCACATCTGTGTACTAAAACCTCCACTATGTGTTCTTAATATTTATTGGGTAATTTACACGACCTTGCCTGCAGTCATCAGATTAGAAGGATCTTCTGATATTTCTGCAGTGGTTGAGCTGATATCAGAACAGTGTATCTTCATTTTCTTAATCTTTCCCCTAGACATCAGATAAATGCTTCCCAGATGATAATACAGTCTCTGATAGGAAGACGCTGTCTCTTCTGTAAGGAAAATGTACTCTTGGAAAAAAAAATTTGTGGGACTGAAGCATCTGTTCAGTTGTTTTTCCTTCTTGGGAAAAAAATAAAAAGGCGCTTTTTGTAAACAAATATTTTTCACAACCATGCTCATCCAGGGTCTGTGCCTCTAGTTGAGCTCCTCTGTGCCGAGTGGTTCTGCTGACTCACCACGTCCCCAGGCAAGGTGAGTCCTGTCGCTACCAGCTCAGGAAAACGCTGAGTATGGGAATGGAAATACACGCTGGCCGTCACCACTTGAGGAAGCCGTGGGAAGGATGCTGTCAGAAAGAAAGCTTCTGAGCAGCTGAGCTTAGCTGGAAACCCTCACTGAAGGTTTCCTGCTTCTTAGTTTTATTTATTACAGGACCGAGGAGCACCAAGGCAGACAAATAATCAGAGCCTCCATGCACATAGGCATACCAGTGACCCACAGGGTAGAATATTTACCTTGACTTTTGGCAAGAACACGGAGTATTTTCTTCCTGAAAAAAATGTATTGGCTGTACTGTAGCAATATGCAGTATTCAATTTATACTTGCCCATTAACTGAGCCCTTGGTTTTCTTTAAAAAAAACCCAAAAACCTCATTTCTGCTACTGGAAAGACCAGGTTGCTACAGAAAATTACAATCCAAAAAAGATTTCAATTTTTTTTTTTTAATTTCATATAATTTGATATTTTAATTATCCTGCTGTCAAATATCTAAAGTTGTTGTTTGACTTAAAGGATTTGGAAGCTGTTACTGCAAAGGAAGGCGGCAGTTATGACATCTAAATGAATACCAGCTGGCTTATCGAAAAGCATTAAGTGTAGGGGTGTGCAGAGACACCAGGCTTGGGTATGTCTGCATGGCTTTGCTGGAGTAGCAGCTCCATCTTGGCTAATGAAACCCCTCTTCCACTCTGGTGGGAACGCTAACGTGGCTGTACAGCTCTTGGAAACATGGCTTTCATATCACTGCACTGGTTTTTATTTTATCATACAGGCACACTTAGTTACAAATTTAGTTGAATGTTAGCAATAGAACTACTTGAAGAAAAGACTGACAGTGCACAGGCAAATTGCTTCTGTGAATCGTGGCTTCGTCTGTTAAAAATCCCATCAACTACAAACAGGTAGCATACAGTTACATCAGGATTTTCTGTGCTTTTATAAATACTCCTGTGCAAGAGTGAAACACTGCATAGAGCCCCCAAGGTACATCATGCGAGAAAACAACAAAACCAGTCAGCATTTGTGAGAGAAAACAACTGCTACTCCCCCAAATTAAACACGCGTACAGACATTAACCAGTGATGTGCGAGTGATGTGCAGCTCTGCTCTCTGTCCCTTTCTCTCCACCTACAGCTCCGCTATCACCACCGGTTTCCTTTCAAACTTTCCCTTTTGGTTTTCTCTCTTATTCTTTGTTTTTTATTCTGTACCAGCATCTCTCAGAGTTCTGGTTTCTTGCTCTGTCCTTAGTCCAGCTCTCATTCCTTTCTCTCTCAAGAAGTTGTCTTCTCAACTCATTTTCCCCTCACCATCTTCGTGATCTAGCTCTTGACCCCCCACTAAAAATCTCACTGCACAATCTACCTTGGCACTGTCTCCAAGATCCATTGCCTCAATCGAACAGAAGCTTTGCTCATGACCAGACGCATAATTTTTCAGTTCTTAGTTACACATGCAGCTCAATGAACATCTCTTTCCCATTTAAATCAAGTGTATTTTTGTTTTGTATCAATAATTTATTTAAACTTTCTGATAATAATAATAATAATAATAATATGAAGAAGAAGAAGAAGAAGAAGAAGCTATATGATTAGTTCAACTATTTTTTAATTGATTTTTTTTTTAAGTGCAGTTTGTGTATAGGCAAGGCAGTGAGTGACCACAGAATACAACAAAAAAGAGAAATTAAATTTGGAGGCTAGCTAACCTAAAGGAAAAATAATTGAAGAGCTATTTAAAAAGTGCACTAGGGCAAAAACTAACTTTAAGAAACTGCAATCTGTTCAGAAACATAAAAGAAGATAATCTTTTATGAAGATTAAGTTCAGAAATATGTATTATTTCCACAAGAATAATTCCTTCAGCTAGACACCTGCTCATGCTTTGGTATTATCATCTCCAGCTACGCAGAGACACCCCTGTGCAGTCACGGCAGTGCTAGCCAGCCTCTCATGACTGGGAATCACTCCCATATTTATGCAATAGAGGTAAATAGTTCCATATTCTCCTGGGAATAAGTCACAGGAGGCTCATGTTTTTGGAGCCTGCTGCTGTTTGATCTGGTTACCTTTCAGGAGGATGACTTGTTTTAGCGCTTTTCTTGCTGTGCATCTCTTGCCATATGGTCAAACAACCAACAGATTTTTGGGTAGGACTCTAAAACAAAATGGCTTCAGTTTCTGTGTGTGTCTTCCCCCGTCCCCCCCCGCCGCCCCCGAACAATCAGTAAACAATACTCCTAACAGCAGCAAATACTAGTAACAACTTCCTGAGCTGGAAATTTCGTTACAAACTGTGGTGAAAACTTTAATCAAATAATTGATTTGCATTATTTTTTATTTCCTGCACCACTGCTCTTTTTTTCCCCTCCTCTGAAGATGGGGCTTTGAATAAATACAACCAGGTCTCGAGGCTCTTTATCTGAACTTAGCAGACCTCAGACTGATCAAGGCTGGCTGTTCATCATGCTTTTAAATCCCTGGTAGCAACATAAGCTTCTACTCTTCATTAACAAGTTATGAAGCACTAATTGCTAGTTAATCACATGAAATGCTTATTAGCAGTGTATAAATCAGTCACTAGCAGCTCGGAAAAACTAACTCTTAATAAATAAAAACCACTCCAATTAACTTATCTCAGTTTTGCTTGTTTATCTCAATATTTTACCATCTCACCATTAAATAGCCTAAATTCCTCCTCAAAAAGCATTTCTTTCTTTAAATATAACCGCAACCTAAAGTAAACACAGAGGAGTATCTAAACCTATTTAAAACAGAATATAAAAATACTGCTGTTTGTTGGTAATGTGAATAGTTTATCTATGTATTAGCCTTTCATATACTATAATTTTATAAACGTTTTACATACAATTACATTTAGGGTGTAGGTGATGAGTCTTTCTGAGGAATGCACATATGGCTCCTTGCCATGTTTTCTTCCTTCATCTAAGCCAAAATCTAACAAAAAAAAAGCTATTTAACAGGAGCACAGCAAGGTGCGAGGAGCGTCACACAGGGCAGTGCACATCAGAGTCCAAAGCTTTGAGGGAGCTCAAAGTAGGGAAGACAATCAGACCCATGACTCAAGTTTATGTACTTTCAGATAATAGTTTTACTCTCTGGGAATTTAGAGAGGATGAGTAAAAACTTAAGCCTTTTCTCAGCAGTTAAATATCCCACTAACCAGAATATACCAGCAGCCGTGTAACTTCACTCTGATCTGTTCAGCCACAAATTGTAAGAATTGCTCAAAAAGATGAATTTCCATTTGAGTTTTCTTCTTTGCCTAACAGTGCATTTCCTCTGCATACAGAAAGGGTGCATTTACCAAGCACGATGCACAGCCGTATGGAAGTATTTCAGCCAACCTAGAGACCCAAGGCACAGGGTCTCAACCCCATCACGCTGCAGATGCCCCAACACTTGCTCATGGAGCCAAATACCATCGCACGATGCCACACAGCGCAGAGCGAATATGCTCAAATGGCCCAGTTCACCTGCTCTCCCAGTGCAGATGCTTCCTCAAAGGGAACTTTGAGCTAAAATCACTGCTTTAGATTAAAACTCACTAAGCAACGTGTCAAAGACCTTAAGAAAAACAAGCAAACTGAAATGCAATCCCAAGCAGGTATTAGAAAGGCACTTGTGAAATACCATGCTTGGACTCCAGTGTTTGGCACACACATATTACCAAGGGCCACCTTGGACCACCTGTTCTTCTGGAAACCAGTAAGTGTGATGGTATTTGAACAATGATTGCCATGAAATTACCTGAATACGGTTTCAAAAACTGTATTTCCAGCCCTAAACCTACTAGAGATGCTTCGACACATGCAGAACCTTGGATGTTTTTAAGCTCCTGGAAAAATACTGATGGTAACATGCCAGATACTTCAACTTCATGATGCCAAGTGGAGAGAGCGCATGACACAGGGAGAGCGCTGAAGGTGACACTCTCCTCTTCTGTTTACCTGCTCTTCTGTTTATCTCCACCAGCTATAGTCTTGGTGTTTTACACCTCTGATTTTAGGCACAAGAGGCCCACAATACCCCAGGCAGAGCCAGACAGTCCCGTCCGCACTCACTGGAGGCTCAGTGCTGACACAAGAGTGTGTATGTGTACCTTAAAATGCATCACACCAATGACTGTTATTCCTCCTTATTTTCTCTTGAAATCTAAATATTTTTGGTTAAAAACAGAAAGAAACCTCAGATGAATCAAATCAATAGAGACCCGGACATTTGAAGAAAGGCATACAGTGTTCTCCAAACTACTGGCAAATTAATTTTCATTTGAAAATATCCATATAGATAGTTGTTTCAAGATTACAAGATTTTATTCACATGAGCTCTTTCAGTTTGACTCACTTCCCTTTGATGTTAAAAAGAAGGGGGGAGAAAGCAGCAGGTACTGTAATCTACAGTGTAAATTAACACTTCTGATCATATTTCACCCCATCGTAATGTAAGACTCAGTGTTTCTACACAAACCATTGCACTATACATAATTATTCCAGTTACGTTTACTATTTCCACCTGATTTTTATCATTACATTTTTCCACCTAATTTGTATCATGGCATTTTTATTCAATCTCTTTTCCCATTCAGGAGGAGGTCAATAGGATTACAGGAATACTAGAAGTATCTTACAAGTAACAGAGATCTGGGAAATAAACCTCATTTGTAGGGGACCTGAGTTAGAAAGACCATACTGGGGTCAGCAAGCCAGCATGCCTAGTTCCTCAGCAAGCCGATACTGGGAAAACATGTTAGCTTAATGTCCAGAGTACTTTTGCTAGTGAAGATCACAGCCATTTAGCAACTTTCAACATAGGGTCATCACTTGGCCAGGCTGACCCCCTGTAACCATGTCCCTCCACTCTAGTTTAGTGAAGTGGCATAGGTACGTCAGAGCAATGCGCGACTTGTTACAGGCGTGTATTTAGTAACCCATCACACAGTTTTCCTCAGCTTGTTTTATGGTCTTTACAACAAAGGGAGAATTTGCTCAATAAATGTCTCACTCAGCTGGCTGTGTCTATAGTTTATGCATTTAGGTGCATCCTGTTCCTGATGCCTACACACCGCTCTCTGGGAGTTACACATTCATCAAAATTAAAATGTGTTCCCTGGATTCAGACATCACAATCAAGGCTTGAGAGCAAAACTGTGAGCAATCAACACATTAAGTCATTCCAGCCTTGGCAGAAGACAATAGTGTTCAAGTCAAGAAATAATTCATGCCCGAAATAAATAATTAAGGGCTGTATTGTGCCTTTGAGCTAGAGTCCTATCCTGGGAGCAGCTCACAGATACACCACCAAGCCTGGTGCCTTCTGCAGCCTCCAAAGGCCTGTCAGAGCAGGGCAAGATGATACCAGGCTTGAAGAAGTCCTTTTCTCCTTGTAATTGATCTGTAAGCTAGAATCTCACTCCCAGTCCAGATACTGCAAACAGCCTGCCGTTAGCAGTGCCACACTCTGCTCCGTGAAAAGGAAACGAAGTGTAACCTCACCTGCAGTCGACTCAGGCTGGTTTGTAATTGAAGCCAGCACTTCTAACAAATGACATCTTAAGGCTGGAAATTTCCACTTGGATCCTCCCAGGCCCCCCTGAAGAGGTCCCAAAAGTCAAATCTTGACATTCTTGACATCATTATCATGCCACGTCACATCAGATCAACTTCTCTAATATGCTCGCTCGCTTTGCATGGCGACAAGTAGTGAGACACATTAATATTGCAAACAGAGCAAAATTTAGGGAGAAATAAGTGTTATTACAGTCTGTCTGTAAATGACAGAGATATCCTAAATGACAGGGTATTTTATGTCACTGTTTTATCCTTCTCCCCTCCACAGGAGCAGGGGAAGCTACAGGATCCCTGTGCATGCTCACAAATCTGATTTATCAGAAAAACACATTCCAGCCAAAGAAGGAAAGACTGTCAACTCAGAAAAAGCCAAAGAACTTTAAAAATATTTAATAAGGTTTCCTTGCAGGCATTAATGATTCCAGTGGCTCATATTTATCTAAAAGCAGCAAAAATTTAATCTCGTTCATAAACGAGTTCACACCAGCATTCAGATTCAAGACTGTGCAAGATAAATATTTATAGACTGGCTTTTGCAACTTGTCATGTTCTAGCACGGACCTTCATTAGCAAACCATGACTGGTTTAGGGAAAGAAAAGTCCAAAGCTTCAGAAGATACAGCAATCCTCCTTCCATTAACATGGAAATTGCTCTATTTTGCATTTTAAGTACATCAAATGCACACAACTGTTCATATTTTGGGATGAACCCTAATCTCACTTCAGTCTCATATTGGTGAGATTTAATTCCTTCCTATCCATCTTAGTGTATTCACAGTCCTTATACAGATACCCTTCAAGCTAAGCCAAAACTTACGGTCCAAAATTTTAGTCTGATGATTGAGTTTTACATATATGCTCTTAAATAAACAACGATCTAGAAAAGGGTTGCCATAAATTGAACAGACACCAAGCTCTCTTCAGCCATCACAATTAGCCCATAAAAAGTGTACAATCAAGGTATCACACTTGAAAATCAGAAAACTTTTGAGAAAGCACAATCACCAGAAATCCTACTTATAGAATGAAAGTTTGGAAAAGAGATATTATTCTGTTCTTTTTGGTCAATTAGGCTTCCAAAGTATTTTGTTTAAGTCATAGAAGTTAAATGGAAAACAACATCCAGCAGAAATATTTAATAAAAGTTAAAAAAATCAGATGCCCTGACTTTATGCTGCAGACTTTTTAAATAAGGGGCTCACAGAATGGCAAGAAGTAAAATAAGTTTTGTTGACTTCACTGTGAATTAAAAGTATAATGAAAATAATTTCAGGATAGGATGAAAGTAATTGTCAAAGTATACTCAATATTTTATACACTGAGGGGCACTTTTCAGGCTAAACTTCATTTTGTCCTCAACTTAGAAAAGAGTTTCAACGGGAACATTTCTGCCACTCATAATAATTGTATTTGTGTTCCTCACAATTTATACCAGAAGAATCACTTGCAAAATATTCAAATTACTTTATTGCTGCTGTGCTATGATTTGCAAATGCAATTAAAACCAACAGAGAACAGTTTCCAATATCCCAAAAGATGACCTGCAGAACACTACACAAATAAAGCTCAGGGCTAGAAAAATTAGAGGAGTAATAAAGATAAAAATCTCTTTAAAGTTGGCGAGATCTAAAGATTTCCTGACATCCTTCCACTGTAAGCACAGAATTGCTGACACCAGCTTTTTATCATCTGGGCTGTGTAAGGTTAACAGTTTTCTGTTGCCTCTTTTGTTCTGTCAGTAGAGAAAAACAATGACCCCTAATGAAAAATGCATGCAAGCACACAATATCAGAGGTATTTTTTGACTGTCACTGGACTCAACCTGAGCTTTTCATATGAAACTTCAGAGAAGGATTGATGGCATTACTCAACAGAAGAGATAAAAGAGGTTTGAAACACGGTTTTCTGAAGTGCCCCAGCCTTAAGGGTCTTGAGCTTACTCTCCCATCCCCATGTACTTTGTGGGTGGAGGAAAAAATATAAGATAAATATGACCTATCCAAGAAAAAGAAAAGAAATGCTACATTCTGGTTTGTGCTTTGATGGAAGGGACAAAAATATATATTGCATGCACTTAATATTGCAAAATAAACCAGTAGTTCACACTTCTTTGCAACAGTTTCAGAGATGACATATAGTCATTTTTATTTGCAAACATCCTAAAGGTGAAAGGATGCTACAGACTACTTAATGCAGATCTCTAGATCTCTAGCCTCCAGCAGAACAGAGCTTTACTAGTGGATTTACAGTCAGTCTGCATTTTGGCATTCATTACATTAGCTGCATATTAAACACAGAACAAAAACTGCAAAATACACACTGCCTGCAAAATCATTTAGTAAAAAAATGTCAGGTAAAGAACATATGGGGGCTATCCTGTGCTTCAGAGTATCTGTTTTGTTAGGAAAAAGAAAAGTAATACAGGAACATAATAGAATTGAGAGTAAAATATGCTGTAAAGGCATGAATACATTAAAAAACTGAAGATAGACATAGTCAAAAACCTACCAAGGGCTATTAAACATGAAGTTATGAAGGGGAATGGTGGAGGGGGAAGTACAAGCCTTCTACTGCCCTTGGCATGCAGTTGCTCAGGCAGTAAGATCCTCTGAAAAACACGTATTGTGAGCCATAAGGTCTAGGTTCAGGCAAACCCTTCAGTTTCTGCTTAGCTTTAAACTAATCAGATGTGAGCACAGATTAATTGTTCATTATTTTTTTAGTATTTTGGTTTATTATTCCCAAGTGGAGATGAAGCAAAGCACATCTTACTAAGGATATGCTCAGAGCATATAAGAAACCATATAAGAAACCAGAGCAATATGAATTTTTGCTGCCTCAGGTTCATTCTTAATCATGGTCCGGAGCCCTTCTCTTCCAGAGAAAACGTCTCTGTAAGAGGCTACAGAGGTTTCAATGGCAACTACAATCCTCTGTACGGACCACGACAATTTCAGGTAACATTCCCTCCTTAGACAGCTGAAGTTGCATGCATCAAATGTGTAACTGCATCAAATATTGTAAATCCCTCAGCAACAAAGAAACAAATGAAGAGATGGTCAAAGCCCACACAGATAAAACAAAAATAATGCAAGGAGCGGTAGCCACCCATTATGGATAAAACCACTTTCAAAGCCTTTCCTCAGATTCTACTTTGTTTCTGCTCAGGCAGTGCTCCCACTTGTGAGGGCATTTGCTGGTGTCAGGGCGCAGGGCCATGCCACGAAGGGGCCAAGCTGGGAGGCTGAAATTAGGTCCTGGGCCCATGGGCAGGCATGCAGGGGAGGCTGGGCAGGGACCATAACGGTCCCTCAGAGCCCTGACAGCTGGAATTACAATGAAACAGCAATTTAAAAAATCTAGTTTTGACACCTACTTTTTGCATTTTCCTTTTTTTTTTTTGCCCAGTGCCTTTGGAATCATGGATGGCTCTTGCCTCAAATAATTGAACAGCTTTGTCTACCTCTCAGAGTAGCACAACGCTCAAAACTGGTAAGATCTGTCACATATGATACTTGCTATATTTGCATGTATGATGCTTAAATGCATTTTCAGCAACGTTCTGTATGTACGTGGGATTCTCCCAGAACATGTAAGCAGCCGCAGCAAGAACATTACATTTCACGTAGGTAGAGTCACCAGCAGTCGACCAGGTTTTCACCTGCTGTACGATAATCACCATAAAGCCAGTGAAGCCAGCAGCCTGATGTAAGCTTACAGCACCTGAGAATATACCCCTGTATTTCCACTTCAGGTTACACCATGTTACCTTTAAATTAGTAATTTTTATATATATCATACACAAGAGAAGTTTCCATAGCATAAACCTGGCATCACAGCAGGTAAGAGCAAGATGTGAACAAACACTCTTAATTTTCCCAGTCCAGGGTTCCCAGGCAGAAAGGTACATGCTCCTGCATTGCACACATTGATAGAGCTTACACTTACCAATCAACCATACAGCACATGTGGAAAAAAGTCTAGCCTTGAAACTACTCCCACACAGTAAATGCATCCAGGAAATGTCAAATAAAATGTAAAAATCTTCAGCTCTATATAAAGTATGTTTGTGCGGAAAAAGGAGAGTGTCTGGGGAGAGTCCTTCCTTCTTGTTATGGGAAACAATAACATTTCCACCTGGTATATCGTATACGCAAGGATATTATTTCTTGTTATTGGACTCTCCAGAAACATTATGAGAGCAAGTGAACAGCAGAGAAGAGACACCAGAAAATTGATAGGTATTGCAATTCAATAATTACGATATTTTGGCTGCTACTGTATACAAAATCATTTTAGAGTGACAGAACAGCACTCTGAGCACATCACATAGTGCTGAAGCACATTAGATGATAGGCTGAAGCTAAATATGTTGAAATAATTCCCAAGTTTCCCCTGTCAGTGTGCAAAGCAAGGTTTCTGTATTTACTGACCCACTCCATATGATCCCTCCACTCAGCAATTGGACCTGCAAGCTGACTAGTAAGGGGGTCTGGGTCTCCATCCTGACCTTCTCCATAGAGGCATGGCCATGGCTTTGCTGCTGAACAGAACTGTTCATGAGGCCACATAATAAGGAGCAACTCAGGCCCTGATTAAGCAAAAGCTGTTCTGAAAATGAATCAACATGTCTAAAAAAAAAAAAA
>WHYT01017765.1:276252-289961 GCA_009806455.1 Tetrax tetrax
AAAAAAAAAAAAAAAAAAGGGAGCAATCAAACTGCATGCAAGTTCTAAGTATCATCAACTGATTGGTACAAACAGGCAAGGAAAAATTAGCAAGATTAAAAACAGTGACAGACGGCCCCATACTGATGTATTAATCCCTCTGTATTTGTGCGTAGGCATTTTTTTGCAAGAGGAGCAAGCGAAAGGCTTGAACAACTGATATTGCATGCACCCTTGGAAAACATAAGCACAAGTCAGTTTCAGGCATTTCCCCCCAGTTGGATGTAGTAGCTGTGCAGGTTTACTCAAATTTGCTGAAATAGTTGTAATTAGCCGCAAAACTTACAGTATTAGTGAATTAAAAGTAATGATTTATGCAGGCAATGGGTAGGTCAACCAGGGAAGATCAACCAAGAATTTTATGAACCCAGGACAGATTTGCTGCTGGTGTAGCCAGGCAAACTCCCTCAGAGCAAGGAGAAAGCCCGGCTTATAACTGCTCAAGATTTCACAACATGGCTTCCAATATCCTCAAAATAAAAATTCCTTTTACCTCAGGATATATGTATACACACACCCAGAGAGGTGGTGGAAACATTCCCCATCCCTGGAAACATTCAAGGCCAGGCTGGATGAGGCTCTGGGCAACCTGATCTAGTCAGGGATGTCCCTGCTCCTTGCAGGGGGGTTGGACTAGATGACCTGTAGGAGTCCCTTCCAATCCTAACCGTTCTATGATTCTATACTTACACCTATAAGCACAGGTGTGATTTGCAGAAAGCTATGCAACCAGCTACATCTTAAATCGAGTCCCATGCAGAGCCAGTACAGAGGGTACACGTAGTATTAAATCTTGTGCTAGCACAGTGAACTGGATTATATTTAACCCACAGAGCCTCATCCTGCTGCGAACAAAATCAGCATGAGCAGAATCAAATCTTTAAAAGATAGCTACTCTAGCAATTTGATATCAAGTTCACCAAAATTTGTAATAGGCATAAATCCTAAATACTATCATGGATGTAATTGGTGTTTCTTAATGGGTGGGTCTGATCTGAATTCTTTTATTCTGACTAAACTCCCACACAATTCAAGTCAAGATCAGGTTTTGTATGAAAACAACTCAAAAAAAAACCCCCAAAACCAGACAAAGGGAATAAATGGAGCTTAGGTGGAAAGTTGGATGACACTGTATTTTTGCATATTTCTTTCTGTTATGTGTACATGGGAGTAATCTGTATAGTCCACTCTATTTCCATAAGATTGCTGATAGAGTGACATACCTCTCAGCATGAGTATGAATCACAGAAACACTCATGTTGATGAAGGACCGTTCCCCTGATTCATCTCATACAAATCAACCACTGCCTTTTGAGGGGGGTGAGGAAGGAACAGCTCTATCATTCCTACGTTCACCAGAGACCGAAGGATCAGTCAGATCCCAGATGGGAGTACATGCATTTTCTCATGTCTCTGGTAAAATTAGCTACTGCAGAGTTTATGAACCAAGCAACAATAAAAGCCCACTCATCCAGGATTAGGAAATAACCCGTTGTTTTGAAATTATTATGCTCTTTACTATAGCTCAGGTTTACATAACACAAAGAGTAACTGGATTTGATATTCTGTAACAGATATACTCTTCTGGAAAATATGAGATATTAATTGTAAATCTTACCCATTTGCCATTTTTTATACTATAGCTATATAACCATTTTATGTTAGACACATTAGTGTTGATTTTGTTCCATATTTGAACCTCTAGTCCTCTCTTCTTATTTTTTAGTACGTGGAAAGATACTAATAAGTTACCATTTTTCCCTTTAATTTTTAAAATTAAACTCACTAAAACTTAGAATTCTCACCTGGAGGTGCTGGCCTTTGTTAACCATTGTGTCACATGTCCTATATCAGCACCATCTTGTGGGTATCAGACCCAGCTTCTTCATTTTTTTTACTAAATTATAAATGCTTTAAGCCTGAGTTCTTTAATTCTCACAGCATCATACATTATAATAAAGTTATCCAGCCATCTGTTTGGGTTCAATTTATATTAACACATGTGGGTGCTTGCTCTCCACATTGGCATAAAGTTATGACAAAATTATTTTAAGATTGCAAATGTGGAAGACAATTTTTTTATCTTACTTCCTAAGTAATACAGAAAAGGACATGGTAGAGAAGGTATAATGTCTTCCTAAAACCTTAGATAGGAGTTGCATTTTGTTGTGGAATAAGATCTACAAAGAAAATCTACGTGTATCCCATTCAGGACAGACAGATACTTACAGCAAATGTGGTCATGCAGGGAAACTTAGCTAGCAGCTTTTTCTCTTAACCAAACATTGGGTGTCTACCAGCTTCCTGCAGCGACCAACATCCCATGGCAGGCCAGCGTTCAGTTAAGTTTCACAATGACTACTCTCATTCATTTCAATGGATGCCCAGTCTGACCATGTATCCGTGCCAAGTGTACGCCTTATTTATATGTCTCTGTTCTGTAACTGTTCAGCAACTTTATTGTTGTGCATCAACCTAATCTGGCTGTGAAGTCTTCTCTTTGTGCACAACAGCATTAGGTTAGGGAAAAGAAAATTACGTGCTTTCACAACATATTTTGCTGATACCATAAGGACCAGACTAACTGCGTTTAGGAGGCAGATGAAAATTTTTTCCCAGGTGAACATGAATGCAATCCCTCCCTCCTGCAACGTGCAGAGATACCCACCTGCTCAAACTTGGCGTTTTACACCCTTCAGGTGAGACCTTGCCTCATGCCACAAAATGATCATAGAATCACAGAACGGTTTGCTTTGGAAGGGACCTTTAAAGGTCATCTAGTCCAACTCACCTGCAGTAAGCAGGGACATTTCCAACTAGATCAGGTTGCTCAGAGCCCCACCCAACCTGGCCTTGAATGTTTCCAGCGATGGGGCATCCACCACCTCTCTGGGTAACCTGTTCCACTGTTCCACCACCCTCAATGGAAATTTTTTTTTTCCTGATGTCCAGTCTGAATCCATCTCTCTCTATTTTAAAACTGTTATCCCTTGTCCTATCACAATAGACCCTGCTAAAGAATTTCTCCCCATCTTTCTTATAAGCTCACTTTAGGTACTGGAAGGCCACAATAAGGTCTCCCCGGAGTCTTCTCTTCTCTAGGCTGAACAACCCCAACTCTCTCAGCCTTTCTTCATAGGAGGTGCTCCAGCCTTCTGATCATTTTTGTGGCCCTCTTGATGATGATGATAACTTGGAGAACTCCTGTTTTGCTAGAGGAGATACTGATGAGGATGCAGAGGATGTGATCTTTTGATCACAGCCTTCTGATCATTTTTGTGGCCCTCTTGATGATGATGATAACTTGGAGAACTCCTGTTTTGCTAGAGGAGATACTGATGAGGATGCAGAGGATGCACCATGCTTTCACAGAGTAACCTAAAACTGTACTCTCTGCATCTCCCCAGGGTTACCATTTCTACACAACTGAGGGGTGCAAGATGAAAACCCTCTGTGCCACACTTAAGCAGGTGCTAGCAGCACAGAAAGGTATGTTCAGGAATAAGGAATTAACAACCCTAAATTAAATTAGGAAGGCCAGTGGGAACACTGACCTCTTTTGAAAGTCCCAGAGCTAAAAACTTTGGATGAAACATACTCTCTTTGTAACTCTTTTTAATAGTACAGCTGGTAATTTTGGCCTGATAAGAAACCACCTGCTCACTACTGTTATAGCTAAAGCTGGTTTAGATGTAGAAATAAACTGTTGGTGTACATATCTTAGAGTGGAAATGAGTTTGTGACTCTTTTTAGAAAGCCCTTGCCCACCTTTCTGCTATTTCCACTTTTTCTTTTCTTAATAAGACTTAATAAAAAAGACAGCAATCCATCACAATCCACCAGAGGTGATTTTTTTGTCAGCACTTAATGATAACACCTTCCCTGAAGCAGAACTGAAAACACCAAGCTTCAGAGAGAGGAGGAATAACAACTGTTTTGCATTTGAGAGTGACTTTTCACTGCCTTTTCTTTCTTCAGAAATGTGCAAATATTATAAGATGCATTAATGTGTAATAAAATTTGCTTGATTGGCAACTGCTTTCATGCAAGTAAGGAATCCTTCTGTAGAATGGAGTATAAAAAAAAATATCCTTCTTTGAGCCAGAGGAGGGAAAAGTCTGGGCCTGATTTATATTACTACTTAAATCCTGCAGATACTTCTGATAACAGATACTACTGAGCAATCCAACACCATTAAACAGCATATTTTGTGAAAAGCCTTTAGTAGGACGAGCTAGTGATGGACATCAGCCAACAGACATTGGTACAAGTGCTTCGAGTCAAACTGGAAATTGGATACTAGAAGGAAAAAATGATTTACTGCTCACAAAAATAGATCCTTCAGAAAAGTGACTTAGCAACCTTGATACTGCATAGCACATCCTTTAAAATATACCTTTTAATGGAGGCAATTTTAAAAAATTATTTTCCAGATATACACTCCCCATAGAAAACAGCTCTCAGTCTAGAAAGCAGAACCGAACAACACAATCCGAACTGAAACAGTGAGCAAAATACACCATACTCAAACTTGCCTTCATCCTGCAATCTGCAAACACATGTTCTTGATCTAAAACATTTGTCAGTCCATATTTGAACCATATTTGACAGGGTTTGTTCCTCCCTGTCCTTCATGTTGCTATGTCATGACTCTCAGAGACATGACTTGTTAAGGAGTAAAGATGCCATTCAAACGGCATGTATGTTTGTCAGCTAACAGTTGCCTAAATTCCTTCCTGATTTGCTTCTCAGCTTGGCTGTCAAATCAACCTAGATTCTCAGCCAACTTCTGAATTACCGTTTATTTTTACCAGAATATGAAACTTTGCACAAAAGATGCTGGCACTATGCTTGCAACAACTATGTTCTTGGATTGGTGCTACAGGAAAACATGATGCCAGGTGTTAAGAATAAAACCCTCCTCAGCTCTGCAAAACCTCAGTGAGGTTTGCTTTCTCTGAAACATGCTCTTCAGACCCTGGATATATGGATTTCATAGGAAGGGTTTTTTTAGTACAAGAATAGAGGGAAGAAATAAGTTCAAAAGCCCTGGGGTACACATAGCACCTTGACTTCACTGAATCCAGAGTGACAGCACTGCTGGGCCAAACCCTAAGGCAGCCAGAAGGGTGAAGTTCCTGTGTACTCAGCTGGAGCTCCCAGTAAAAACAAAGCTTATGCATGCAGCCCATTGCAGACTCCTTCAGCTTGCACATTTGCACCTCATGCAGCGTCGTCTTAATTACTAGGCAATTTTGCTCTCCCTTTCACCTTCCCTGTCTTTCAGTGTTTCCCAGGTACTCAGCACTGCCTATGTGGAGTGCTCTGACTTCATTCCCAGCTTCCCACTGCATGGGGAGGACCTTGGTCAGCCCTGCAGACTCTACGGGAATAGCCCTTTTTCCGCAGTCCCACCTGTCCCTCCTCTCCTGCACAACAGGAGGCAAATAAATTGAACATTCAGAACTCTGAAAGCCTGCGACGTTTGGAGGCTCAGTACTGATTTTTAAATGTGCAATCATCTCTGAAGTGTGCAGCTGTGCTCACCTATCAAGTAACCAGATGGCGCAACAGAAGTCACTGCATTTTCTAAATGGCTTGGGTGGTTAAGTCTGCAACAACTTGTTTGGTTAGAGATACAAGAAGACAGGAAGGGAAAGAGAAAGTAGCAAGGAAAGGATGATGGGAGAAGAGAGGGACCAAGAAGGAAGAGGAGAGATGAACAAACATGAAGGAAGGTACAACTGTCCTGATACTAACTCTGCCCACATATTTTTGCTGAGAACTAAGTAGGATAACATTTAGAGATGTGCTATCAAGAAAGTTATGTTTCAGCCATTTGCAAGACTATCACATCATAAGGAACATATTAATTTATTTACTAATTAATCCAGAAACTACTTGAGAATATAGAGGGAGGGCTGTACTATTTTTTTTAATGAAATTTCCCTGCACTGTTATACTTCCACATTTCTTGAAATCCAAATTCTTTATTTCAAATGCATATCTCATCTCCGAAAGTCTGGCTTGTTTTTGGACCTTAGCCAACCATCTTCTTGCCTGGACATTAACCTCATTCTGTTGTGGTTGTTTCCCACTTGCCGCTTCACATATCATGATTCCGCTCCTTTACCGCTTCCTGAACACGGGTCCCGCAGTGACGGTGCTGTGGTTGCAGCAGCTAGCCATCCCCTGCCTCCCTGGGGTCCCTTTGGTTTCTATCGTGCACTTTTTCTCCCTATGTGTTTCTTCCATGAGCAAGGTCACCATGGGAATATCTACCCTAAGCCTGCACCAGACAAGCCTGCCTCTCTTCAGGCCTGAGTACACCCATGAATTTTTCTTTTCCTTTGTTCTGCCTTTGATCCTAGCACTTCTGTTTCTCCTGTGGTATGAGTGTGGTTAGTACACATCTGAAAAACATGAGGCAATCAGGTAAATTATTTCTTTTCTGATTAGCCTCATTAACCTTAATCATTCCTTATGATTTTTAAAGGACTAAAATTTGTCATATACTTAAAATTACTGACAATGTTATATTGTAAAAATTATTTAATTCTCACAGAAGATCCATTTCAGCAGTGTCCCTTAAGAAGTTCATCCAAACTGCACAGAGTGGCTACACCAGTGTGAAAAGATAACACCCACATAAACCAACCACGATTTAAGTGATAATGGCAAGCTGAAATATAGTTTAAATATAGGCAACAGCTTCCACACACAGATCTGTACAGGTTTAATAACAGTATAACATTTTTATTTATTCCTCTACGCACCCTGCATGCAAGTAAGTCTTTAAACAACCTCCTAGATGTAAGCCCAATATATGCATTTTATGTGAAAAATCAATATCATTTCTCAGATCTCGAAGACTGTTTATTCTCCACAGAAAATGGATCCCCTTTATTCCATCAAGCAGCTTCTCTGTATGCAGTGTTTCATCTGCTTCTACTTTGTGCTTATGTGTATTAACCCTCCTGCATGTGGGTCACTTAACTGGGCTTTGCTGAGACAGAACGCGTGAATCATCAGTAGAAATAACTTGTTCCCATGGCACTGCAGAACATCATCTATCTCAGCTACATACTGCCAACCCCTTATACTTCTGTAAGGACACAAGCAAATGCTTACTGACAATCACAGTCAAAAAAAAAGGAAATTCAGATTCTCTGTGTTCTTTATGCAATTTTTATTTTCTCAAACCCCTGTTTTGTTGAAAATAAGACACCAGTCTATTAATTCGTACAGTGTTTTTCAATCTGGAACCTGGGAAAAGCAGGATTGACAGTTTCTTGTAAGCATGAGCAGGCACCTGTGTACACATTGTAAAGATGGCATTTTGTGAAATGTTTCTGGGAAAAAAATAATAGAAGTTTACTTGCTAATCTAGACTAGAAATTGTTTTGCAAATGAGTGTTTTAGTGGTAGCCCAAGACTTTGGCAGGCCTCCTCTCCTCTTTTGTATCACAGATAAAGAGGATTGATTGCAGTTCAGGGACTGTAGCACTGGCCTCTGTATCACTACAAAGTACAGATTTAGCAATCTTGTGGGTACAAAAAAGCAGGGTGAAAGTCACTCCAAGCTGAGACATCAAGGGAGCAGCAAAGGAATTAATTCGCTACAAGGAGAACAAAGCAGAGGATCTTATTTGGGAGTGAGCAGGAGCTTTTTGTCAGAAAAGAGGTGGTAAGAAAAAGAAGGCACAACAACAGAAACAAGTGAGAAGTAGAAGCAGGGCATCGGGAGTCAGAGATTAGAGACTTCAAATGTGGTCCAGCCCCTGACTTCTCTGTGCCCCTACTCACAGAAAGGCTGAACTCCTCTCCCACTACCTCACCAACCTTCTCAGAAAATACCTAAACAGAATTTTACCAACTAAGTGCTTGTCCACACCAGTTCCCAATTCTGCAGAGTTTCACAGGTGCTCTTGTCCTACAGATAATGAAGAATAATTACTGAGAAAACAGAAAGAAAGGTAGAGCAGCCAGGAAGAGGAACTGGCTATCTCCTGCATTAGCTTTCTCATAGCACAAATAGACACCTCAGAAATGTGTTACATGCATCTTTACCACGGGCCTATGTTTTTACCTTACTCTCTTAAACAGATTAATAAACTCCAACTAGCAGAGACTCAACATGACAAAACAATTGAATTGCTTTTCCAAGTTAGTCATTGGTTTCCAGCAACTATTAAATAACTAGCTACTCAGGAACAAATTATCTTGTATTCAAGAACAGCTAAGGCTCAGTGATGCACAGCACTGATGCTGCAGAACATTTAAGAAAGAGTGACCCAGAGCTTGAAACGCTTTGGACTGGAAGTTCCAAGCAGCTGAGTTTGCAGCAGAGCCCAATGAACTAAACCAAACAATAGTTCCCTAGGGAAAACGCTCTCCATGTTGAAGGCACAGAGCCATCTGCTACCCCTTTTCCCTCAACTCTGCAGTCCCTGAGGTGACCGGGAGGACTGGCATAGCAGGCAGTGACTGCTGCCTGATCAAAGGTTTTGGTGAAGGTGAACCCCACTGTGAATATTTTAGGCAGGTGAAAAATCCCCCCTTCAGGTGAGTTCAGGAAGCTATGGCCCTCTTCATGTGGGCAACTCCAAAAAAGTGTTAAAAGGCATCTTTCACACTTTATTTTAATTTTCTACCAAACTCAGTAGTCCGTCATCCCACACTTGCCTTTATTACCTGGCAAGCCAGTAAGAGGGGCTCCTCGCAGCCTGGCCACCCATGCTGAGATGCTGTGGGCAGGGCGGGCACAGGCATGCTGCCCTCTCTTCCTCACAAACCCCCACCCCATACTTACCCTGCTTTTCCCTGCCATTTATCCCCACTGAAATATCGTGCTATGACAGATGCTGAGCAGTTCCCTTCGCAGTTCCTCCTAGCACAGAAAACCTGGGCTACTGAGATGAAAGACAAAGTGTAGTCCCCTTTCCTGCCCCCACTGACTGCTATCTCACCCTCACCATCTAGAGCAGCTGGTCAGACCAGGGGCCAGTAGCACAACCTCTTCTAGGAGGCAGGCATTGATGATCAATCTGGACCAGGGATTCCTGTATTTTCCAGATACACTGGTTATCATCACCACAACATCTCTCCACTATGTGCCTGTAAAATCACACTCTTCATTGTGCCACAACAAAAAGGCAGCACTGCATTGTGGAGTGGCGGCGGACCACTGACGCCTAGCATGGGGCAGACGTTGGGTGAGAAACACTGGTCTTAGACAATATGACAATGCAAGAGAGAGGATTTGCTAGAGGAGCAAGATGTAGTGAAGAAGACAGTCCAGAGCTGAGCCCAAGAAATTACCAGATTTTTTATTAAATTTTGTTTTATTTTAAAGAGAGGGCCTAGGTGAAGTGTAGGGAATGATAGAGGAATGAATGCATGCTCAAGAAGAGAGAAGGAAATGGGAAATAATAGAAGTGAAAAGATGAAATTGTCAAGCAAGAACAGAGGAGAAGGTCACCTTGATATTAATAACACTTTGGTCAGCAAAGATGGAGATATGGATTCCCACAAGACTGAATATACAGCACTTTCTTGACTTGGTGGAAGCTAAGTGACAATGAGAAAGACTATTGCATAGTAATCCACAGGATTATAGTTAATATTGCATATGGAGAGAAAACTGGAATAAGAGAAGGGAAAATACCACACGAGGACCTAATAGGAAGGAGCTCTGAGGGTTTTTGCTCCCCTTTCTTCTGCACTTGGCACCAAGACAACCAGAATCTACTTCTACCTTTTAACCTGCACAGTAGAAACTAAAACAACTGAAAGCAA
This sequence comes from Tetrax tetrax, assembly GCA_009806455.1. NCBI lineage: Eukaryota > Metazoa > Chordata > Aves > Otidiformes > Otididae > Tetrax > Tetrax tetrax. The sequence goes on from WHYT01017765.1 coordinate 286,090, forward strand.
TCAATATTTTAGTAATAGATACTATTCAGCCTGCTTGGGAGGGTCATATGATAACTCCAGTTAGATCATAGGAAATGCTGACAAGGGAGGAAAACCACTTCTAAATTCTGAGGCAAGAAGAACACACTCCTCTACTTCAAGGAAAGCTAGAACAGAGAACAAAGGGTTTGAATTGCCAAAAAAAAGGACATTTATATTAAGTGAGAAGAAAACTTTCTGACTGGAGTTGCCTAAGCAATGGCACAGATCATTTTAGGGAAGCTGCAAAATCTCCACCATTACATACTTCAAAAAGCTGGCAAGAAAATCACTCCTAAGGAAGAATTTAAAGTACAGCTGATTCTGCTTTGATTTAGAAGAATTGGCCAGATGACCACCTGCACTTCTTATTTTCTACAATTTCTATTAAAAAAAAAAGATAATAATAAAAAGGGAAATTCAAACTGAATTTACTGAAACCTGAAACTAGAAGAATCTGAGCTGAGTAGTTTAGATGATACCTTTTACACAAAAAAAAAAAAAAAAATTATGGACTTCTAATTGGTTTTGTTTGTAAGCTCAGAGATTAACAATTAGCTCTTCAGAGACGAAGCTGCCTCTTCATTGTGTCTGCTGAGGTCTGTCATAGTACTGTAATGACTTATGTGTACTAGATTCTGCAACATCTGTAGGGCAAATGTTTTAAATCACTAGACAGTAAATTGCTTTTATAAACCTGAGGTTGCTAGAACCATACCATCACTCTGCAGGTAGATCAGCACAGGTACGATTTATGTAACATGCCTTTCACAAATACATTCTTGCATGCAGACACCCATCTCCTGCCTCAGAGCTGATGTCATGAGCTACAGAACACATGATGTGTATAGAATCATCAAATTCCCTTCCTGGACAGGGGTAAATTTTTACTTTATGGAATCTCCTTCTTTACAAGACTTGAAATACTAGTTATGCCTCCAAAGTTCTCATAACCTGGAGTATTTACTGGTTTGACTTCTGGATGAACCCAAATATACCACTGACTAGAAGATCATCATCAAAACACACATTAGTTAGATTTTCAAGAAAAGCCCAGGAACAAGCCTTACTGAACCTGAATTTCAGAAGTGTTGCGACAGCACCAGCTGTATTTGCTATGGAGAGGGTGGTCAAACCCTGGAACTGTATCTCAATATTTGGACACAAGCTCAGTGTGACGAGACAGGCCCTTGCACGTGCTCTAACGTGGATCAGAGGGACCAGCAGGCAGAGCGAGGCTAGAGACAAATTACCTTGCCAGAAGTGGCCCCTGTCCAGAGGGCTCTGAGGAAAAAGACAGTCTTTAAGCAGCAAGGATTTCAAGCAATGTGGGATTTAGGAGTTCAAAGCTATGCTTTGAGTTACACTTGAAAAGAAACGAGCAGCCAGGGCATCTGAAGACCACACTCTCCTCTCTGCGCAGGGCAGCACATGCTGACAGAGCCCATCCTGCAATTATTAGCTGTAGCCGTGCTAATTGCATTCCCATACTGGGGTGGGGAACAGAGTACAGGAATGCAAGCCCGTCAATTGGACCCCACTGAGTAGAGAGGAGGTTAGGGTACCTGAATGCGTCCTGAGGAGGGCACCAAAGCTGGTGGAGGGGCTGGCAGGCCCTCTGAGGAGCAGCTGAGGACTCTGGCTTTGTCCAGTTTGGAGAGCAGAAGGCTAAGGGGCGACCTCCTTGCTCTCTCCAGCTTCCTGAGGAGGGGAAGTGGAGAGGGAGGTGCTGATCTCTCCTCCCTGCTGCCCAGTGCCAGGGTGCATGGGAATGGCTTCAAGTTGCATCCATCAGGGAGGTTCAGGGTTGACAGGAGGAAGCACTTGTTTACTGAGGGGGTGGTCAACCACTGGAACAGGCTTCCTGGAGAGCTGGTGGATGCCCCATGCCTGTCAGTGTTGAAGAAGCCTTTGGACAATGCACTTAACACCATGCTCTAACTTTTGGTCAGCCCTGAAGTCATGAGGCAGTTGGACTAGATGACGGTTGTAGGTCCCTGCCAGCTGAAAAATTCTATTCAGTTAGATGTGTTGGGTTACAAAGAGGAGGATAACCATGGAGATAACCAATGTTATAAATTCAGTTAGCAGTTTAAACTGAAGTTCCCAGAGGAACACAGGGATAAAAACTCAGCCTTTTCATCCAAGTAATCTTGTCCTCAGAACTGATTCCGGGGTTGACCTGGCTGGACACTAGGTGCCCAAAGCCACTCTACCACTCCCCCTCCTTAGATGGACAGAAGAGAGAAAATATAATGAAAGGCTCATGGGTTGACATAAGGACAGGGAGAAATCACTCACCAATTACCATCATGAGCAAAACAGACTCGACTTCTGGAAAAATTAATTTAATTTATTACCAACCAAATCAGAGTAGGATAATGAGAAATAAAACCAAATCTTAAAAACACCTTCCTCCCACTCCTCCCGCGCTTAACTTCACTCCCAATTTTCTCTGCCTCCTCCCCCCAAGTAGTGCAGGGGGACAGGGAACAGGGGTTGAGGTCAGTTCATCACGTTATCTCTGCTACTCCTTCCTCCAGGGGAAGGACTCCTCACACTCTTCCTCTGCTTCAGGGTGAGGTACCTCCCACAGAGGACATTTTTTCACAAACTTCTCCAATGTGAGTCCTTCCCACGGGCTGCAGTCCTTCACAAACTGCTCCAGCGTGGGTCTCTTCCATGGGGTGCAGTTCCACAGGAACAGACTGCTCCAGCATGGGTCCCCTGCAGAGCCACAAGCCCTGCCAGCAAACCTGCTCCAGCATGAGCTTCTCTCTCCATGGGTCCATAGGTCCTGCCAGAAGCCTGCTCCAGCACAGGCTTCCCATGGTCTCACGGCCTCATTTGGGTGTATCCACCTGCTCCGATATGGAGTCTTCCATGGGCTGCAGGTGCATCTGTGCTCCTCTGTGGGCTGCATGGGGACAGCCTGCCTCACCATGGGCTGCATCATGGGCTGCAGGGGAATCTCTTTTCTGGCTTCTGGAGCACCTCCTCCCTTTTCTTCTTCACTGACCTTGGTGTCTGCAGGCAGAGTTGTTTCCCTCACATATTCTCACTCCTGTCTCCAGCCAGTTTTCCCTTACACTTCCTCCCCCCGCCCCCTTCTTAAATATATTATCCCAGAGGTGCTACCACCATCACTGATGGACTCGGCCTTGGCCAGTGCCAGGTCTGTCTTGGAGCTGGCTGGCATTGGCTCCATCGGACATGGGGGAAGCTTCTAGCAGCTTCTGATGGAAGCCACCCCTGAAGCATTCCACTACCAAAACCTTGCCATGCAAACCAAATACAAGTATAAACAGTTAAGTGCATCAGTGTTTCATTTCCTTTTATGACTGGGATGTAGGCTCCTAAGTTGGTCTGATGTTTTTAGAACTCTTCAGCTGACTGTTGACGACTTCCAGCAGATGTTGCAATGTAAGCAGGTCCACGCTTCCTGAATTTGGGGGGAAAAGCCATTGAAGAAATACAGCGAAGAGCAGTGTAATTTAGTAGATGGGACACTAATTGATTCAAAATCACGATGCCAGGGCACATGTCCTACCATTAGAAGTACCATTTTCTGGATTATGTGAAAAATGGAGTGACCAATTATTTCTAGTTGAATAAAATGGTGTTTAATTTTGAGCACTAGCCTAGTCCAGCCCATTTTGGACAACTGCTGCCTTCCCCTCATTAGCACTTCAGTTCATAGAATCATAGAATCATAGAATGGTTAGAGTTGGAAGGGACCTTCAAAGGTCATCTAGTCCAACCCCCCTGCAAGAAGCAGGGACATCCCTGACTAGATCAGGTTGCTCAGAGCCTCATCCAGCCTGGCCTTGAATGTTTCCAGGGATGGGGCATCC
>WHYT01017765.1:301069-314386 GCA_009806455.1 Tetrax tetrax
TCATTTGCTCCTACTTGCGACCCTTCCCCGACTTCTGGGTACTCGGTGCTGGCACTGGCGCCATGCTGACAGCCGTGGGCTGAACTGTGCTCCCCCTCCCCCAGCCACACTAGTTTAAAGCCCTCTCACTGCTCTTTGGATGCAGGTCATGGAGAGGAGAGCTGCCTGTCAGAGTCACGAGAAAGGGAAAGTAAGGAACACAGTGGAAAATACATGTCAAAAGAAAAAATGTTTTCATAAAATAAATGTGGTGCCAAGCCCTGTAAATATCTAGTCTGGAGGAAATTTTTAATAAACTTCTGAAATTAAAAAACATACATGTTCTATATCTAAAGACTTAGGCATTTATTGTTAATTAAAATTCTTCTTATTAAAGCCAAATATAGATATATATATTTTTTTTACATTTTCCTTCACTGCCATAACTTCAGATTAACACTTCTCTCTCAGTCATTAACATGCTAACATATGTTGAACCTGTACTTACATCCTGGCACAGAATACCAGTTCCATCACCAGCAAGCATTTTATGTGAAAGGTGCCCTTCACAGAGCTGCATACAGGTGGGCAGTGCTTGGTACTGGCCTCACTTTTTTCCCCTGGAGGTCTGTCCTGCCACTGACTTAAATCAGAAAACAGCTGGGTTGAAACCCCAGGCTCTGAAGCCCACAAATGAGCTTTCAGTGAGAAAGCGGCACTCATGAGGGACCTGCAGAGCTTGCTCACAGAACGAGCACCAGTGATGCTTCTGTACGAAATTCGCTCCTGGGTAGCACCCATGGGACACGGACATCTGTGCTGGACTTCCGCAGGGGGAAGGTGTGTTCCTTCTCATGTCCAAGTCCCCTTCCGTGAAAAAGAAGGAACTAGAGAAATGAGCATCAAATATAGAAGAAAAAAAAAAAAAGCTAGAGAGAGAGTATCTGGAATTACTGCTGCCTTTGAGTGAATCTTTCCAGGTTTGAGGCTGCGAAAGGCGATAAGAAAATATGTCAAGAAATACAAAATCCTTTAGGGTTATGAGGTGGGAGTAGGAGTGAGTAATTAATTAATACTTAGTTAATGCCAAGCATTTTTACTTTTTACACAGTTGGAGTGTCAATTAAATGCAACCTTGAGGAAAAGAGTAGAGTGATAAGCACAACGAGTTTTCTTGAGATCCAAGAATGACTTTCTGCATGGCCAGAGCTGCAGGTATCCGACACTCCCTCGCCTGCTGAGGATAACTGCCAGCCTGTACACATTGCAAAAGGGATCGCACAAAGAAATTTGCTTTAAGTTGTATCTTTTAGGCAGCAATGGTATCTTGATAGGCTGTATATACAGGACCGATTCCAGCATTAGGAATGAACGCTGAATAGGATACTCATGCTCTGGTTGGCCTCATCCTGAGGTGTCAGCTTTATAATTAAAAACACAGGGAGTGATATAGAAGGTGAATTTTGGAGAATCATGCTGACAGCATACAAGCTTTCCTACCTAAGCAGGAAAAACTCCTATAGCACAATAAAGAAAAAAAAAGGAGGCTTCCCAACTTAGACTCTTTAGAAGCACGTAATTTTTTTGAAAAGTACCAACCACTCTTAGCCAAAATTCAAGCTCCCTTATTCTATCTGAGGCCAGCATTCAGAGGTCATTGAAAATTGCTTTTGAAAAATCTGGACATAGATGTGCTTGACACATTTCATCTTCTCAGCCAGAAGGTCACAGCCAGAGCCAGAAATATCTGCCCTTTTAACTGGCAGGTAAAAAGGACAGAAGGGCTTTCTGTAGTCTTTCTTGTAAAGATCTTTTGGATCTCTCCTGAAAGAAAAGCCAACCTCTTTGCTTAAAAACTCTGTTCTTCCACATGCAGTTTCTCGTACCCCTCCTCTTCTCTTTCCCATCAAATATGTTTACAATATTCCTCATATTTACAGTGAGAATCCAGAAAACACATCTTTCATTTGCATAATAATAAAATGAACATTGTGACATTTAATCTCTCTCTTTTTTCTTTCTTTCTTTCTTTTTTTTTTTTTTTTAAGCCATTCACCACAATCTTGCCTTCTTTGGGGAATGCCTCACTACTGGTGAGTTCCTCTCACAAGTCAGGCACTTGTAAAGGAAGCAGCTACGTGGCATCAATTTTATTCCATAAATTACACTTTGCTCATGAATTGCCTGATAATGGCATGATGAGCACATTATGGCATCATCTAGCCTCTCCATTTTTATTCCTAGCGCTAATGCACATTTACACAGTGCTGTCGTTTCCAGTGTTCATGTGGGCTAGGAAGAGGGGTGTAGTGAAAAATATGAATCCTAATCCTGAAACGTTTAAAATTTTGAGAAAGATGACTAGCCATAACTATTCTGATTGTGTGTGCACCTGATTTAGAAAGGCCATGAAATGCAAGATAATATATACAAGCAAAATAAGAAATACCTTTATTTTATTATGAAGGTCATAGGATTTGTTTTTCTTGGACTAGAAGACCTCTAAAGGTCCCTTCCAACCCTAACTATTCTATGATTTTATGATTCTATAATTGTGCTGGTTTAATATCTGACACAGAATTTGCTAATTATCTATTATCTATTGCTAGATTTTTCCTCCTAGTCACCTGAATCTGGGCTATGGAGGTTGGAAGCCTTCTCTCCTGCAGCAGATCTTCTTATGTGTTGACACTCACTGCTTCCCAGGAGGTGATAAAAATTCAGAGCAACCAGGAATCTTCTTTTATGGATACAGAAGATTGCCTGTCAGATCAGCACTGGCCAGCTGTTGCTACTCGCCATAGGCCCAGGATCTGCAGGGAATGATGTGTCCTCTGGCCACAGGAGAGGCACTTTAATACAGAAAACTGTATACCATAGCAAAGGATTAATCCAAACTTCAAAGAGGCATCCCCTCTCAAGACTATCAAATTGTAGCTTCTGCTGCTTTAAATCATGGGGTTGAAATTCAGGTTTTCAACCTGTGGATGCTCTGAAGACACTCCTAGCTTTTGATTATCACGTATACTTATTCAAATCTCTCCACTCTTCTTTCTCAATACATGGTTTGTTCTTAATTGAGATAGGTTGGTCCTTACTTCTCTTACCATAATCCAGAAATTGTTCCAAGGAATCCCAAACTGAATTTCACGACTGTGCTCTGCATCAGAGCTTTGGCGTGCCAGCACTTCTCTCATCAAAATTACTAAGAGTAGCATATTGACAAGTTGCAACATACAGTTGCAGGAATAAAATCTTCCATTTACAACAGCTTCAGTTACATTACTCATCCCAAAGGTGTCCTGAACTGATGCAGGGGAAGCAGCCCCTGGAATCAATTAAAACAGCCCTACCTGTAAATGGCCTGACTGGCTTAAGAGATTGTTATTTAACTGTGGCTAATGTATTCTTCAGCATATTTGAAAAGCTGTGTTCCAGATTTCTTTCTTTCTTTTTTTTTTTTTTTCCAGAAACATATCTCTGCAGCATTTAAAAGAGCTACAAGTGAACAGCTGGGATTGGAGGCAAGATAGCCTGTGTATCCAGATCCCAGCAAAACTTCCTTTGGCCCTTTCCCAGACTCTATTTGTGACCTGTATCACCTTATTATAGATGTATGCATGATAATAAATACTCTGCTCATCCAGCAACTGTCTCTGGAAGGAGATTTTTCTGAACTATGTAAATCATTAGACACTTTGGATGCTAACAGTTGCTGTAACAGTCACTATAGGAACCAAACTCTGTAACAGTTGCAGGCTTCCTAGTCCTTGGCATGTGAGACTGATTTTTCTCACACTGCAGGGGAAAAAAAAAGAGTCTTTAGCTAATAATGTTATGCTAGTCTTATTTTTGAAGCATCTTTTTGCAGCTTTTTGCATCTTTTATCAGAGGCAGCCTTGGTAAAAGTTAAAGTTGTACATCATCCAAATTAAATTTTAACACCTTCTCCCTTCCCTTTCCCCCCTTCAAAATGGTATTGAGAAATGTTCACACATTGCTACTCTTCTCCCTGTTGTATCTCAGAAACGGCACGCAGCAAGACGAGACAGCTAACTACATAGTCATGATGCCTTCTAACTGTATGTCTCTTAAAAACAGTACTTTTAGAAGAAAAAAAAATTAGTAAATCTTAATCACCAATGGATTAACGACTACTACATGTCAATTAAATTTTAAAAAACCCGCAAATGCCTTTAGATGAATACATATTGTATAACCAGTAATGAATGCATCGCTCTGTAGAGAGAGGTCATGGACTTCACATACTTCTCTGTATTCCCTGAACACCTGTAAAACAGGGAGATAACACAAAATCTGTCGTACTAAGGAAAATGAGGAACAGGGTCAGAGAACAGACTGAAGGCTCAGGCCTCTTGGTGCTGTATGAGAATAAAGATTTCAGTGGATGAGGCAAGGATTTGCAGAAGAGGCAAGAGCAGAATCTGGTGGTGAATATTTTTCACTGTGCACTGATTTCACCTGAGCATTCAATCTCACCTCATTGTTCAAAACCAGTATTTTTAGGTACCTTCCTACTTTTCTTTTGAAGCAAAAGATCTTGTCATGTCCCCTTCGATGTCAAGAAAAGAATTTCTGATCAAGGTTAATGGAACAGTAGATAGGCATTAAATTTAAGAGTGTTAGTAACGTAAGTGCAGATGTCAATAGTTTCACTATGCCAGAGCTGACGTGCACCTTAACAAGGATCTCAAAGGGGCTGCTGAGAAATGGTGTGGAGGCACAGGTCAGAGCAGTGGTACACACAGAGATAATTATTTCAGTATAGACAATATCTACCCATGAACAAATCTTTGAAGCCTTCACTGCTTCTGTATGTAAGGCATGAAACAAGCTTGTTCTGATCCTTCTCTTCACATCTGCCAAAAAAAACCCCTTTTTCCTGTTAGGTACTATCCACTGAAATGCTTCTAAAATCAAAAAACAAGATTAAAAGATATGGGCATTTTGGGGAAGGAAGAAGAGTCTTTCTGCAAAGTCTTTTTTTCTTGTTACAATGCCCCAGACTTGGAGTGAGGTTGACTTTGTCTCACTCCACCTTGCTGGCAGTAAGGTGAGATGTCTGGGGCTCCACCTGAACCTGCTGTGACACACATGTTGGAAGTGCTCATGAGAGCAGACCCACAGCATGGGCAGCCATGTGATTTCTGCCCCTTTAGTTTAACCCCTGGGGCAGGAATGAGATTAAAAACTCAGAGGAGATGACTTGATGTATATATCAAGAGTTCATGGGGAGACAAGGGATACTAGTTTGCTTCATGAGGACCAGACCTATTAACCACTCATATCGAGTCTTCCCCCAAATAATGCCTCCATCCCTCATCAAAAAGACTGGGGTGCCAACAGACCCAGATCTCTGAGGCAAACAAAAACTCGAGAGATTCCAGCCTGGCTGCACATTTTTGGTCTATTTTCAGGATTTTACTGGGACTGCGGGGAAGTAATCTCCACATAAAGCCAGGAGACTCCCTTGTAGCCTCCACGGTGGCCCTGTAGAGAGCCATGGTGGGGTGTGGGCTGCTCCAAAGCCATTTCTGAGCTCTGCTGGGGCAGGCCCATGGCAGCAGGTGCCTTCTGCAAAGCCAGGAATGGCTGCTGACACTGACTGCAGACTCACTGCCCTCTAGCCTGGTGCTTGCAGCACTCTCATGGGATTTGAGAGACGAGGTTTTAAGCGAGGCCCAAAACTCATGTCTTCCTTTGCAGAGTAGATGCTCTAAAAACCAGACTATTACTAGACAAGTGGGTGGTAACAATCTCACCTCCTAGTCTTCCCACCCAGACAAGAAAAATCACGATTTAAAGCATCAGGTGCTGAGTCCCGGTTTCACAAAGATGCCTAGCTACACCTACGTTCACGTGAGAAAAACATCCCTGTCTTCAGCATTTCGTAGCAACTGGCAGGGATGTGCCCGTAGTTGGAGTCACTCCAAGGAGCCCATTTACAATCCTCCTCACCAGGTTGCGGTCGTGCGTGAGCCAAGGACTGATTTTGATACAGCCCAGCTGCACAACCCGGGCTCATGCTCCTGAGGTATTGGCTGAGACGCAAGGAGATGCTGTGAGAAAGCATATTGGCTAGAGACGTGCAAAGCGTGGAACATAAAACAGCAGGCAGAAACAAATTTGTTGAGACTGAGATAGACAGCAAATTGAGGAAATTTCACAGGAAAAACTGTGACCTGAAAAGGTATTAAAATACAAGGGAAAAACAAAGACTCACAAGAGCAACGTGAAGATTCAGCCCCGTTGCAAGGAGGGATGGAGACCAGCCCGGTGCCTTGCTGGGGTGGTGGCATATTAGCTCAGCGACTCACCAGTCTCAGCTATTAGACAACAGTGAACTGCTTTGCAATTCTAAGTCCTGTGTATGTGGGATACACTGTGTAAACCCTGCTATTAGTTTCCATCTGCTCATGGTAAATGTTGCCTGAACGAAGTGACTGAGGGAGTCTGAGTTGCACAGTTAACAAATCTTTTCTCCCTCTTTCACTCCTCAGAGCTCAGGAAACTTTGGGAACTGTCGCAGCCCCTCTAGACCCAACTTTGCAATGCAACGTAGGCTTTGCAGGACTAAGCTGCTGAGCTTTATATTTGCATCTGGGCCTAACGACCTAGGTAGGAGACAAAAGGCAATGGTGACATATGGAGATGCAGGGGTGAGCAGGGAGCTCATAAAGAGCAGGGACGTGATAAAGAGGAGCAAAAGCAGACTGAACCAGATTGTTGTAGTGTACATGTGAAAAGCTATTTTAAGTCATGCTTTATATTACATGACTCATCTAAATATTGCTTAACATGCAGAGTTTACATGACACATTTCCACATGCTTTGATATACAACTCAAAACCTTGATCTCAAAGAACATTGCTGCCAGTTCTTGGGGTCCAAAATTAGCCTGCAGATGTCAGAAGGGCACGAAGACAGGATCATTCATCCAACAGCATGAACCAACAAGACCCCTCTGTTGACATAATCTTTTGCAACACTAATTACTTTAAAAAACTCCCTTATATAAGGAATTTGGAAAAGGTAAATGGCACTCGGCAAGACAGAGGGAGAGATATGCTCATATTGAAGCATATTGCAACGCAAATGAACAGAAACTGCTTTCCATATTTATTATCATCTTTATAACTAAAACCACACTTAGCTTAGGTACACTATGAAAATAGTTTTAGAAGTAAGCAAGAAGAGAGGAAAATAACTTGGACGAAAGCTTTCAGTCTTTAGGGGGAATGAGAAATAAAGGACCACACAAATGAGTGTAACAGTGCCAAACCTATTACCTTGTTCCCACAAACAGATCAATGGCTGATTAATGTTGATGTCCCTTGTAATCTGAGGTGATCATGAAACACCCCTTGGTAGAAGACCTGATGGAATTGCTTACATTTTTCATGGATTTATAATTACAGTCATAGAGAACCACAAAGCTCCTTTGAAGTTCTGGGGCTTCGAGGCCAGTCCTAGCTGCTATCAAAGTCAATAAAAACTTCTCTTTCACTTGAATAAACTTTGGTGTAGGATTTCATACTCTGAAGCAGAGTATGAAATGTATCCATGTGTTTTGGCTCTGTGCAACACAAACCAACTCTAATTGTAACGTAGGCTTTGATATTACCCAACCTCAATGTGCAGTTGCCTATGCAAAGACAATGAACGGTTTTGCTCTGAAATTTCACTGGAGATGTTACTTTTAATTTGTTTGTAATGTGAGTTTCAAGACATGCATTTTTCTTAGTGAGCCAGTGTCATTAGATGAAAGTGAAAACATGCTCCTTTTGAAATGGAAAAAGTCCAAGACTAATCCCTCTACTTGTATCGCATCCTAGAGGGAACGAAATTAAAGCGCAAGGCCAGAGTTTAAGATGGTTGAGGAAATCAAATTCCTTTGTAAGCCTTTACAGTAATTGTTAAGGGTGGGTTTCATCTCCCCATCCTGCAGCCCTCTACAAGTTAGACCTCTGAAAATAAATTAGGCTCTATTTAGATAAATGGATGGAAGCACTCTCCTCCTAAGGCAAATGACAGCAATTGCCTATGGCCCACACGCCATGAACTTTAAAGCTAGTGCTTTTAAATGGATAAAATTTAGACTGATAAATCAAAGTCATCACCAAGAAAAGCCACCAGGCAGATTGAAGTAAAACTCTAGATAGGCAGATGCTGCTTAGTACCTTAAAGGCCAGAGGCTGGAAAGGGGAGAAGGAGATGTTGGGATGCATATCAAATGATGCCATGGTGTCTAGTTCAGCCAGCGTGGTTCAGGCAGATGGCCACGATGAATATTCAAAGAGATGCAGCAGGTGAATTATAATGGAAGTAGAGGTAATGCTGGTGTCAACACGAAGCTGTACAAATATTGCACAAGACCATCTGTTCAGAAATTTTAATTTTTTTTCAGTGTTTTTCACTATCCAATGATCACAACATAATTTTGATGCCATAATTTTTACAGCATTGATCTATCATGTACATGACACAGAACTACATTTATAAATTGCAGATGTACATCCCTTATGAGATATTCATAGAAGCAGTCCCTATATTTTACTGTAATATCTTAATAAATCAGGTCATGCATTTTATGACTGTACTGGCACGTTTGTCATGAGAGGAACATATTAGGAAAAGCCATTTATTAATCCTAAGAGATGTTGTGCTTAACTCACTACAGAGCAAGGAAAGGCACCTGCCCAAGAGTTGATATAATTTCAGAATAGAGAAGACAACAAAAGGTAGCAAGCAGAACACCACTGTTTTTTTTTCCTACACCTACGGAGATCCTCCTAAAGTGCATAATTAACTTCATTAGGAAAATCTTCTTACCAGTCTTTGCTAATTCATCTGCCTATGGAGAAATTGAAAAGTTGAATGGTCAGAAAGATTATGTTAACCAGCCAGAATTGTGTGAATTTGGTCTGAGGTTTATTGAGGGCAATGAGACTCTTTCAACTACCTCTTTGAGCAAGACAGACTTGTTTAAGTCAAAGTCAATAATCCAGTGTGTTTCTTGAGTAATGTGCAGATGAGGACACATGGCATGTGCTGATAAGAGTTAGTGATGGGAATATATTTAGTGCATTGTAGCACTCAGCAGCAGGTAGCAGAGGAGGGATTGCTAATGACAGGATAAGCCAGAGGAAAAAAAAAAACACTTAGGAACAAACCATTTGCTCTAAAAAGAACATATTATATATTCAGTAGTGTTAGTGGCTAGAACTGCAGAAGTTGGAAGTATCATTTCAGGGAGGATCTCCAGGTTTGGACATTGCGTTTCAACCTGAATTCTAGTGACCATTGAGAAATATAAAATAAAATTAAAACTCTAGAAACAAAGATCATGCCTGTAGTACAATTTTTTTTCTCACTCATTTCTGCTTTGTTTATGAAGTTAAAAAGTGATTAAATGAAAAATGTATTTATGTGCAAATCAAAATATAATATGAAAGGTGCCTAACTAGAATGCTTTCATTCTCTTTTTCTCTTTTTTTTTTTCCTCCAAGGTGCTTTCTAAAACATTCAAATGATTTAGTTTGCAAAGCAGGGCTATTTCTGCACTCTGACAGAATACTTACCAGCAGCTTGAGGTGTAAGTCTATTGCAGACACAAAGAAGCAATCTTATAAACAGATTAACACAACATTAAGAGAAGGTTCTGTACCTGGTTATGCACCACCCTTTCGCTTCTTAAAATACACAACTGAGAGCAACCAACCAGAATATATGTTGAATAAGATAACACCATATTTTCTGTTGCTTCTCGTAGTTAAATTAGGCTTAAATGTTGTATTGAAAAGATGAATGAGCACTTGAGTGTAATTAAAATACTGCAGTGATTTTAACTGTCAGTGTGCTGAGGTTCTGCTTTCATAAGTCTTGCTTTACACAGTTGATCCAAATGGAGTCCAGAATAACAAAAAATTTGAGACATAAAAGTGGATACATCTGAGAAACAGCATCTGTAAAAACCAAATTAACTATGTTATCACATATAGTATAAATCTACCCTTACCTGTTTGTTCATAAACACTGTTAAAAATCTACCAGACCAAATTTCCATGAAATTCTTGTTGAATTTTATTATTCTGTTCTCATAGATGGAGATCACAACCACAGACTGTCACTCACCTGTGCTGGCCCTGTGGTTCAGGCCATCCTGGAATCATCCCCACTCACTGTGCTTCGATTGACACCCTACAGCAGTCGTAACGTGCAACCAGATTCCTTTTGGATTACACTAAACCAGCAAACATGCTCCCAGAGTTGATCTCTTGTGCCAGTCCACAGGACCAAACGAGATTGATTCTGAATCAAGGCAGGCCAAGCATCTGTAACCCAGACACTGAACCCTCAGCACTAGTTGCTTTGCTCCACAGACCAGCTCCTCTCGCACCACGCTGCTCGCTGTTGCCAGGATAGCCAGAGATCACTTTCCTCTGTTCTTCAGTACCAAGTAAGAACTCTGGAATGTGTATTTCTGCCGCCTTGCACCGGAATGGGTGCACTAAGGTCAGAATGTGAGACAGAGATTTTGCTTTCATGACAGGAAGGTTTTGTACTGGGTATTTTTGCATCTCTTTTTTTTTTTTTTCTTGGTTTTATATTTTTTGGAGGTTTTTTCTGTTTTTATTTTTACAGCTCAATCACATGATGGAAAGATTCACAACACATAAATGAAAGAAGTTGCAAAGAGTTACGTTCATCTCTTTGTGAAAATCACATGAAGAGGACATAAAGGAAGTCTGTGCACTCTTTGGACCCTGTGCAGCTTTTCATGTATTTGTTTATTTTAATCCAAAAAGTGACCCATCTCATTCTGATTTACAAGGTCATCTTGACCTTTATGCACATGTCAAGTCATTGTGGTGCCCAGGGTTCTCAGAATAGCACCAGCTATGAATTTTCTGCTTTATTGTCCTTCTGAAACCTAACCATCTGTCATTCAGTGAGATTTATTGGCCATTTGAAGTGAAGCAGAAATTGAACTGCTGCCTTCTGAGGATCACCACTACTGTGGGTATGGGCTTCTGTTGTACCACCCAGTAGCCTGAGGAGCTAGAATTTGTGCAGTATGACATTCACAATGACAAATTTTGGCTGAGTGAAATCATTGATTCTATTTGCTTTCATGCCAGTGACCCTTTTAAGAGAAATTAATAACAGCAAAGCAACAACGGCCACTTCAGATGGGTAATGCCCCCTCCTAATACATCTCTTCCAGTCCCCATGCCAAAACCCAAGCAGCAGCCAGCCATAAGCCTGCTATAGTGAGATGCAGTGGAAGAGTAGAAAAGAGACTAACCATGGGACAAGTCCTGGCTTGAGAGAAAGAAGGATCCAAATTTTCTACATTGAGCAAATTAAATGAGGGATCCTGTTTCACTTCTCCTTCATGCTCAGAGTAGGAATGCTAAATTGCTTTTACTGGCTCCTTCACCAGGGAGAGTTTAGCATCCCAGCGCAGATTGTGCCAAATGAAGCAGATCAAATGGCCTAGGGTAGGGGATCTCATGCATGGTGCAGGCTGGTGCATCTCCCTCAAGTGAGCTGCCACCACGATAGATGGGGCAGCATCTAACATCAGGAGGAGGGAAAGGGAATCTATTACAGTGCGCTCATGCAGAACATGCCAGAGACACGCACAAACACAGGTTTTCTGCTGACACACCAACCTGCCACCCATTGCTGCCACAGAGCGTACCCTGCAGGCTCCATGCCTGGACACGGGACACTTACCCCCATGCCAGAAATCAGGTTCCACATGAGGGTTTTTTCAAAGCTCCTTCCCATTTTTACAAAACATTTTAACTTACTTTAAATTGGCTTCAAAAGAGAACAGATTTGACTGTGAAAATGTTTACGCTGGATCATTGACAGGCTGGAGAGGCGGGCCCATGCAAACCTCAGGAAGTTCAACAAGGCCAAGTGCAAGGTCCTGCACATTGGTCGGGGCAATCCCAAGCACAAATACAGGCTGGGTGGAGAATGGATTTAGAACAGCCCTGAGGAGGAGGATTTGGGGATGTTGGTTGATGACAAGCTCAACATGAGCTGTCAATGTGCGTTTGTAGCCCAGAAAGCCAACCGCATCTTGGGCTGCATCAAGAGAAGTGGAGCCAGCAGGTCGAGGAAGGTGATTCTGCCCCTCTAGTCCACTCTCCTGAGACCTCACCTGGAGTACTGCGTCCAGCTCTGGAGGCCCCAACATAAGAAAGATATGGACCTGTTGGAGCGAGTCCAGAGGAGGGCCACAAAGATGATCAGAGGGCTGGGGCACCTCTCCTTTGAGGCCAGGCTGAGAGAGTTGGAGCTGTTCAGCCTGGAGAAGAGAAGGTTCTGGGGAGACCTTATAGTGGCCTTCCAGTACCTAAAGGGGGCTTATAAGAAAGACAGGGAGAAACTCTTTAGTGGGGCCTGTTGCGATAGTATAAGGGGTAACAGTTTTAAAATAGAGAGAGACAGATTCAGACTGGACATAAAGAAGACATTTTTTACAATGAGGGTGGTAGAACACTGGAACAGGTTGCCCAGAGAGGTGGTGGATGCCCCATCTCTGGAAACATTCAAGGCCAGGTTGGATGGGGCTCTGAGCAACCTGATCTAGTCAGGGACGTCCCTGCTCACTGCAGGAGTGTTGGACTAGACGACCTTTAGGGGTCACTTCCAACCCTATCCATTCTATGATTCTAATCTATGATTAATCCAGAAATTTCTGGTTCCCATTGCAGGGATCATGGGAAAACTGATTGAGTACCTGATGAATTTGTTCTTGTTCAATTCAATGCCATTGGTGATTGTCCAATACTCCAATCTGTCCAGGTCCCTCTGCAAGGTCTATTGTCCCTTGAGAGTCAATAGCACCTCCCAGTGCAATATCATCAGCAAACTTGCTATGGGTGCGTTCAACTCCTGCATCCAAATCATTGATAAAAAAAATGTCCTCTGTGAGCTTTCAGTTTTGACTATGGCTACTTTTATATTGTTATGAAATGTTTTTCTCTTTGTTATCCCACACTTTTCCACATTAACTGATCATGCTGAACATCCTGACCCCCAACATTTATCCCCATGGAACTTTACCAACAATCACTCCTTCCTTGTGAAAGCTGATCATACATCAAGTCTCATTTAAACAGACTTAAATCTATTAAGAAGCCTTTGCTCCTTGTTTCAAGGCTGATTTTGTGGGTGTGTGTGTTTGGTTCTTTTTTTTTAAATCCTGTTGAAGGATTTTAACATGAGCTTTTTTTTTTTTTTTTTTTTTTCCAAGTGTAAAACCACGATACCATCTGAATCAGAATCAGCTATTGA
>WHYT01017765.1:317137-329184 GCA_009806455.1 Tetrax tetrax
CGAGTCGTTTTTCTTAATTATCTCTCTTCTCTTAAATTATCTCTCCCTATTCTCTCGGAGGGTGGGGGGAGTGAGAGAGAGACTGCGTAGTCTGGTCCGGATCGGAGCTAAACTACGACACCATACTATTTTCTCAAGTATATTTTGGGACTCTGCCTTTCTACTTTTCATGCTTCAGCTACTGGGAATATTTCAGAAGTGTTACCATGAGGATTTTAATAGACCTAAGTGTTTTATTTTCCTAACCCCCTTTAGGTTATTTGTCTTACATGATCATGTGCTGGTAACAGTTACTATGAATACTCTTGAGACAATACAGCCAGCATCACCATAAACAAAAAGGGAAACAGCAAGGGGTTTTTCTTTTTTTTGTTTGTTTTCCAAAAAAGATATACAGAAATTTGCAGTAAACCAGAAGCAAATGATATGCATGACATCACAGGAGAAATCAACAACCAGTTTTAGATTTCATTTGCTGCAATTCATCCCCAATAAAATATACAAAATCATTTCATTATGTGCTACTCCATGAATTTTAAGAGAGTAACTGAATGAATAGTAATGAATTCAGTAACATGGTTTGATTCAATTCAGCATAAAGGCTGGTTGTAGTCACAAAAGAACAGATGGGGCTGAGGCAGAAGAGGAGAGAGGAAAGATTCAATATCTATAAAAATCCATTTAAGAAAGTCTGATAATTTAATTTCTTTACCTAATTTCATTGTGTAACACAACTAGATTTTCATTCTTCAGATCCAACAGCATGAGCCTTTCCAGTATAACACTGCAATGCAGCATATGGGAAGAAGCATTTAAAAACAACTACAACTATCAGTGTACTTGCATTTCACAGGAACAGCACAAGGTATAATCTCTTTAAATGTCCTTATAATTTTGGTTTAATATAGCTTGGAAGTACACATTATTAATTAAAATGTTTTTCACTGTTTCCTAGAATAAGTGAGATTTATAAACCTCTACAGTGGTGAGTCCTATGGATGATCACCAAGCTCCACTATGAAAATAATTTTATTCTACAGGCATCTCGGCAGTTACAAGCTATCACAGCCAGCTGAAGAAGTTATTCTTGATCTGTTTGATTTTAATTATTGTTTCATAATGCTGACTACTATCTAAGGAGGGTCAGATGTGGTCCTTATTTAAATCAAAGCAAATTTGTTATCAGTTTCAGCAGGAACAAAACCTGTCTGTCAGGGACTGAAAGAGTTAATGTCTCGAACATTGTTGTGGCTGTGGCCCGGGTGCAGTCTGCATAGGGGAGGTGGAGGCCTCCTGTGGGATGTGCAGCTCCCCAGGCCCCCGTTAAACACAGGAGATGGAGGTGGAGGCAGCATGGGGGATGTGTAGCTCCCCAGGCCCTTGTTAATGACTTGCCAAATATGGCCGGGGTCACACTGCGGTCATCTGAGCAGGGGGCTTCCAACCACTCCTCACATTTAGTGCCCGCTTGCCACCCGCACAGAGGACTCAGAACTTTCTGGAACCAAAGGCTTCAAGGGGCAGAACTGGAGGCGGGGATTAGACTATAAAAGACACTGCCTGAGTGAGCCGCGGGGCAAGCCCCCCACCAGAAGACCATCATGGCCCCCCACCACCAAAGCCCTGCCACCAAAAGCCACGCGCCCACTCGTCATCGTCGTTGCTGGATCCAAGGGTGGTGGTATCTCTTTCCCTCTTTTCCTCTGTCTCTTTTCTGTTTTCCTTTTAAATATCCCTATAAGAGCCCTGGCTATCAACCCCCTTTATGCTTTCCAAGTTTTCAGAGTTAAGTTGTTCCTCGAAATATTAAATAAAATCCTAAATCAATCGTTTAGTGTCAGTTCACCTTAATTTAGTCTGAGGGAATCACAAACTTGCTATGGTTCTGGGCCATAACACTGTCTCATGTTTCCAAAGCTCCAACACAAACTTCAGCAATCGAAGGTCCTCCTGACATAAGTTTGCAGCCTTGGAGCTTGTGATTGCCGAGTGCCTGGATCAACAGATATGAAACGTGGCTGTTGAGCATGGAGGAGATGCACATCCAGGCTACCTCTTTTTCAGCCTGTTACAGGTGAGTTAGTCCTATCACAAAATGTAAACCAGAGAGAACAGCAGTGAATACAATGCACCCTATAAAAGCATAATTTTCATTAAGCTCTAAAATAGCTGCAGAGGATTTTGTATATGTTGATGCCTGACTTAAGCCCATCACCTCTGATCTCTGCCAGAGATCTAGCATAGACATTGCAGCCTGCTCTATACATAGTTTAAAAAAAAAATGTTTCTTTAAATGAAATCAGTTCCTAATCCTCTACACTGATTCTGTTAAATAAATAAAAAATTTCCCACTCTTCCCCTAAAAAGGGCTTGCCATTTTTTACTTTTCCTGCCATATGCAATGTATTTTCATTCCTTGGTACAAGGTAAGTACAAGTTAAGTCTCCAGCTTCATCAGTAATGAAAAGGTATTACATTGCTTCTTGAGCTGATTCAAGATTAACAACTTCAAAGCAGTCCGACATAGCTCTTGGTACAGACAATGGAGGAACAGAGGATTTCCACTGCAGTTCCCAGGCAGTGAGAGCCGCAAGGGCAGTTGTTGGTTATGTGAGTGAGCAAGACAAGAGGAGCAGTTACCTGTGAAAGAAAGAGGCAGCAAAGGAAAATCTGCATGCCCGAAGTGTGATCAAATGCAACTGTATTTTTACCACTGCTAAGGAAGTCAGCACTGTTTCTGTGAATAATGATTGTAAATACTGAATAACACTTCTGCCAAGCCAGGCACTTAGGAATATCTGCCCTTTTATTATCCCACAGTAATTTCTTCTGGCTTCATCTCTGGACTGGACTGCAGCGTTGTAAAATACCATACACAAAGTCTTCAGCATGAAGAAAAGTTCCTGGTTATCTTTGAAAGGCCATGTCAATTAGAAGAGCTTCCTGAAGACCAGAAGAAAGCAAGTGTAACTCTTAAAGGCTGCAGTCCTTGTTTTAACTGATCCTCTGGGATATCATCATCTATAAGAAGGGCAGGAAGTAGGATCTGGGAAATTACAGGCTCGTCAACCTTATCTCAGGCTCTGGCAAGGTGATGGAGCAATCAATGCTTGAGCAGGAAGACTGGACTAGATGATCTTGAGAGGTTCCTTTCTACCTCAGTGATTCTTTTGGCACCACTGAAAATTACTGTTATTCTGGAAAGTTCACCTCTGAAGGAAACTGTTTTCCTTGGCTTGACACTGGGGAATGACCTCCTCCAAGAACTAAGGATGAACAAAGATCTGGCTACTTTCCACATGACATACAAAGCACGTACTTTTGATCTCATCCACTTTAACACATACACAGCACAGTGTCTATTTTTACAAATACTGACTGAAAATCACTACACCATTCAAAACAAAGTACTCACTCCAATGCACATACTTTAGAGGGGTGGAGAGAGGAGGGGAGAAGAGAGAATGGATGTGGGATAATGTAAACAGAATATAGTCCCCTTAGTGCATCACCAGAAAATTTTCTGATACTGCAGAGAATGAAAATCTGCATAGCCTACAACTGAGTTATGCCAGAAATATATTCTTGGCTCAGCTTTACAGATTGCCCAGAGAAAATCCTTTACAACTTTGATTTTGTTTAAAGGTCTCCATTATTTTGTAGACATTTCAGATGAAGGCTCTTAATAGCTGGCGTTGGACACACTGAAAAGCGCTTCAGTGACTCTTTTGCAGCATGTGCAAAACCAGCTGCTACTGAATGCGTCCTACAGATTAAAAACACCATTGTTACCTGCATCTTCAGTGCTGCTACTTTTTGTGTGCAAGGCATGGTAGTATGTGAGACAGTTGCTCATATTTAAAAACATTTCCCTTGATCTGATTTCACAAAAAATCCACAACTGTTTATTGTGGCTCTTGTCCCTCGCTGCCACCAGAGACAGACAAATCTGCCTCCTATGTGAACGCTATTTGGAACACATCGTCCAGCTGACATCTTGCTAAATGCTATTTTACAGCCATCAGGCACCAAGATACCATTACCGTGTCACCCTAATTGGACTTAAATCCGACTGGGATCAGACTAAAAGCAAGAAGAAAAAAAAACCCAACCAATTCAACTGCCCTTTGCAGCTCCTACCACTTTCTAGCACTTAATTACTCTACTCTACCTCCACCTCTGGCAGTTCCTCCAGGCTGGAGGTGTCCCAGCCTCCACTCAGCAGGTTTCTCACTCCACTGCTGCAGCACAACTGGAACTAAGCACAACCCAGCAGCAGACGCAGCCACCAGTCAGTTCAGATTGCAGACTCCCGAGGGAATGTCATAGCCTAACCACAGCAGAGCCTCTAAGACCTGCTCTATTGCAAAGACTTGTTATGATCTCTATTTATTGAAGCTTTTTAAAACTAAATTTAGTCATTCCCACTATGACTCATTGACTTCTCTTAGAACTTCTCACATCCTATTCTCTTGCGCATTGGATGCCTCAGACACTTCAGATGTCCCGTTTTCTGCATAATTCAATATCTGATTAATAAAAGAAAGCACACACTGTCTTGAGGAACAGAAAAAAACATCATCTAGGGATTTCTCTAATGCCAAGAGAAAATTAATCTTTCATGGCACAGTGGAGTAAGACAGTCTCAAAAGTATAAAATTAAAAGAGTCATTCTCCAAACATGGTACTTTGTTTCTTACAAGTCTTGTTTAAATTGTTTTGAGAGTACAGCGATTGATTTAGAGCTTGTATTTGTGAAAGATTTGCTCCAGGGGGAAGCTCTTCTAGAGAGGAAGATGATGTTGCATCTAGCATTTGTAAACACAGGTAAAAGTTATGCAGCATGGATATGAAGTCAGAAGTGTACAACAGAACAGGAGAGAGGGAAAACAGGCTTCTCAGAATTTTCCTCATTGGCCTCGTTCAGTATTCAGTAAAAATTTTCCCTCAAGTATTTTTTCAAACTGCTGTCAAATGAGACAGGCAGAGATCAGTCCAACCAACCTGCAGAGATGACACTGTATATTCCAAGGTGACTGAGACATACAATCCTTGAATGCTGAATCACAACATTTCAGAAATGGGAAATCCAATGTGAGGTTTTCATTTAAGAGGCTATTTGCAATTCCACTTCCCTTGAATTGCAGTCAGGAGCTCTACTCACCAAACAGAAAACCACTGTGGTAATGTACACAACAGCAAAATGTAAAATGGTGCCTGCTTAAAAGATTCTAGCTGAACAACCATTAACTCTAAGGTAGAAAGTGACTGAATTTGCCAAGATGAAAACTTGATAAGCCAGCATGTGCAGTCTCTACAGAATATCGACAGCCTCTATCCAGCTATCAGTCAAAATTTAGAAAAAGATGTTGCAGCATAGGCTCCTACCAAAAATACATTATAAAACATAGCAAACAACTGTTCTTGTCCTTTGCTTTACAGTAGTTCTTGAAAAATCTTCAGTCAAGTCCATGGCAGCAACTGTCCATGAAAACACTTTTTTCAGTTAGGAATATTATGTGGATCTAAAAATGGGCAAACAACTCATTTTGTCTTTGCTCTGGCTCTGTAATGCAAGATCAGTGTCAGACACTGAACACACAGTACCTGCTGTCTTCAAGGTTTCCCACAGGTGAGCAGCTGTCAGATGCAGCTACAGCTAGAGGATATACCTTGTACATAGATTGACTCCTTGAAGAATTAACTGGCCCACTGATTCCTGTAATGCTGGGCAGCAGGCTCTTGCCCATGCACCAAGCACAGCTGATTCAGTACATCATTGATCTGGTAGAGCAGCTGCCTCAAGCCCAGTGGGACACAGCTACCAGTCTGTAAACACACGAGATTCAGCTGTAGCAGGAGATGGTAAAGGCCAGTCATGCACCTCTCAACCTCAATAAGACCCAAGGGATCTGCAGACCCTGTCCCACTCCATTTCAGACATTGCCTATCAGCCATGAAAATATCTCCCAATAAATAAATAATTTATGAGAAGAGCAACAGGCACCTCTTCCTCAACCCACAAATTGCTGGCTAGAGCTTTACTGCTGGCAGGTCCCTCCCAGACCTCATGGGTCTGTCAGGAACAGATTAACTCCTCCTTTTGCAGAATTCAACCTTAACACCGACGCTGTCCCTTTTAACTGAGCTCTCAGCAGGACTAAATAGCCTCATGCTCACCAAGCACCACTATCTCCTCACTCTTTTGGGCCCACCCAAAATCTTCAGCGTAGCACAACCCGTCCACCAAGCCTATTACGCAGCATTGTGGGTCTCAAAATAACAAAACAAAGACAGACAAGAAAAATAATCCAAAGACTCATTACAACCAAAACACTTTTGTCCCTTTGAAATGGCAGACCAACACATTCTTACCTGATAGATCGCATATCCTTTCAGGTAGATTTATTGGTCACTATTGAAGAAATCACACAGAACTGGATGATCAGTGAATAAATAGTATCTCCCTTGTTAAATTTACCCTAAGTTTACCTTAGTTAGAAGCACAAGCACGTTGATAAATGGACTTACATCTTAAATAAGCTCTGGTGAAACTGGGTAAGTGCTATTACTTTTCTGAAGGGTTATGCAACTTTAAGGCTACTTCTTAGGCAGAACTGTCCTCCAAAAGAAAAGCTCTTGGGTAGCTGCATATTTTAGACTCTAACCTCAGACATTTTCTATGATGTGAAGGTTTCTTAGGAAGAAAAGTGAATCAAAGTCAGGACTGCACATTTCTTGCTGAATCTCAATGAGCAAATTTAGAATTCAGGAACATGAAAAGGGTAGTCCCTGAAGTCCAAATGAAAGGAGCTTTGGATTTAGGAAGATTCTGATTAGATTTTCATACAGTGATTTAAAATTACTTGCATAATGCAAAGAATATGCCAGGTTATAATGCAATATGATTGCTGGTGATGGCAGGCTAGCAAACTGAGTCACTGAACACTGAAATGCTTTCGGGAACTTAAAGCCAAGTTGAAGTAAACAATATACCTGCTTTAAATTATCACATAACTCTGAGCTACTGAACACTTTGTGGAATAACTGTATAGGAGTCATTTGACTTTTTCCTCCTGCAAGCTGATAGCTTATGGCACTGCAAAATGCATTCTTAGGGTGTAATACAGAAAAGCTGCTTAGAGCTACTGAGGAAAAGGATTTTTAAAAAGTTTCTAAACTTGTCTACAGGCATGCAATAGGTCAAATATCATGGCAAAAAAAGCCCTTGAGCTCACTGGAGCATTTCGTTTACTAGGAATCAAAGCAGCTTTCCTGATCAGTGTAATAAAGAATGGATAAATGAACAACATACCTGAGAATGTGAACTGCCACAGAGTCAGGCAGCAATTCTTACGGGTGAAGCTTGATGTTTGACGTATGCAGACTATGCCCTGCACTATAAAGCTCCTATCCTTCTGTTATTTCTTCTACTGCATGTCCATAAATAATCTGCACCATTTTTTATTTTTTTCCTCAGCTGTCTGTATTATTTAATACAATAGAATATGATGGCTATGCTTTTGAGAGATCTATCCTTTTAATGATAATTTTGTGTCTGTAACCATGCACAGTAAATCCTAGCATTTCTAATATACTTAAAATTTTATTCCAGTATTATACAGATCTACATAGTGGACAACAAAAATCACTCTTCAGATTGCTAGACCAGCTCAGCCAACTGCTCAGAGGATATCAAAAGAGTATAATGAATTTACATAAACTGGAAATCCAGGTTTCCACAATATAAAGTATTTTAAGGTGTAGCTACATGGGAGTAAGGTACAGAAGAAATTAGGGGTGTTACATTTTCCAGTTTTACAGATATACTGCAGTATCACTATACCATTGATTTCAGAACTTATGATGTTAACTACTTGTTTAAACTCTTCGGAGTTCTGAAAAATGACTTTTCTTAAGGAAAAGATACTTATATTTAATTTAATCAAAGAACACTATAAAGAGATGACATTACTGTGAAGATATTCTGAAAGATCATCTCCTTTGGATCAACAAAACAGAACACTGTTGAAATTAAAAATAAATATGCTTTTTGTTATCATCCAAATAGACTTATTTAACTTAGCCATTAAATTGCTAAGGCCAAAAGAAACTTCTAGAGATATTATCTTTGGAAGGTCAGATGTTTTTTTTCCTCTTCTGTACTTAAATGAAATTACACACTACAATCACACTTATTTTATAAAATAAGTGTAAAGATGTATTGCTAACATTTAAAATCAATGTTTCTGGATTAGTCTAACATACCCCCCCTCCCGCCACCTTAAACTACTGCATTGTGAAGATCAACCAAGAAAATAACCAGTTTATAACAAACTATGAATGTATAACCATACAAGCATGGTAAATTGCCAGTATGTGGAATTAACAGTTAATGAGTTTGTCAATTTAATGTATGAGTCAGCACACAGCTTCAAGTCCCAAAGCAGTTCCACTGAAAGCAGACTCCTATGGGTCTCAAGTTAAACAGTTCACTAATAGACTAAATCAGGACTGAAGTAGTTTGGTGAGCTGAATTCACAGCAATTCATCTTTCTTTACAGTATCTAACCATGAGCTTGATATGGCTCCAAACTGTAAAGCACATTAACCAACAGTAAGCACAAATCTCCAAACTGTTTTTTTTTCTTCCCATTTTACTTCTCTTTTCTATTTCAGAATTAAGTAACAAGCTGAGCAAAGGAACAGTTACGTATGAATTGCATAACAAAGACTTACTAGGGAAAGATTTTCACATATTCTCTTTCCTGAAAACATTCAATAACCTGGATAACTTATAGAAACCAGTTTTAATCACAATCAGAATTATATACAGAAATTATGACTAACAGAAGCTACAGTGGCTCTGGACAGTCCTAACAGATTTGGTGTCACAGACTGGCTTGGAGGGGACCACTATTTCTTCATCTCCAGGATTGCACTTCCTGGTCCTCTGTGTTTGGCACTGCATATGTTGCAGAACTGGACAGGAGACACCTAGAAATTAAAAAGAAAACAATAATTTCTTAGAGAAATGTAGCCACATTCGAATGCAGGAAGATGAATGAAAAGTGCTAATGCCTTTCTGAACATTACTGTTCACAGTCGGGCTGTTCTCTATCAACGTATTCATGGATAGGTGTAGGAAGGTGATATAGAGGAATATAATAAAGCAGGCTGTTCTGGAGTCAGAGGGCAGTATACCTCACCACTCACTCCAAGTGCATTACCACCACCCACTGGGAGAGTAAGGTCAAATTTCCTTTGCAACAAAAATGAAAAATACAAAGTCAAAAGTATCACTGATTATCTTCATAGATGAAGAGGAGATTAAGTCACTTGGTAGGCTACACTGACCACTGGATGTCTTAGTCACAGATCTGTCTTTCGGCAGTGCTCCACAGATTTCCAACAGCTGAGAATATGGCCTGAATACTGTTCATTTGATATCAAATATGTTTATTGTTACTCCTGTGTTTAGCTCAGTGTGATGCTTTATGCATGCATTACTTTCCTTTCAGTATCTCACCAGTAACTAAATATCAGTAACACAACTGATTACTTAAGGCCAAGAAATACTATAGCACTGGTTAATTTGGCTCAGATATATGGAAATACCTGTGTATTCCTACAGATTATAGAATAAATATCATGTAATACCCACGTCAGATTTAAAAACCCCATTTGACAAGTTACCTGTCCCAGAAAACAGAGAACGATAGATAATTTTAGATTATTTCTCAAATAACAAAATGTGTGGTAAATACTGTTTGAATAAATATTTACTAATTGTAAGGCTTTCTCATACAAATGATCTAACTCATTAAAATTTTCATAACATATTTAACTATGCATGCTGTACCATATGGCTACAAGCACTTTGCTTGGTTATTTGCAGATTAACTGATCCACTCAAGTTATTTTTTCACTAGATGTTCATTTTCAGAGACAGATACAGAAACAGAAAAGTTTAAATTCCATTTTCTTTGTCATTTTGTAACCATGCTGACGCTTTAATTCCTAAATTCAAAACTGGTTATATCTAGAAGTTACATTTTTGGCTTGTTTTCACTGGGGAGTCGGGGAAGGAAAAAAAAAAAAAAAGGTTTCCCTGATGAAGAAAAACATGTTCTGAGAATGAAGATGATTAAAAAGATATTTAAGTAGTCACTTTGAAATAAGTGATTTTTTTTTTCTTCCAGGTCAGAATCATTTAATATAGTTCACTTGAAAAAATATCTTTATTCTTTAGTTCAACATATTTAAAAGTGAGAGCTGCAATGGAAAAGAATTGAACTTTAGTTGCAGTGACCCTAAACTCCCTTTCCTTTGTCACATACTGCTACGGGGTATCATCACAAATAATTTCTGTAATCATATTATAATTCCTGATAGACCCATGCCCTTCTTCACAGATGACAAAAGGAAATAATTTGTCCTTTTTATCTTTGGCAAAAATTTCAGAAAGATTAAGTGAGTTCCTTACTGTGTTAGATACCGGGAGGCACTCTTTGTGAAACATATGTCTGCAGTGGAACACTACCACATTGAAGGACTTGGATGCATCTGGGAAAGAGAAAAGTAAATTTGTTACAACAGGGCAATGAAACAAATGATTGAGTAGCTACCGCAGTACATGCCTACTTTCTCTTATATACATAGAAGCATCAAGTGATATTTCTCAATTTCCAAATTATTCTAGCTCATTTGTAGAAACCATGGAGAGTGATGGTTTCAGGTCATGTGTCTCAGTGACCAAGCTACATGACGATTTTATTCTGTGGCTTAAATGCTGTATACCTTTTCATCAGAAAGTTATCCTATCAATATGGCTACATGCTAAACTTGGGGACTGAGACGAGTAAAGTACCACTAATTAATTCAGCCATTTTGCAGAAAAGTTAGCAAAAAAATTCTTGTGCCAGTGTGGGGAGAACCAGAACATCAAGCAGGTCTAGCGCCTACACTGCACACCGTGATCTTGAAATTTGGCAAGAAGCTGCCTAAGTGCACAATGTGCCTTTCAATTCCTACATGAATATTTAGTCCAATTAGAAGCCTACATACACGTAGCTAAAGAATAACCATCTCACTCATCAGCATCATCCACATTTGATTTCTTGGCTCTCGTTCCCTCGACACACGTACCTCAAGGCACTAGCACATTCAGCTCTGCCAGATTTCCTATCAGCATGTGACTGCCGTGATCTGTATGTTGGTGCATGTGATCATAGTATAGGTGAGTTTGTTTATTTATTTAAGTGAAAAAGTAGAAACTAGATTAAAAAAAACTAAGTTATTCTGTTGGGCTACACACACTTGGCAAACAAAACAAAACAAAACAAACCAAACAAAAAAAGAGGCCCATACACATTGTCTTACGTATTCTTGTTTGAAGATGTCATGACAGATATTCTCCTAGTAAAATTATTTCTTCTTAAGGTGTCCAAGAACTATATTGTTATTTCTGAACTATAGCTGCCTTGCAGAATGTCTATCTTCAAAATAACATCCTGAATTTCTAGTTTTCTAAACTAACTTTAGAAGATGTTTTAAAACTACAATCTGTTGTAAGTTGTTTCATGTATGACAGCAGTGACTGAAGCCAAATGTTTTCCCCTACTCAGATAGAAAGTATATTCCATAAAACTTTATAATCTACAAGTTCAGTCTAAATCATTCAATAGAGTTGCATAAGACTTGGTGGCAACAGCTCATAAGGCAACAGCTTAGTTTTGTGGTTCTAATAATATTTAAAATATGTATGTTGATGCAATGAGAAGTTGCCTGGTATTACACAGATTTCAAACAGAAAATATGGAAGTAAAAAATGAATAAGAAAGAAAATTTAGGTTTACTGCAACAAAAAAAGTTCAAATTAGGCTCCACTCCCACGTCAGAATTCATAAGTAAGCTTTGCACAGGAGGCTGAAATTTATACAGTGATTACCAAGGGAGACTACTACATATTTATATGAGTAAAAGCAAACAGTAGTTCCTCTAAAAATAATTAAAAAAAAAAAAAAAAAAAAAAAAAAAAAAAAAAA
>WHYT01017765.1:329204-355273 GCA_009806455.1 Tetrax tetrax
AAATACCTAAAAAGAAATACAATAATAGATTCTAAGACAGGTGAACGCTGTCCAAAACCCTATCTTTTCACATACACATGGTGAAGTGCTAAGGAAGCACTGCCAAGAATGATATGCAGTTAAGACTGCAAATCTGAAATACATTAAAAACATTAAAATTAAGTAATACTTTAAGCATTTCAAACTGGGAATGTCAGTGGGTAAATTACATTCTCCAGTATTAGACACATTGAGCTATAAAACATTTCAGAGCACCAGAAACTGAGTGCAGCTCTACAAGACAAACACTTAGAATATTAATCACTTTTATCTGTGATAATCTCGGGAATATCTGAGTATGTCCTTCCCCTTCCAACTTTATCCAAGGGCAACAGAGAATGTTAAATTTTGTTTTAAATATAGAAAAATGTTACTGGCTTTGAAAAAAAATACTAGAAACTTTTTGCAAGGACAATTGAATGAGACTGTCTTTCAGAATGAGTGCTTGCCTGATTCAAAATATTCTCAATCAGTAAATTATATTCCAAAGACAGGTAAATGACTTAAAGTGGATGAAGTCTTGGCTATATACTGGAGCCTTTACTAGCTGCACTCAGCATAAGCAGATGAAAAATGTTTAAGTAAAAGGAGCATAGGAAGGGTGTAAAATGAGAGGGGCAGAACAGAGATACAATGAGAAGAATGGAGCATTATTTACTATTTTCTACCTCAAATACAGTGCGCCAAGAGGAAAACTTAATTTAAAAATAGAAAAATAAAGAGGGAAATAGTAGACATCATTAGGTCACTGGAAAATCTCAATACTGTTTGATGCTTTAAAACCCAGAAGTAACAGAAATACTTTAAAAGATATATCTTCTAAGATGCATGCATCGCATCTTTCCCCCATTATTTAAACTCCACTAAGATTTTTCCATACTACATTCAATTCTGTCAGATCTTATTTTGCTAGAAATGGAATACAGTATGCAGCTATTGGCAGAATCACAATGAAGAATGTAAAATGTCAAATCTCAAGGTAATAAATCTCAACACTTGTGCAGAAACAGATTTGACAAACTCAAAGATGAGATGGATAATTTAAGAGTTACAGAATGAGAAGTAGGAGAGGGAATTTGGAGGTGAGACAGAAGGAGAAAGAATGTTTGAAATAACTTCTTTACATTAAAGGGAAGGAGAAGTAGGTAACTGTGCCCCCTAAGAAAAAGCTAAATGAGTTAAAACCGACATCAGGCATAAACCTGTAATGAAACCACTTTCCAAGGAGGAGAAATGGGACCCAGAGAGGATGAAACAGAACTTTTTTTACCCTTTAAAAGCATATAATTGTAAGCATAAGGAGGACAGCATGACACACCTACAGAAAGAAATTTTAGGCAAATATAATGCTTTTTATCAAATGAATGAAAGCTACTGAAACCAAACATCTATTGCAAAAAAGAATCCTGGTTCATTTTCTGACTATATTAGGTAAGAAGTTACTGCATAATTAAAATCAGAAGCCATAAAAATATCTATTTAATTTTAAAAGTACTGATTTACAAATGCCTGTCATCTTTAAAGGAAAACAGCAGTATGCAATTAATTTGAAAGGCTATACTCAGAATTCTGGGAATAAATTCAGGCCTTGATTCAGCTTAGCACTCAAACAAGTCCAAGTATCCACAAAACCTAGAGGTAGTGCATCTAAACAAATTGCTTTTCTTTTGTAAAGCTAGGGAAAACAAATCTTAGACTGCAAAAATCTTTTGAAGTGTTCTTCTAACAATTGCCATACAAAGGGTGAGAAATTAGGTGTTTCTTTATGAAATGCGGGAGGCATTTAAATCTCTTCCAACAACATAAGCATTTCTGAAATTTCACTCAGATATAGACCAAAGCTGAAAATACACCTATTTTATACATTTGGAAAATGTAACAGGTTTATAATGAACTCACAAGTGCACAAACGAGATTTTTCTATCAGCCTTCTCTGTGAGACATAAGTGTGATAACAATGCTTCAGAAAGCCAGACCATAATTCCATGACTTATTTTAAGAAAGGCTCCTGCATTCCTTGTTCATAAGATAAGACCCTTGTGTAATCAGATACCAGAGACTTAAACATGCGTGAATCATTTCATATTCTTTTTCAATTTCATTTCTAAAGAATTAAATATAGAAGGCAAATACAAAGTTCAAGGGTACATTTACGAAGGAAGATCTGTGTTAAGATCACACTGTTTTAGAACAGATGAGTTTCAATCCAAAGAAGTTGTATAAAAATTCTATCAGTAGCACTGGTTTCATTGAAAAAAAACAATAGTCTGAATTTATGTTTTGCATAGCAATACTAGTAAGTGCCAATTTTGCTACAATTATTAAATAAGAGTATTACTGGCATAATTGTGTTCACTAAGGGAGTTTTTAAAAATAATTGCACTGGTAAATTCCTAACAGAAACAGAGGTTCTGTACGAGTCTCAGAGAAGCAATGTTTAGGTGTGGAAACCAATTACATGAGAATGGCATCACTTTCTGGTGTTGGTCAAGCCTAAGCAGTTTTTGTCCATTTCATTCAAGGGACTTAAAACAGGCAAACACCACTGATGCCTACTATGCTTATTCAGGCAAGTAGGAAATGATCTGTGTTTTTACATTAGTCTTCAAGCAGCCAGCCCCCGTTTTCAAGGATGCAGGAGTGTGAAGCTCCATATGCTGTCCATACCTCATTTAGAAGCTAAAATCAGTGTCAGCAGATTCTGACCACTTCTCACTCCTGCTACCTTTAAATGTGAAGGAGAAAAATATCAGATTGAAAAATCTGGGTTTAAGAAATGCCTTATTACAGGAATTTAAATATTACTGGTCTGTAATATCTAAATTATGTCCAACAAGAAGTTAGACTTCCCAGGCACTCCCATGCCTTCAAACATTTGGCTGCTGCTGAAGAGTATTTGAACTTTTTTTGTCTCAGAACTTATTCTTTATTTTTTATTTTTGCCAGTGAAGATGTTTTTGTAGACTAGCTCCAGTTAAACAGTTTGTCTCTAGAACACTGTAAAAAGATGTTACGCAGGGTTGCCATTCAGTAAAAAAGCACACTTGTAGATTTAAAGAATTTAAGGACTGTTGAATGAAACAAAAGACAATATAGCCAGGTGGCTCTCTGATGCAAGTAAATACAAAAATCAGTTCTTAAAGTCACCCTGACAACAACTTTTCAATTGTACAGAAATAAAGTTGAGTTTTGATTCTGTGTCTTTGAAAACAGTTTTAATTGCAAGTAGTAAAGATCAAAATGATTAAACTTTTGTCAGTATATCAATAGAACTTGGCTCAACTTGGTTAGCCTGTATTAGATTTGTACGGTTTTTAGTTATGTTGAAAATGTTGACTATAGAATGATGATTTATTTGCCGTTAAATAAAAAATCTGCTAAGAATGTGTCATTTCTAATAAATAAGTAGGTTCTTCCTTAAGACAACACATCTTCAGGAATTTATAAATTCAAAGGAAGTAGTTTGTGGTCTATTTTATCTATAAATTTATGGCACCAAAGAAGTAGATTCCAGGAGTTAGATATAAATTAGAATTTAAAAGTTTTAGACTACACTTTACTTGATAAATACTCCTGTTAAAATTCAGACAACTATAACTTTGTCTTTGTTGTCTGTCTTCATAATTTTGTTGTCTATGAATGTAACTGTACATAAACACTAAAATCGGTATTATTTCAGCAGTAAATTAACTTTCATCACTACAATAAATCAGTGTTACTCAGTTATATACTGAAGTTTTAATACATGAACTCAGATGATGACAAAGAGAAAATATTATAATAAATGATCCTCAGGAGGGAAAAAACAAACAAACAAAAATAATCACTTGCCATTTTAATTATAATTCAGAAAAGTGCTTAAACAAGTACTTAAATCTTTCCCTGCTTATCAAAATACTTAAGTGTGTGCTCAGCCTCAAGTTTATGGCAGAACTGCATTTTCTGAAGTTGGAAAATAAAAATGGGTATTCTTGAAGAATAATAAAGCAGCTTAACAGATCCCTACTTGTAAAGCAGAGCCGTAATGCCAAAGCAAAAGTAAATTAACTGAAGTTTTAGCCTAAGAACAAAGTCTCACATGATCTACATTTTATTTTCACTCAACAGAATACCTAATCCTATCCTAGTGCCATGCTGAGTTGGTTGGTAGTGAACAGATAGTAACTCCTTTTCAAAGGTGTAAGTTAATTACGTTACATAACGACTGAGGTGAGCTTAGAGTAGCACACAGAACAGTTGCAGCGGTTGATCTAATGGGTGGCAATCTGTTAAAGTGAAGCAATCAGTCTGCAATATGCCAACATTAATACAACCCTGAAATTATTCAGGGAAGATCTCAGATTTTTAAAAAAAGCTATAACAAGTTCTGTTGAATTAGTAGACTTCCTTGTTGGATTCTCTAAAGCATACTGTAAGCCACATATGCCATGTTTTGATAGCCACTCAATTTGATTCACTTGGTTGCTGGGATGTAAAGAACTGTCTTCAAAGAGACAAAGTCTGTCAAAGGCACTGCTTTTAGCTCCTGCTCATATTTCCAATCACATCTAAAGTAAATTTTACTGCTAAGGAAATTTAGGAGCATAAGAGGAAATCTGCATGCGCATACTTACATAAGCATAAGACAATCTTATCAGGGCTTGCAAAAGGCGGCCACAATTAAATAATATAACAGCACAGCTGTAATACCTTTTGGGGAGCCCATATTATGAAAAGATTGGCACAGTTTTTGTTTTAGGCAGTGACTTGCAAGCCAAGCAACAGTTTCTAATTTCACCTGCAGGCCTCCTTTATGGATTGTGGCACAAGTTTTTCTTTTATACCTTTGAAAATGGGAACAATAGAAATTAGGTGCATAGAGAGCTCGAGATCCGAAGAGATGAAATCACAAAAAGTCATAGTCAATGAAATTTGGATTTCTGTATAAATTCCAGATGTCTGGTACGTTAGATGATACAAATCAGGAAGTTTTAAGCAAAATTCAAAGAGTTGTGCCAGGCCAGAATAGAGAACATGGACTTCCCACCAAGGACCTATACAACATGATGTGAAGGTGTAACCAAGCATCACACAAACACACCAAAGCTAGCTTTAAAACAGCTAATGACGCAGCAGGAATGATGAAGCTAGGGCAGAATTGCAATTAAAGGCCACTTAGACATTTACTTCAAGTTCCAGCCATGTCCTGAAGCACACGCTGAATGCAGAAACAGTCCTGCTGTAAAAAAATGGAGCTTGCCAACCTAAGGCTACTCAGGTGAATGTGCAAGAGCCATGACCACATCTCTAAATTTCAGCGTGGACACACCATCTGTTCACAAACAGCGCACTTGACAGTGCCTTTAACACTTCACGAACAGCCTTAATTTAAGCTATAGCTTGCATTCCTCTACAGAAAAATAGTTCCCCCCTTTTTTTTCTTTTACTATGTTGTTTTGCTACCGTGCAAGCAAGTCAAGCACAAATTACATTAAGCTTCCCTAATTTCTATTATTCCTATGGGATCTAAATTTTAGCCCTGGAGTTATCCAAATCTACTTCAAAATGAATTAATTTGAAATTCAGAAGCATTTCAATGCTAACAGCAAATAATTTTAGCTATCACTCTGAAGGTTAAATACATCCTTTTAATCCCAAAGTAATTTTGCTAAAAGGTATTTGAAGACAAAATGATTCTTCTCTCCCCAAAACATGACCAAACAATGTCATCAGCTTTGTCTGAAGCCACGCAATACACTTTGCATACGTGTAAAGCTGCAGCTATGCACACAGCACTTTCTCAGTCTGGCTGCAGACACACCAAAAATTATATTTTGATTTCAACAGAATGCAGGAATGGGAGGATCAGCAGCACAAGCAGCAGGGTACTGACAGCAGTAAGATTAACATGCAACTGTTTAAATGCAGCATGCTATTGAACTAGTACCATTTTGGAAGGATATTAGTATCTCATGCAGTCAATTAAAAACTGGAAGTAATGCTACAATATACATTATAGGCAAAAATGTATCTGTTTATCTGGGGTAGCTCCTCACACATAATGAGAGTCAGGAGAATAAGACATGTAAAATGCTTCTTTGAAATACTAAAAGTCATAATCTAAAGCCCCTATGATAATAAAATTATGTAAAAGCCTTGGAAAGGCTTAAATCTTGCCTTTTTAAAAAGCCTGTCGACATAACTGAAGGCTCTAGCAGATACAGACTTTATCTGGCCTGGTAAGAGACCAACCGTGACCTTACTGAAAACTGTCAAGCCCATCTATTTGCTAGAGAGGTCCAAAGACTCATAGCAGAAGGGAAACTAATATTTATGAATTTCAGGAAACTGGCATTTCAGCTGCTTACTGGGATATGTTTTCTTGGACTCTGCTCAGTCACACCAGAGGCATTCAAACTGCTCTATACCCTTACATCTCTCCGTAGAAAGGTGTAGCGCAGCATCACAGAGAACTCAACTTTGGTAGCAAGGAGTTTTAAAGTATGCAATGCCACTCTCTGTTGTTACTTTTAGGAACACTGCAGGGTATGCTTCTTTTAAGTTCTTACAAACATGCGTCAGAAACCAGCTATGTAGGGAACTGCACATATCTGTGTAATTATGCTGGGATAAGAACTCCCATAACTAAATGGGTAGTCCTTTTTTTTTCCACATGCACAAATGTCAACACATTCTGCACAACAGACATGAATTTGATTTTAAAAGTTCATCTTCCTTTAGTCAGTATGACACTTAGAATACTGCTTTAATACCTGATGAATACTTTAGTGAGTGCACGGTGTGTTCTGTCTCCTCATATATGAAAGAGAATGAAAAGTACAGTCACGGACTTTCCAATATTGGGCAGTACAAAATAGTCTGAATCATTCAAGATCCTTCCAGTTTACTTACCCACCAGGCTTATGACAGCATGGGAGAGATTCAGAAGTGCTAGAAGCCATCAAGAGAAAAGACTATTCATCTTGACAAAGTTTCTACCTTTTTTGTCATAGTTTCATCATAGTTTTGTAAACCTACAGTGTCAATGACAGATGTCTGAACAAAACGAACAAACCTTTGTGACAGACATTTCTCGTGCTGTTCAGTAGCAAATTGGTTTTGCTGTCTCTCTGAAAATGAGTATCACGTGAAGAATGCAACATTTACCTGCAAATTGTAGTCCTGAAGAATTTTCACCAGTGAGTCTCTCAAATTAGGAATCTCCATGCCTTCCTTAATGCGGTGGATCAAAAGAATAGGATCCACATGGGTTCCAATATTGTTCAACAAACCAGTAATAAAAGCTGCAAAGATCAAGAGGCAAAGAAATTAAGAAAATATCCAGCAAAATACCTGATTAAAGGATGCTTTGGCGACAAGCTACAGGCTCTAGCTGATTCTATGACAGTTCTCTATTAAGAGATAACACTAAGTCTCTTCTATATAACCTTCATGTGTTTACTGCAGTTGTATTCACTCCAATACAGGTCTTAGGGTAAGAGAGGAAGGTACAGTCTGGCAATTCACAGAATTTCTCAGGTATGCAGAAAGGAGGTAACAGAATATCCAGCACAAAGCCACAAATAAATAATACATTTCAATTAAAAAATGGCACTCCATAAAGCAGAGTCAGAAAATTACGTGACTATTCCATTCCTAGTTCCATGGTTTAAAAATAAATTTTCAAGTACTTAACCTAATTCAAACGTGTTTCTAAACATTGGTGAGAGTGATACAAAAGTCATCTTTTGCTTTTTGAATTGTACCTGACTAAATGAAACACCAGAAGGGTGAATCTCAAGGCTGTGTTTTTATTTCAACCCCCAAACCTGAGGGGTATCACTGGAGTTGCTCTGTATATGGGCAGATGGAACTGAGAAAATACTATATGCTCTGAATTCCTTTTGCTCTAAAGATGTCACTGATTGTAGCATCACTTTCAGTTATGACCTGCATTTAAGTATGGGTAACTTGAGAATGCCAGTCTTTTAAAGGAGTAACAGATTTTGTTTGCTTCTTCTTGTCAGAATCAGCACCCAAGAGACGAAAAGATATGTATTCTGATACTAATCCTTCGGAGAAGAGATCCCAAGAGAGACTTTAAAGCCTTGATTTAAAGCCTCAGAAGAGGTTGCAAAACTAATGGAGTAGATATTTAAAAAAAATTCTATATTTTCTCAGCCATATGAACTCCTCTGAATCTGCCTCCTGAACAAAACTGACATTGCTTATGAGATTCTGACAGTTTCTGATTCCAACTTTAAACTTGAGTAGCTATTAATATAACGGAAGAAAGGGAAAAGGCACTCATTATTACAGATCTTACCTTACTGCCAAGAAACAAAACAAATTAGTTATTCTGCTGAGAGGCAGAAAGGTGTTGGTTCTTCATTTTCAGAATTTCAAAGGGAAGCAGCTGCAATTAACACACTAAACAATATCCTCATCAAGCCTGCAGACTGTGTTTTGAGACTGTCTAAAAATAAAGCCTCATTCCGCCAAATTAAAAGCACCATTCTCCCCTTAATTTGTTATTAAGGACATAACTATGCAGGGCTTAGTCAAATGTTAAATCCCTAAGTACTCATCCTGTAGCATGCCCACATGCTGCCTTACTGGAACTTTTATACACAGTAGGGCAGCTATGTTGTGCTCCACAAACCAGAACACCTCCCTGGCCATCCATAAACACTTTCTCTAACATGCATGTGGATAATTCAGTCCTTTAATGGAAACAGCATGCCACAAAAACATACAGAAGCAAGGCTTCTGTGTAACTACCCCACTTACGTGGTTTGTCGATAGAATATAAAATGAGGTCTTCCCAAAGTTCTCCATCGTCTTGTTCCTTGGCAAATTCAATAGCTTTATCCACATCTTGCAATTCTTCCATTATCATCTTCAAGGCACTGCGGCTATTACCCATTCTGCCTAGAATGAAAAAATAAGTAATAAAATTTAAGTAAATAAGAAAGAAAAAATAATAAAAAAAAATCCTAAATTCTTATCAATGCTCAAGTGCTTTAAGAAGCTCTTTCAATATGAATTTTATAAGTGTGAAGTTGCCTCAGACTAATTCATCCAAGTCCAAATGTAATCAAATCTGATGTAGGAATGCAAATCCCAGAGCAATCAGTATAATCTGAACAAGTGCTTGCAGTACTTGGCTGGACTGGGACCTGAAGCCTTTCTTAAGGATGTGCTCTGCCATATTAGGGGTTCGGAACTGTAGCGACATCTAACAAAAGGGGGAATGTGTGCATGTAAGCCCTCATGGATCCTCTTAATTTGCATAAGTATTGCGCAGCTTACACCCATGGAAAATGAGAGGAAGGAAGAGGAAGAACTACTAGAAACACTGAACTAGTCTTTAAATAAATCCACGAGTAAATTCTATTCTTCTATCAAATGGTTCACAAAACAATCTTCTTACTAAAACAAAGAGTGATTAAAAAAAAATGCTTTCCATTCTGTTCATGACTAATATGTAAGCATATATAAAAATCTTAGTCTTACAATGCCTCCCATTCAGAGGCAGATTCCCTTGGCTTGTTAGGGAGTTAATTTACAATTAATTTTATTAAAATTATAAAAAAAAAAAAAAAAGGAAGAGGTAACATAAACAAATCTGCTTCTGAGATGCATTCAGAATAAAGCATTTGTTTTATTTTTCCCGTCTCTTCAAACTGACAGTATTACATTTCCCTTAGAGACTGTCTCAAAAATATCCCCCCAATCTGCCCTCCATAGCCCCCCCTACACCTCCAAACCCCCCCCAAATCATATGAATACTCCAGTGCTTTGTTTTATTTTCTAAATAATGCTATTTGGTTCTACTGACTGCATACCAACTTTGTCTCTGGGAAAACATGTTAAATGATATTAGGTAATACATCACACATTTTTGCAGCATAAACTTTATGACAAGATTAAAAGCATGTTGTAATTTATTACACTTGGTGTTACTTACTCAGAAGATAGACTGTCTCTTCTACAAAGTTTCTCTGTTGGCAGATCTCAAGAGCCTTGAATTTAAGGGAAAGGAGGAGGGAAAGAGAATACAGGAAATCTTGTAACATGGTATTTCAGTGATCACAAATGCTGCAAGAAGCTTAAAGATATTTTTCCATGAAGTTCATTACTCATTTTGACAAGAACCCAGCTCCATTAGTATGCACTGTCAGGTCCTCTGGCATTAATTAACAGGAGAAACTGTATGGCTTTTTTTTTTTTTTTTTTAAACTTTTCTCCAAGATTAAATACATCTGGAGACAGAACAGGTATTTCAGTCTGGATTATGCCAATCTCTACCCTTAAATCTACTGGCAACTTCTTTCTTCTGCTTCCAAAAGTAGGTTAATACAAAAGCATTGAGGTTATGTGCTGTCAAGACTTGCTTCCTGTGGGTGGACTTAGGAGGTTTCTGCTGATGGAGGTCTACTTGACATTCACTTATAACATAAGACTGTAGATCTCCTCAGAGTAACCAGAATGGTTTTGGGAGGCAGAGAGTGTCCCCCAAATTTTGTACCTTTGACCTCCCAGAAGACAATACAAAAATAATCTAACACAAATATGAAAAAATAAAGAGGAAGTATTTCTTGTCTATTTGGTTTAAAGACCTGAGGACTAATTACCATGAGTATTAACTGAATCTGTGTGTAGTTGAAAAACACTTAGCACAATTACTAAAATTACCAAACTGATTACCAACAATTTTTTTAGTAACAGAAAACGGGCAGGGCTGGTATGCCATAAATGATGTCATGTCTATTTCCAATCTGGAAGCAGAAAGCAAACTCAAGATCCACAGCATTTCTGTGAAGACAATTATTCATCAATAGACACTGTCATACTTGAAAATCAAAACTATCAATGCATAAGATACTGCTACAGCTAAAAATGTGGTAGGAATTAACTTTTCCTTCCATTCTCAAATTATTTCAGATAGGTTACTATGAAGATCAGAGAAATATACAATGAATTTCAGGGTAGAAGTAAGTGAATTACCAACCAGATACTTCAGAGGACTGAAGGTATGAATAATACTAATTAAAAAGTTATAAAAAAATAGCTGACAATCTCTTTTCTCTACACTTAGAGATTAAATTACATAGTACCAGGTATTCAGTATTTCTGGATGCTGCGCATTTATTGACTGTCATGCTCCCTCTAGAGGAAAACAGGGAACAATCACACTTCTCTTTGGGTTCATTTTATAAAACATTTGCTAAACTGCACTTGTAAAATGTAGCTTAAAGAACAAGAATTATTTCTTCCTGATTTGTTTATAATTTCTTTAAAGCAATAATAAGTGTGAATTTGTTCAATTTTTTTTTTTTTTCCAAATTACACACTGCACTGGATCTGCTTACCAGGAACTGAAAATATTGGCAACTGTGAAGTTTTTGTACCCCTTTTTATTTCCTTAGAATAAAGATTTATATGTAGCAAAAAGAGTTAAAGTCTATTCCAATCTAAACAACCCTATGATAAGTATGGTAAAGAAGTATAATTACAGAACTACCAGTGACAGTAAATACAATTAAGTTTTATACTATGTTGGTATCTTTCCTCTCATCCTTAGCTTTTTTCTTACTGAAACATGTTGACATTTTAACGTAAGGTTAGAATTACTCTTTTTCTAACATCCTTTTCTCTCACTTTGGTGATTACTGCACTACATCTTCTAGAGGTTCATGGTTCTCTTGACGTATTCTTGCCCACAGTCCATGACTTCAGCAAAGCAATGCTAGCAATGTGCTTGCATCGTTTACACACAGCACTTTCCACAACACCCACCACTGAAGATAGGTGGCTGGATCTGCAATAACTAAAACTAATTTGCACCAAAAGAGAAAAAACAACCTCCAAAACAAAAAACCTGCAGGTATGGTATTATGCATAAAACCACGATCATGCAATAACACGTAAGGCAAAGACTTAAGAGAGAATCACAGAGTTAAAAACAAGTAAGCCAACATGGTAGACTGAAGTCTCTGGCTGGAAACTTCTCAGGCTCATTGTCTAAAAAGATCACTGAGACAACTTAGTTTTGTGTGACAGTTTCAACAAATACCAAGTCTGCAATCTTAAAGTATTTTTCATTGTTTCCTGCTGTTGCACAGGAAAGTTGACAAATGCAAGCAAAACAAGAGAGATGCCAGCAACAGTACTGGTTCTCTTTAGAATGTCAGCCACGTAAAATGCAATACTGAATATTACATTTAAAACTACTCCTCTGGTGTCATCATTCATCATATCTGCATACAGAGAGGCATCCTTTCAAAGTCTGCTCTGATCAGCCATTAACAGCAACAAATACAAATAATACACTACTGACCCAACTAAAGAGGAAAACTTAAATTTCCACTTAATTCACTTTAATTCAAGCAGAGGGAAGGAAAAAAAAAAATTGTCCTTCATTTTATTTATTTAGTTAGTTTTTAATTTGACTAGAAATTGTAAGGAAGGGAAATGTAAAAAGCTTAAAGGTGGAAACACGGTACTGTGTAAAACCCCAAGTCTACCTGCAGAATTAAAAGACAAGATACTTTTGGCTCTGCTAGTTCAGTGACTGTTTATATTGTGTATATTACTTGAAAGCAACTTAGGACCTTAGAATGCAAAGCTAGAAAAGCTCTGGTTACGGCTCCTCATTTTTCAAGATCTAACAATGATGATACTTAGATTTGGCAAAATGATTGTTGATTTCCTATAACCACAAACTGCTGACCAGTCAAGCCAGGCACTGATGCGTAGATATGCTGCAGGTACACATCAAGTGTGAATTCAGAACTTTTACATTAAAAGTCCCCACTGATTCCTGCCCTGTGAGCTGAGAGAGGAAGGTCTCAGCAGTTGGCCAGCTCTGCAAACCAAACTTCTGCAGATGATGATGACAAACTCAAAGGATCTCCACCTTTTGGCAGTAGAGGGCAGTACCAGACACAGTTAAAAATTCACAACACGACAAGATACAGACAAAAATTGAGGACCTGTGTTTAGACTTTGGGGGCTTACCTTCTCTAGTGGACAATGTGTGCTGTCTCTGAGAAATGGCA
This sequence comes from Tetrax tetrax, assembly GCA_009806455.1. NCBI lineage: Eukaryota > Metazoa > Chordata > Aves > Otidiformes > Otididae > Tetrax > Tetrax tetrax. The sequence goes on from WHYT01017765.1 coordinate 342,287, forward strand.
GTAAATTTGGACGATCGTATTCAGCATAAAGACTGATCTGTTTCTCATGATATCGCTGGCCTTTATGGTGGTCTCTCTTGAAAAGCTTGTGCAAATACTAGGAATTGAAAGATAAAATCAGAATTCAAAACCACTTAGGCAATATTATTTGTTCTCCGCTAATAAAAAACTCCCGATTTCCTCAGGGATGTGCTAACACATACTAAAAGGCACAGAGACCAAATCCCGATTCAAAAGACTAATTTCACATTTTTCTGAATTACCTTCCCTCATCATAGCAATCTCCAAAACCAGCTCTATAAAGCAGATTTCCAGCAACAGTTAAGAAACTGGCCTTTAGCCTTCAATTAAACCACTAGATTTTTAATTTAATAAAAAATTTTGGACAAATATGTCAAATGGAGCATTTTGCTTATCCAGATAGGCTTGACCTTGCGTAATATTCCATAAAGATTAGGTCATATGCAATCCCTCTCTAGATGAGCACAGAAAAGCCTTGAGAATCATCTGGAGAGTCACTTTTACAGAAAGGGAAGCAGGCTTCACATTTTGAAGCTGATGCATCCCTTCCATCAACTGACAGTCAGTCAGTCTTTGCAAAGCTCTTGGGCTGCAGGCTGCACACTTCATAGAGCTGCTTCCTATAATCAGATCTCTAACACACAAACCTGCTGTCCACCAGATCAATGCCCTGAGCCCCAACTGTACACAGCAGCAAGTTAAACTTCACTCCCTAATACAGCCCAAGTCCATGGTTACACGTTACGTATTCCACTGACAGCACGTGCAAACCAAAGAGGTGCTTTTGGAATAGAAATGTGGAGCCACAGCCTTACAGTGATATTGTAATTCTGCACAAACAAGAACAATTCTGCAGCGTATGGGAGTTACAGCTCTAGAAAGACAAGCAGTTCACTGTCTCCACAGATCAGCAAAACGTGCTTCAGAGTTGCACCCAACATCCAATCCCATTTTTGTGCAGGGAAAGAGGAGGAATACAAGCAAGAAGTAATTGTCCAGAGAAGACAAGTGTCTGCAATGCCATAAGGAGTACCTCATGGTATTTTAACAAGTAAGTAGTATGTCATCAAGTTCTCACAGGTACACATTTTAAAATTATTTTACTATTGTAAAATTCCTATGGCCATGTTAAAAACCGAATTAGCAAAAGTAGCAACTTTGGCTCTGATGATTTCTGACATTTTAGTGCCCAGTAAAGAGTTTACTCAGCTCAACCTGAAACCAACAAAACATGGAAATAGTTACCACATGCTGTAGCTCAGGCCTGTTTTCTAATTCTTCAACGACTCTGTCAATCTGAAAGAAAATAAATAAAACCCAATAGATCAGCAAATCTGTGATGAAGATCGCATTTACAAGACTGAAAGAAGGACGGGTAATACAAGCAAGCACTGGACTGCCATGTCGTGAACTTGTTATACTCACAGAAATTTTATCTTCATTATCCAGAAGCATGTCTACTGCTTTCTAAAGTAAAGAAAGAGAACTCAGTTAAGAAACAGGTACACACTTCTTCTCACACTCTGTGTAGTGTTATCCTTGTTCACTGATGGGTATCAGATGGATATTGCAGACTGAGTCTTTTCAGCAGCAGTAACTCAGAGAGCAGTTTGCATAACATCAGCATTCCCTGATAGCACAGCATTACAGAATACATCATGTATTCTTCCAGAATACTTCTCCTAAGTTTCCAAGCTAGTAGCAATCAATACTATGGACTTATAATGAAGTTAAAGGATGCCCATCGAATCATGGGTCACAGAAAACCGCTGTCAAATGACATAGAAATACTATTTGTCCCATTGCAAAAGGAACTGTAGGTTGATGGCTGTATAGGAAAAACAGGACTCAACCTGCCTTACAACTGGATTCCTCCAAACTATCTGCACACCAATACCATAACACAAGCAGACAAGATCACATAAGCAGAGTAGCCAGCAGGATTCTGGTTCTGCTTCCTCTTAGAAGAGCAAAACTTGCTTCACATTCAAAAAATACAAACCCACAGAATCCTGATATGATTTACATTGCAAACTTTCAGAAGTAAAAAAAAAAAAAGGAATTAATTGTGAACACAGGTAGTGTTTTCCTCAATCCTTCCAGTAAACGGAGGAGACTTCTGAAGAAACAGGCAGACTCAGGTTATCAATACCTGGCTCCAGGACTGGTGCCTCCGCCACAACTTAGGGTTTTTAAACCATGGAAGTGCCTTCGAGAGGCAAGGTATGCTGAGGTCTGATGTGATCCACCTGCCCCGATGTGGAAAACACATCTTGGGGCATAAGCTGGCAGGACTGATTGAGAGATCTTCAAACTAGAACTGATGGGAATAACAACAGGATTGCAGTAGGTAAGCCAAGGGTTGGCATGGCATCATCTGAAGGTGGCAACGCCAGTGGGAACATTTACACTGCTCCTGGGAGTCTGGAGGGCTCAGGAGCACAACTGAAATGCTTGTACACCAACGTACGCAGTATGAGAAATAAACAGGATGAACTGGAAGTGTTGGTCAGCTCCCAGAGCTATGATATCATTGATATTAGTGAGCCTTGGTGGAATGAGTCACATGATTGCAGTGCTAGGATGGAGGGCTAAAGGCTGTTCAGGAGCGACAGGGAGGGTAGGTGAGGTGAAAGTCTTGCACTGTATGTAAGAGAGAGGTTTGGCTGCTAACTGTCTAGCCCTCACAGTTAGTGATGATGTGGTTGAGAGCCTCTAGGTGAGGATTATGGGGACTGAAAACAAAGGAGATGTTGTAGTGGGTGTCTACTACTGATCACCCAGCCAGGATGTAAGCACTGATGAGTTATTCTACAGGCAATTAGGAGAAATTTCTGCATCAGTAGTCCCTGTCCTTATAGGATTAGTTCAACTTCCCAGGCACGAGCTGGGAATACCATCCTGCTGTGACGAGCAGGTCTTGCAAATTCCTGAAGTTTATAGGATATAATTTCTTGTCACAGGTACTCAGTGAGCCAACTAGGAAAGATGCCCTCCTAGACTTGTTATGTGTGAATACAGAAGGACTCATGGGGGATGTAATCGTAGGTGGTTGTCTTGGTCATAGTGATCATGAAATGGTTGAGTTTAATATTTTCAGTGTAATGAGAAAAGAGGACAACAGAGTTGTTACCCTGGATTTCAAGAAAGTAAACTTTAAGCTACTCAGGAAGCTGTTTAGCATTGTCCCCTGGGAATATGCTTTTGAGGGCTTAGGAGTCCATGAGTGCCAGTCAGTCTTTAAGAACGACCTTTTAGAAGCACAGGAGCAGGCAATTCTACCTTGTCCTAAGTCAAGCAAGCAGTGCAGAAGACCAGCTTGGCTGAACAGGGAACTCCTCGTGGAACTCAAGAAGAAAAAGAAATTGTACAATCTCTGGAAGTGAGGTCAGGCTTTGCAAGAAGAGTACAGAGCTGTGGTATACGCAGAGAAAAGACAGGAAAGATCAGCTCAGTTAGAGCTGAAACTGGCCAGTGTTGTTTCAGATAACAAGAAGGGCTTTTTAAAGTATGTTAATAGCAAGAGGAGGTTTAAAGAAAACATTGGACCAATACTCGTTGAAGATGGTCACCTGACTAATAGGGATGAAGAAAAAGTGGAGGCATTCAATGCGCTGTTTGCATTAGTCTTTAATAACACTGATAGACCTTAGGCTGCCCAGTTCCCCAAGATGGAGGACCATGAGTCTGGGAATAATGACTTTCCATTTGTTGACACTGAAATTTTAAGGGACCATCTGTATCAGCTGCACATTCACAAATCCATGGAGCCTCATGGGATTCATCCCGGAGTACTGAAGGAGCTGCCAGATGTTATTGCGGGACCCCTCTCAACCATCTACAAAAGGTCTTGGGAGTCTGGAGAGGTCTCTGTTGACTAGAAGCTAGCCAACGTTATTCCAATCTACAAAAAGGGCATGAGGGAAGACCCAGAGAACTACAGAACTGTTAGCTTAAACTTAGTTCCTGGAAAAAACTATGGAGAAGATTATACTGAGTACTACTGAAAGACATTCAAAGAACAATGCAATCATCAGGCACAGTCAACACGGGTTCACAAAAGGAAAGTACTGTTTAATTTGATATCCTACAATAAAGTCACCCGCGTAGTGGATGAAGGGAAGGCAGTGGACGTAGTTTTTCTGGATTTTAGTAAGGCTTTTGATACTGTCCCTCACAGCATCCTTTGGGACAAGTTGTCCAGCTGTGGGATGAGCAGGTACACAGTGCACTGGGTGAAGAACTGGCTGAAAACCACGGCTCAAAGGCTTGTAGTGAGTGGGGCTACACTGGTGACCAGGTGTTCCCCAGTGCTCAATTATAGGGCCAAATCTGTTCAATATATTTATCAACGATCTGGATGGAGGAGTTGAATGCATGGTTAGCAAGTTTGCTGATGATACTGAACTAGGAGGTGCTGTTGGCTCTCTCGAAGGACAAGAGGTCTTGCAGAGGGATCTGGATAAACTGGAGCATTGGGCTACGATTAATGGGATGAAACTGAACACGAACAAATGCCAGATTCAGTACCTGGGATGGAGTAACACTGGACACAAGTATAAATTGGGAGAGGGGTGGCTGGAAAGCAACCCTACAGAAAGGGGTTTGAGGATGCTGGTTGACAGGAGGCTCAAAAGGAATCAGCAGCGTGCCCTGGCAGTCAAGAGAGCAAACTGCATTCTGGGGTGCATCAAACACAGCAAAACCAGTTGGTCCAAAGAGGCGATTCATCCCACTGTATGTAGTGCTGGTGCAGCCTCACCTTGAGTATTGTGTCCAGTTCTGGGCCCCACCATTTAAAAAGGATGTTAAGGTCCTTGAATGTGTCCCGAGGAGGGCACTAAAGCTGGTGGAGGGGCTGGCAGGCCCTCTGAGGAGCAGCTGAGGACTCTGGCTTTGTCTAGTTTGGAGAGCAGGAGAGGAGAAGGCTGAGGGGCAACCTCCTTGCTCTTTCCAGCTTCCTGAGGAGAGGACGTGGAGAGGGACGTGCTGATCTCTCCTCCATGCTGCCCAGTGCCAGGCTGCATAGGAATGGCTCCAAGCTGCTTCCATCAGGGGAGGTTCAAGCTTGACAGGAGGAAGCATTTCTTTACCGAGAGGGTGCACAACCACTGGAACAGGCTTCCTGGAGAGGCAGTTCATGTCCTATGCCTATCAGTGTTTAAGAGGCATTTGGACAACACCCTTAACACCATGCTTTAACTTGGTCAACTCTGAAGTGGTTAGGCAGTTGGAATAAATGATGGTTGTAGGTCCCTTGCAACTGAAATAGTCTATTCTATTCTATCAATTGATGGCAGTGGAAGAGAAGTGGCAAGTACATTTAACATATACCTCACAATAAATTCAGTGCCTCCTTCCTTTGGCTTATTAATAGTATTATTTGATTAGAAATGAAGAAAGAATATCATGATGAAATTCTACTTGAGAATCACAACAATGATCTCGGATCTATCACTCTTCTCGCTGTGAGTGATACCCACATGGAAATACAAAGGAAAAAAATCTTCCTTGGGTAAATTATTTTGCAGTCTAGGTGAACATCATTTTCTTTACCTCAGAATGTATTCAGACACAGAAAACATACTCTCTACCTCAACACTATCTTTAGCTCATTCATCTTTAATCTGTTAAAATATCTCTAGTGGAAAGTGAATATAAAATCATTAAGATCACGATACCTCTGAATCAAAATCCATGAGCAGAACAATTTTGTCTCTGATAGAACTGAAAAGATTGTGCTTGTGGATCAACTGGAAGACGTCTTTATGCCTCAGAGTTAGGTAAATTTCGAGGGCTCTGCCATAGCGCTGGTCATAAGTATATCTGACAAAAAAAAATGTTATAATACACGTGACCTTACATATCTAAGTGTAGGAAAACTGCCTATGAGGGAAAATATAAATATGCTCTACGATGTAAAGCTTGTTAGGATGTTATTTGATTTGATGAATATCTAAATAGTTGTTGTGATTCACTTTTGTTAAAAGGAAATAAAACACTGGGCAACATTAAATTAAACTCTGTTTATATCAGCCACTGCATTTGTATTTTGACCTGTGGTAATCTGCATTTTCATTTTCTTGTTTTCAAAGAAGCCACACAAAATGATAGCTTTTCTACTTTTAGAACCTAATTGGAACTCTTGTCAGAGCTAAACCAGATTGTCTTTTAAAACTTTAGGACAGACTGTAACAGAGGAATAGACAGTAGCCCTGCTTTCTTCAAAAAAGCAGTATGAAAATAACTTAACATGGGAATCAGGCTGAGAAAACCAAAGAGCTTTAGCCCTGTACAACGTAGCCTAGAACCAGATTGGTTCTGGCACATTTCCCAGTCTCACATTTACAGCCACTCAGTAAATCTAAATATACTACTTTTGAAATAGTAGGGAAAACCCACCATTTTATTTTCCTGTGGGTAATTCTGAAATATATATTTCACAAAAGGGACTTCCTCTGACAACATAGAGAGGAATGCTAGCTATCTGCTTTGGAAAAAGGACTAGCAAATCTGCATCTTATACTAAACTCTTTGCTTTCATACTTAGCATACATTTTATAAGGAAGGGAAAAGAACTGTAAGCTGTGGAATCAGCAGAGGGGAGAGCAGAGAAAGCTGATACTCTGTAGACTGCCACAAAGCAGATATTTCTGTTAAGAGAGTTAGGGAAATATTTATAAACTATAGCATACTATTTCACGCTTACTTTTTGTAACAGGGGTTTAAAATTGTACTCACAATTCTGCAAGTGTTCGTAACAAAGTCCTGTTCTGTGGATCTTTCTTCAGGTGATCCACTACAGCTTGAACTATGATTGTGTTGTTGTACAGATCTCCAGGCCACTCTTTTATCAGGGTTGCAAACCCCTAAAAGTATAAGAGATTGTAACAGAAATAGAAAGAACTGCCTAAGGAACATTTCAAAACATCAAAGCTTCGGCTAAGCCTCTGAGATGATACCTGCTGTGCTTCACCTCTAAGCCACTTTTACGTGCCTACAGACGCGCACAGTGCAGAACACAGATTTTCCTTCTTAGGGCAATGTTATTAAGATTCATGAAGCTGGGTCTCTTTCAGATGCAGTACGCTTTGTGCAGCACCTTGACCACTTGTGCTACATTAAACAAACTAAAAATAATAGTACTTAAAATAAGTAACTAATCTCACAGTATTTGTGTGCTCTGAAGAACATTCTACCTATTCTTTTAAACTTTAAACCAAAATTCATCTTTTTAATGTTTTCATTATCATTAAATCATTCATTGATAATCTGTTTGAATACAACAGAGAATTTTCTGTCACAGTTCCACATCGCTGAGGGTGTTTTGCTTGCAACAGCTATTACATGTGGACACATCGGGTTGCAGTACCTCGTAGTCACTCTCCAAAAACTCATGCAGGACCATTTCATAGATCAGAGGTTTCAAAACTGGATCCCGTCTGGGCAAGTAACGACTAATTGCCTATAGAAATAAAAAGAACAAGGTGTCAGAAGGGGAATGATACGTAACATCCTGGTACACTGATGACAGAAAAAAAGAATTGTTGTGAAACAGAAAAACAAAACTAGGAGCAAAACAATGCTCCTGGTAAACAATGGAAGCACTGTATACCCATATTTGTAAGCAGTATATTCGTATTTGTAAGCAGTGTCCTGCTTTAGGATTTACCTTAGGATTGCGCACGTTGGAATTGTACTATTTATCTGAAATAACTTTCACTAGAAACACAGTGGTAAGATACTAGTTAGAATGGGAGTATCAGTCATTTCACTTAGAGAAGTCTGAATATTTACTGCTAATTATTTAGAAAATAAAGCCTACAAAAGACCCCTCAGAGGAAGAAAGTTTTCAAAACCCATTTTGTCCAGTCTTAGTCTTATATCTTGGAAAAAGGTATAAGCATTCATTAGCTGAAAAATGTGTACTTTTGATTTATGACTTACCGTGAGGTCACTACATTTTATGAAGAGTTCTGTTTTGCCACCTATTATTACATACCCAAATGAGAATTAATTTGAGAATACAGCTCTCCATAGAAAGGGTGAAGGTGTGTGATTTGTTGCTCTATAGGAGGTGTTAAGGAACTGCATTCTGGCAGGCAGGAGACGCGAACCTGCCAGAATGAATCAGCTCATACCCTGGAATTTCAGCACAGCATCTTATTAGCGCTATTATTCCATGCAACTACAAGCCAAGGTTATTACTGCCTGCCAAAATAAACCCTACCACTGCCAGCTGTGTTGGGGCTTTGGGGTTTGTAGCTGAAAGTCCAACACTGATCACATTCCTCCAGACACTCAGAGATGCTGACTGTTGCCCACTAACGGCACATGGTACAGTAACATTTAGTTACTGAAGCTGCATGAACAAAGCAAGAGAAATAACATCTCACTGTATTTTTTTTTCAGTTTTACAGACAGCAATGACTATTTACAAAAAAAATTCTCCTAGTATTTAAATTAAAACATTACATATTTCATTAAAGTCTTCCATCTGTAGGTGAAAAAGGAGGTAAAAATTAAAGACCAATTTAAAAAAGCATTGTTAATGACTTCGCAAAAATTAAAAGTTCATTGCTTCTTCTCCCCCCATGCCCTTTAAGCTTGGCCAGTATTCGAAACAGCACGCTGCCAACATCAGCTCCCACCATCTGTCACAGAATTTAATGGCTAACTCAGGGCATGGTCTTGCCAACTGCCCTGGGGAATCATGTTCCTGACCGCCTCATAAAAAAAGCCTCTTCTGACCATAAAGAAAGCAAGCTGGACATCAGCTGGAGACTTGAAGGCAAAGGACATTCTCCAATGGCTGTTTTCATACCCACTCTTTACCTTCCTGCCATCTTCTAAACGAACAGCCTTGCTCGACAGGCTTTGCTGCAACTCTTGGCTGTGGTTTGGTCACAGAGTGAGCTGCGGAGCAGTGCAGCTGCCTCATTGCGTGGGAGCCAGGCTGCCTCGGGAAGGAAATCTCTTCTGCCTCACATCCTGCTGCTTTGAAGGAAAAGCGCAACCACCTCCTGCAGTCTGGCCTCTGTGCTCAGCAAAGACTGAGAACCATCCAAGTTATTTTTAAGCCTAGGCACAAAGGTAAACTAAGACCCATGCTGGAGGTTACAAACTCATCCTATTTCATTTTTAAGTAGTAGTTCAGGAGCAAGGTCAGACAAAAAAGCTCTAGAATCAGGATGCCTTTCTATCAATTTTTGAACCATGTGGTGAAAGTGACTTTAAATAAAAAAAAGGATACTATACACAGAAACATTTTCTTCCTTTGTTTCCTCTTAAGACCTGCTTTCAGACTTTTGATCAACAGGTATAAGGACAGGGTATACACAAGAAAGCCCATATAAAAGTTGACATGAGATAGCCTAAAACATTTCACCAATAAGCTCAAATCACAATTATTTATTCCTCAGAGGATATCTATGAGATGAAAGAGGTTGTCTGGATAATGCTGCTCTATACTATGCCCACCACAGTCAGGTGAAGTCTTTCATGTCTCTTCTAGCCAATGTTTTGGTCATTAAAGCATTGCTGCCAATAGCTGATCATCCTACACCCTTGCTGAAAGTCACTGCTGTCACAGCAAAGTCAAAAGAATGGAGCATATCCCTCATGCCGCAACAGCCAGCACTCACAGAGTTTGGCTTCTTCCTGTGAATCCACCTTCCTCAGCTGTTTAAGCTGAGATACTGGATTTTAGACTGAAGTGGCTTGGGCACAAGCATATAAATCCATCAAGCTACTGCTGCTAGAGGAGGAAAGGAGCTGATCATTGCAAGGCTCTAAAATCTTGAAACGGCCATAACAAGGTTTGCTAGAGGACATTCACTGAAGACACAAGAGATGTCAAGATACCAAAATGCATCCTCTGGTAGCCAAACAGGACCTTCAGTACAGTGCACTCAAAAACTCCCTAAACCTACAAGCAAACAAACAAGACACTCACCCCACAGGCTTTGACATGGGGGTATCGCTAGTTAGTCCCTCTGCAGGAAGGAAAGTTTAAACCTTTAGTTTCACTGCCACCTTAGTTATTGGCAAATCAGATTATATCGGAAACATCAGATTTCAGGCAACTCTTATATGCAGTGCAAATTCCTCAAGAAAATTCCCTTTCAAAATACACTTTGTCTCCAAGTCTCCAACAGCATCTCCTCATCAGAGTTCAAAGCCATCACAGCCCGGTTGTACTATCATGTTTAATACCCAGCCGGTTATACTACCATGTTTCACACCCACTGGTTGGGTAAATAGGTAAAAATTCCAAATGGCATACAAGTGATCCCAGACATTTCAAGAACCACTTCATTTAGATCTGGCTTAACCTAGTTCATCCTTTATGATAGTCAGGTATCTTTAAGAACTTGAGACAAATTACACGTGTTTGAAACAGTAAAATAAAAACCGCATCTTCTGGAACTGCAGCTTGAAGCTGAATAATGTAACAGACTGCATCTTGTGTGTTTCTAAGTCCACTTTCAAGGGGCTGAAAACAACCAACTGTTTAGAAAGGCAGTAATTTAGTAGAGATGTTTTTGCAGCAAACCTGCAAATATTTTTATATTTTACAGTCTGCTGGATGACATAAATGGAGACAAGAAAAACATCCATTCCAGACACTTGCATCTAAAAAACAAAATAAACCCAAAAGGACTAAGAAGCACTGTATCAAAATTTCACCTGTAAATGCACTCAGGTCCTTTATTGGATTGAAATAAAGAGACAGAAACATGAGTTTTCATCTTTCAAGGTGACAAAGAGTGCCCTGAAACACTCAGAACACATAGAAAAGGCAAGGCTGTTCTGGCACTGGCATGGCTCTAAAACAAAAGTCAGACATTTCTGAAAACTGTAATACTGAAACACTTTCACTCTTTGAACATAATTAAACAGTAAGGAACTGCATGCTGTGAGATCTTAATAATGTGTCCTTTTTGGCTCATTGAGTTTGAATAGGAAAACATCAAATTCAGAAATAAATGTACACGTGTTACCAAAGGGAGTGTGCATAATGTTTTCTACTGGTTTGGCAGTGACAGTGCTATAGTCTTATGTACTGGGCAATTTATTAACTGAGAATTTCACATAAAACATGTACTGTTACGGTAGCTGGCTTGTGACCAGGGAAAACACAAGACAGGGTAGACTGCTCCTCTCTCTTGCCACCATTTCTAGCTTACAGCATAGGTTTTCTCCAGTGCTTTGCAATTTAACTATTCTTTGACACTTAAAGCTGTGGCTCTGTTGGAAGGGAGTTGGATTTTCAGGACAAGCTGGCACCCACAGAGGCTATTTTCCTTAAGAGTTGGGCTAGGATTTTTCAGGACATATGGGAAGAGAGTGAAAAGTAAATGGGAAAGATGTATTTAACTGTCAGTGTCTCTGAAAGTAAAGACCTTGGGGGCGTGTCTTTTACTTGTGGGCTGTCAACAAGTTAAAAATAGGTAGCCAAGTACTCGGAAGTGCTATGCCTCCAACCCTGTTTTGAGGCTTGTTAAGATATACACATCAATCTGAATGACAGCTGTACAACTAGAGATCTAGCACAGGAATTATATCCTGCTGCCACTAGTACCATTAATAGATCCTTTAGATACTTGGTCAAAATATGCAGGAAATATAGCATGCCAATTACTTGAGTTCAGAAATACAAATTAACTTACCTTAAGCTGACCTATTTCTTTAAACTTGTAAACTTCAAATTCCCAGAGTTCTGTGTTTTTGCCAAGAATTTTCTGACACTTTCTGGAAGGAAGATCAAAGGGGACAAAACACAAATAGGTACACAGAATAATACAAATATGACAGCATTACTGCAAGGATTCCTTTCTCCTTTCTTCTCCCTATCAAGACACTTTCAAAGGTCACTTATTTTGGCAACCATTGCTTCAAGCAGAGTATGCCAGGTACTCCTCCTTTCAGATCTTACAGTTTCTACATCCAAAAGGACATGAATGCTAACTATGCATTCACCCCTTATTGATTAGGGCCATATTAGCTTTGTGAGTGAAATTTTTAAATCTCAGATGAGTAAAATTGAGACGTGTTTACACATACATACAACAAAAACACAAATCTTAGTAATTTCTGATCCTTACTTTAGATACTCAAATTTGACATTTTTGTTTACACCCATGTAACTACAAATCAATTTCTGATGGTCTTAAATGTAATGACACACTAACAAACCTAAGATTACCAACATCCAAATAAAATCTCGATTTTGTAAATCTATATATATATCAATTCTAATTAAACTTCAGAAAGATTACTGTAACTTTTTGGTCACTATAGGCAGGAAAATATACGGTGCAGTAGCACATCCGTATGTTTTGAGTCTTCAGAAACTCCAGAACACAGAGAAAAATCAATATCACAAAATACTTCAGAATCAGTAATTTGCTTTTGCTTTTTCCTCACACCGATACACTTTATCCAACAAAGGAAATCTTTAATACGTTACCGAGCAGCCAGGTCATACTCTCCTTTCTCCACTAGGTGATTTATATAGGCTAAGCCTATATCCTAAATGGAATAAAAATAAGAAATTAGTTATACAAGTTTGGAAGTAAAATACTCGACAGTCACAATAACCATCACTCCAGCTGTATGCTCTTGTTGTTAGGTCAAGCATCAGGCCCTAAGTGCATACCCCCAGTTCTCCCTTAGTTGTAGGGCTCACAGACCAGTTAACACAAAATACTTGCCTATACCACCAACAGGTTCAAATAAAGATGCTCTTCTAAATAATTCTCATGATGTCATTGACATTGGGAAGACTCTGCCACGTCTACATGTCCTTGTTTCTTGCAAAAAACCCATACACTTGGGTTTTCTGAGATACAACATAAATTTTTTACCAAAATCAAGGACAGTACTGAGCAGAGTAGAGTATCAATGGAGGTACCCAACAACTTCAATTGTTCATTCTACTACAAAGTTAAAAAAAAAAAAAAA
>WHYT01017765.1:355293-373850 GCA_009806455.1 Tetrax tetrax
CAAATTGGTCAGGCACGATCTGCCCTTGGTGAAGCCATGTTGGCTGTCACCAACCACCTCCTTGCTCTCCATGTGCCTTAGCATGGTTTCCAGGAGAATCTGCTCCATGACCTTGCCAGGCACGGAGGTGAGGCTGACCGGCCTGTAGTTGCCTTGGTCTTTCTTACTCCCCTTTTAGAAAATGGGGGTTATGTTCCCTGTCTTCCAGTCATCAGGGACCTCACCAGACCGCCACGATTTCTCAAATATGATGGCCAGTGGCTTGGCAACTTCATCCACCAGTTCCCTCAGGACGCGCAGATGCATCTCATCAGGCCCCATGGACTTGTGCACCTTCAAGTTCCTTAGATGATCCCGAACCTGCTCTTCGAGCACAGTGGGCGGTTCTTCATCCTCGCAGTCCCTGCCTGTGCCTTCCACAGCTTGGGTGGGGAGACAAGAGCCCTTATCAGTGAAGACTGAGGCAAAAAAGTCATTGAGTACCTCAGCCTTCTGTATGTCCCAGGTAACCACGACACCAGTTTCCTTCCGGATGGGGCCTACATTCTCCTTGGACCTTCTTTTGTCCCCTACATACCTGTAGAAGCTTTTCTCATTGCTTTTTATATCCCTGGCCAGATTCGATTCCATCAGGGCTTTAGCCTTCCTCACCTGATCCCTGGCCGCTTGCACAGCCTCTTTGTAGTCCTTCCAGGCTACCTGTCTCTGCTTCCACCCTCTATAGGCTTTCCTCTTCACTTTCAGTTGGTCCAGGAGCTCCTTGCTCATCCACGCTGGCCTCCTGGCCTTTTTGCCTGACTTCTTCTTCATCGGGATGCACCTCTGCTGAGCTTGGAGGAGGTGCTCCTTGAATGTGGACCAACTTTCCTGGGCCCCTCTTCCCTCCAGGGCCGCCTCCCATGGCACTTTGCCCATCAGATCCCTGAAGAGGCCAAAGTCCGCCTTCTTGAAGTCTAGGGCAGAGAACTTGCTGTGTAGTTTCCTCACTGTCCCGTGGATCTTGAACTCCACCGTGTCGTGGTCGCTGCAGCCAAGGCTGTCCTTCAGTTTCACATCCCCTACCAGTCCCTCCTTGTTGGTGAGCACAAGGTCGAGCATGGCACCCCTTCCCTTTTATCTTAAACATTGATACCCTTTGCTGCTCGGTAAAGAGTCTAGAAACATGGGAAATAACTATACAGGAAAAAAGGATCTTAACTATGTAAAATAGTGAGAATTGCAAAGTAATGTGAGAGAGCTAGATGTGAAACTGCAACTGAATTTCAATAGTATTTAAAAGGTCTTCCAATAGCACCTTTTAAACTCCTGCCAAGGAGAAATGTGTCACACTGCCCCTTGCTCCTACAATCTCTATATTTTAATACTGTGTGTTACTTGAAATAGCAGCAAATTTAATGCAAAAAAAAAATCCCATCAGCAATCAGAGAAGTGCAATTCACTTCTTTTTAATGTCAATAGCACCTTCATAAAATCCAGATCCTTTTGTATTTCACACACTAACATTCCTTTTCTGCAGCTGAAACCAGTAAATCAAATACTAGTTGGAGTATGCCTAACAGCTATTGTCTGGTGCAATACACACAAATACTGGAACGTATTTGTAGCATCTCATAGTGTTCTAAAAGAAATAATATATTTTGTTTTGAAAAGAACTTTTGAGACTTACCAAAATCTTGTGCTTTTTTATGGTTTTTTGACTTATCTCAGCTGCCATCAAAGCTTCCTATATTCAAAAAGTAGAAAACAGAGATATTAGCCAAATACACAAACTTGCAATACATAAAGGTCTAGAACTACATAAATCAACTATTTTTCAGAGCAGGGTGTTTGAAGCAGTAGAATTTTTAATGCTATGGTTGGATGAACAGCTTTGAATTCATACTCAAACAAAAGCAGTCAACCAAAGAGAAAACTACTTTTGTTTCCATCTGGGTGCACTCCACATTACTATATTAGGATCAAATCACAAGATTACAACGAAACAGACAATGCAATCGCATTGGATCACTTTCAAATGAGAACCCTTTACTACCAAAACCTGTGAAAAAAATTATCAGGAAAGGGGGTAGGGGAAGACTGTCTTTCACTTCCCCAGTCCAAAAGTTTCCTCCAGTCACATTGATTTATATTTAAGTGTCATTTGCCACTCTTCTACTTCTTTCAAGCCTACAGAAACAAAGCTGGCACTTTTACAAACAAAATTAAACTTTAACATACATCATAACACACAAGCTATCTACTACCTTGAATGGCTTTCACAAAGGCACATGCACAGCTGTCACTTGCAAATTACTGGAGTCTTCAGGGAACAAATGCTGTGATTTACATAAACTGCAAAACTGCACTCATCATATGAGTTTGCTATTCAGATGCAAAAGTATCCACAAGGATTTAAGCAAATCTGCATGAGGAATATCACGATTGCATCGATGAAAGGAATACGTGCTGAATGGCCTTCCCACTTTTTTTTTTTTTTTTAATAATGGGCATCCAACAAATAACAAGTAAATAAGCAAGTCACTTTAAGCATTGTAACAAGTGTTCTAAGTTATTAACTGCAGGACATCAGAATCCAGAACACTGGGTGCATGTTAATATTGTCTGTAGGAATTTATTATTCTTATTGTTCTAGGTGTTTTGATACATGCTTAAACACACCAATACTAAGGCAATCAAATACTGAGATGCTTTTTTTCCAAGGGCGTTGTATACTCTTATTTCTTAATATTTGCCTCTGTTTTTATGTGAGTAACACTACTTTCAGCACAAATACCTACACTTCAAGTCCATATTACTTAGCTTTTAAAAGCTTCAACACTGAAGGTAAGTAACACAGAACAATGCACAGTACCCTAACACAACCTTTTCATTCTGTAGTGGAAGCGATATAGAATGGGAAAAATCTAATATCCCCATAAGTCCATTTTCCTTCCCTCTTTAGTTGGGATAGGTCTAGGAAAATATCCACGCAGTCATCAGTTAACTGTTCTGCTGCTTTAAAGCCAAAAATCAGCTTTAATAATTTTCAGTGACAGCTAGTAAGTTTCATATCTGACTCTGAGAGCAATATTCACAGCATATAATTCAACTACCTCACTTGGGTGCAATTCAGATGAGTTGTTTCGGTAGGAAGAATAACTCTCCAGAGAGATGGAGAGATGTATAGTCAACTCCTAGCCTTCACAAGCATTTAGTTAATGACTGCAGGAACAGAAACTATCCAATCCAAATGACCTAGCAAAGTTCATCATCCCACCCCAGAAAGAATGTTGTAAAAATTACTTCATATTTCTTCTTTTCAAGAAGCCAGTCTATGTGGTCATCTTGGTCCCGCTCTTTAGCCACAACCACATCTCTTGGGCTGATGATATAAAAAAGTGATTCACCTTCTGAATACTCTGCAAATGCATACACATACAGTTTCATTGTTATTATATTTTCCTTAAGTAAAGCCCCGCTTTTTAGTACACCCTTGAGGGAAATTTAAAAAGAGCAGATGAAAGGAAGACAGCAAGGCTACTCCTGCAGAACATGCCTGTTTGGGGAGTCATATTCTCCAATAAATTAAAACTGGTTTAAATGGCAAAACAGTTTTCAAAAAAAATCACTACAGCTTATTGCAAATTCTGATTCATCCACTATGTGTAAACTTTATGATAGTTTAGAACACATTATTATACTTTTAGAGGACTATTACACTACATAGCCTGCAATAAACTTATCCTCCCCATCAAGGTCAAGGCCATCAAAAGCATAAATGATAGATGCCATAACCCCTGGGGACACAGCACATCATTACAGCAATGCATTTGCAATGTTGTAAGTTAAAGTTATATGTATAATGCATTTACTTATACCATAAGCCTTTATTTTTAAGTAAGCTCAAAGTAAAAATGTACTTTAAGGTAAAATCAAGCATAGAAGATGACTATTCAGAATAGTTATTATTTCCACAGAACCCATCAATATTTTGTAGGTACAGTAAAGGAAACCATCCCCCATCCTTTATCTGTATCTATACACGCATCTAAATACACTCCTGAACAGATAAGCAATTCACAAAATAATGCTTGTTTTAAAGCCATCCAAAGAATTTAGACTTCTCAGATTAACTAGAATATTCATTAAGCATAAAAGTACAACTGTGGGCATCAGCATTCTGCTTAGGAACAGGTAGAAAGAAATCCCAATTTTACTGATGGCAGCAGAGATGTTCTGGAGATCAGGAGATATACTATATTTCTAGTGGCTTAAGGGCACCGATATACACAAAGAGGCCTATGATTTGAAGTGTGCTGCCAGAAAAGATGCTTAAAAATCAGATTCATGGATTTTAAAAGCCAGAAGGAATGTTTCTGTATAACACAGGCTATATAATCTTCACCAAGGAATTCTGCATCAGCTTTGCCATGCATCTTTCTGAACGACAACACATATATCAGTAAACCATTCCATGCTATTTAAAAGACTCTCAGAAAACCATCCCATCTTATTGTAAAGACTCTGGTAAGGGCTTAATCTCCCTGCCTGTTACATAATCTTCTAGGCTGAACTTGCCAAACTCCAATTCCTGTTCATTACATTTTACCATTCTGGGGTCTGTTACACACCAACAGCTTTGTCAATATAGGGAAGCTAAATATCAGTGAGCCCTTAAGTTGATCCAGGACATTTATTCCATCCTTGGCTCTAAAGCAGCTTTTCCGGACACTATATCACTCATTTCACTATTCCTGAAGCCCTTTGTGTCAAAAGAGACAAAAGAGTTCCTATGGATCACATGTTGAATACATCTCCATCACAGATACTGCCTTCCACGATACTGGACAATGTATGAGATCTATATTTCTGCCTTCCCCAGTATGTCTGCCTTAATAGATGGCATTACAAATCATGATGTTTAAATATGCACATTTGTTTTCTTTCATTTGACTGCCTCTTGTGGATTTCCACTTTACACTTCAGTGTCGTAAGCAGTTATATGCAGTTATTCAAGAAGATGACAAAGAAATTAAAAAGGAGGCTGAGTCCTCTCAAATCAAGCCTTTTAAAATCAAATTATTAAAATAAAACAAAACAATATTAAGAACACATACCTAAATGATAATCTCTGCATTCATTCTCCTGAAATCCTCGTACTGTTAGCGCATCAGAAGAGATCTCTTCACAGGACTCGGGTAGCGGTTGTACAATGTCCAGTCTAGGCCTTGCGCAACACTCCACTTCCTAGAAAAACGCAAACATCTCTGTTGCATCCTACATGATTTGCCTTAGCAATGCCAGCTGATGGTCACCTACAACCAAGGCTGAAATTCAACAGCGGCAAACATTCCCAAAGGTCCAGTACTTTGCACTGGGTACTCAGTTGTGAACCATACGAGTTGCAAAGTTGTGCTCCACAGAGTAGCTGTAATTGCATCTGAAACACAAAGGCAAGTTACTCCTAATCTTGGCTTCCTCCCCTTGAACAGATCAGCACAGAGAAGACGTTTTAGACAAGACAAAGGTCTAATCCTTCCTCTAGTTTGCTCAATATTTCTCTGATCTTGGTCACAGAAGTTTGCAGGGCTATTACAGATGATCATCAACCACCGCATTCAACAAGCAACACAACAATTTAAGAAATGTTCTCAGCTGGGACCAGGTCCCAAAGGGCAAAGCTCTATGAATCAATGATATTCTGGTACCAGGATGAACTTGGCGTTTTTTTAACTGAAGGTTTAAATTTGCACTGTTAAGTGTCCAGCAGCAGTAGGGAAAAAAATAATCTGAGACTAATCTAAAATCCTTGCTGTGCTGATGATTTTAGAGTAACATGAACTTTCAAGTGCAATGTAGGTGGCTATGATTAAGATGACAATGGATTTTCAAGGAAACCGCTGTCTTCAACTAGCTGTGGTTTTAATTAAGTCAAGGTCCAAGACAATGCCTTATTTTCTACTTCTGGCTGTGAATTATAACAAAATACAGAATGAAAGAGTGAGAAGACATAAAAAGTGGATTTACACAGCTCTAGCCTATGTGTTTGGCAGCAGCACCACTCTGGTCTTTTTTCAATTTAACTGTTCCAGTGCAAGTGGAGGGGGGTAGGGGACAACCAAAGCAACCCAACAGCACTCGTAGCAAGTAGCACTTCTGCTGGAAACTCAGACTCCACAGAGCCAGGATACTAACAGAGGATTTCCCACCACACCAGGGCACAGACACAGTGTCAGGGAGCAGAATACTTTTATTACCTTGCTAGAGTTACCCAGAGGACTGAGAAGCTATCAAAGTCCAGCATTCATAGTTTATTTAAAAGGCTAGCTAATTAAAAGCAAATACACGAAAAAAAACCCCCTTTCCTATGTCCTACGACCATTGTATCAGCTGAAATTCTCTTTTTATCTTTCTTTCCTGAAGCAGTTGGAATGACTTTAACCTTTATCAGTCACTACCTCCTTTATACTAGCCTTTCCCATACTGCTACTTCATTAACAGCAGTTCCAGATTTTCTCGCTCCCTAGCATTTCAGCCCACCTTTTCCTCCCCCTTCCTTATCCCATTTGTTTGCCTCCTTTTCTTTAACCAGCTCTCCCACACTAGAGGACTACTGTACTGGCTCTCTTGGGAAACACTGCTGTGACATTATTTTTCTCCTTAATACAAATAAAGAAATAATAATCTGACATCCTGCAGCAGAGCTAGAAGCTAACCCTATTGATTTCAGCAGGCTTGAGCATTTGTTTGAACCTACAGCATTTCATTGCCTAGCAACTTGTGCACCCAGTTGCTTAAGGTTACTATGGTGATGGTTGTCTAATGCAGACATACTATCAAAGAGATGATCAAGAGCATCTGCCATTCTCACACCGCAACTTCAAGGATTTCCTCCACTGCCTCACCTTTTATTTGGCAATATGAAATAAACTCTGGAGACAGACACGGCACTCGCCTGTGCGCAGTAAAAATGGCTGACATGAATTCTAATTTCTACCCATCCACATGTGTATCTGGGTGTACACAGCTAAAGGTCTTGTAAGCAAGGGAGATAATGATACCACTTGCTTGCAATCCTGCATCCCACCCCCACCACAGTGACTCCTATTGCTTGAGTTGATCAACTTCACTACTCTCATTTCTTCTAAGAGGCAGTGTCAGCAAGCCCCTCTTATGGCTAAAAAAAAGATTCTTCATATCTTTTGGTGTAGAAATAGCAGAAAGAGAGAGAAAAGGAGAGAACGAGAGGGAGGAAAAAGGAACAAAAAAGGAGAGAGAAAGACTATCTAGACCCCTCCTCTGCTTCCTGCAAGAAACAAAGGAACACAGACAGGACGTCTGAAAGGTAAGTACATTAGTCTTCAACATCACCTCCACTGACCTTATTTTATAGGTTAGACAAGTTTCAAGCACTGTTCACTACCAGCAGACTGCAAATTCTTCCACAGACAATCAGATCTGCGTGACTAGTTTAAGACTCAACTCACAGTTGAGGGCAGTTTAGTGCTGTGAAGAAACTGTAACAAAAACAATTACCGTTTTTTCAGAAATCTCCTTTACGTATGAAAGTATAACAAGCTGGTCGCAGAGAGGCGCAAGTCCACTGATATAGAATTCAGTGTCGAACTGGAAAACTGAAATACCGGAAAGATAACAGATTGTTAAACAAATGAATGTGTATGAATTACTCCCTAAGAAAAACATACGATTGATTTTCAGCAGCAATCAACAGCATGAGTAGCACTTCAGAAAAATGAAGGCTTAATACATATAACAAACCTACAGACTTCCCACCTGGATCAGCAAGATGAAAAATTACATTTAAGAGATTAAATTCCATTAAAGCTCGCAAGAATAAATGTTTGTGCTCCAGGACATGCTAGAGATGAAATGTCTGAAATAAATGGTCAGCCTGATTTTCAGTAATTACATTGAAAAACAGGAAGCAAAACCAAAACCAAACGCAACAAAATAAGCAATAAATAGAACATCTTCATTGGTTTGCATATTCAGAGCAAGTTCATGTGGCCATAAGAGAATCCCACCTGCTACACCCATTGGGATGATATATGAAAACACAAAGATCATTATTTATTTATCATCACTTTAAACATCACAGGAAGATTTACAGATACTCTCATTACAAAGAAAACATACAGTTAAATAGTCCCTTTTCTTATTCATAAAACTGAAAATGTAATTTCCTAAAACTGGTCTTGAAATTGAGAGAGTTACATTACTATTATTTTGAGAAAGACAAAGAAAAAGAGCGCTGAACTGTATTTACAAAAAGACTCATTAAAGCAGACCTTTGCCACAGAAATAGCTAGTTATTTTTATTCTGCTGGATTTACAATGCAGGCATTCAACATCTGGGAAGCTCTTTCTTTGGGCTCCTCTCTCATAGGCCCCAAAACAGGAATCATCCCAGTGCTTATATTAGAAAAACTTACATCAATAAGTTTTTACAAAAATATCAGATGCATCACCATTTTCTCCCAAAACCTGGTTTTAGGAGAAAAAAAAAGATTCCTTGCTTACTGCTTAGCACACTACATTACTAATATCTACTGTTTATTAAAATAGTTACTAATTATTTTAGTAAAGCAAAGATAAAATGCAGCATAATGTCATTAAAAAGAAAACTAATTTTCCTTCGCTAAGGTAATAAGAAGGAACAGGAGAAATAATCGTCCTCCTGCTAAAGGACAGAAAAATGTTGTCAAGTAAAATACAGATTTTGACACCTGTCTCTCAATGCATGAGCAAATACCGTTTTTCTCTTAATAACTGTTGACACTTTGACATCAGTGGCGGACCAAAGCATGGCACAAGGGTAGAGCACTCAATCTATTCTAGGAGAGAATAGGTTTACATTTGTAATCCTGTACATAATTATTTGATTCTAGCCTGCAAGACTCATGAGATTACTTCAACTGTGTCACATGTTGCTCTGAATCCATTTTAAACAAACCATGTCAGAAACATCTACATATATATCTTATTCTTAGTTTACAATTTAGTATTTTAAAAGAATACGGAAGGCAGGAGGAAGGACATGGAAAAGAGAAAACTAAGTCAAATCCAGAATGCTGGCTAGAAGGACAAGTTAAGAAACTTTCATTTCAGCTTTAAAAAGTACAAGATAGGGCTCAAAGGCATATAAAATACTGTGGTTTGAATTTAGAGGAAAACAATATGGTGAATGGTACATTTATAAAGATTATGCAGACAGTTTTAAAAAATCGTATGTGTGTGTTTGACTTTCACTGGGACTTCAGTTCCTTTGCCAGTGAAAATGTTTGTAACGCCCACCTAATGATGTACCTAGGATCAAGCAGTAGTACTATTCTGTGAGACAAAAATAATTAAACAAACAAAGAAATCATCACTTCAAGTGTGGTTTTTTTTTTTTAATAACAGTTTAGTTTCCTCGCTTTCACTTTCAGCTTTCTATCAGCTCATCCTCCTGAAGAGGCCTTGTTGAAACACAATACTCTAGCTCTGATGCTACAGTCTTAAAGAATAGCTGGCATAGACAGTGCTTCTTGACCTGATAAAAACCTTTGATGCAGCTAATCAAAAAAGTTTTACTGAAGAAAATTATAAAAGTTATAGCTGCACAGAACACTAATAGGTTAATTTGACTTACTCTCTGGACACTTGGCTGTGATCAAGCGGGAAAAAAAAATCCAACATAAAGCTATTGCAGAAATGCTATTAATTTGAAAAGGATCCAAAACAATTAAAGCAAATGCAGTATTGAAGTAAATGGGAATGACTGAGGTATGGTTGCATGTCATAGATGTTTATACCTGTCATAAGAGAAGGTAGAAGATAGGCTGACAGTGGATCTACTTTATGGTCAACATGTATGTACAGCTGTCAAATAAAATACCAGAAGGCAAAAAGAAGAAACCTGTGAATCTTTTTTCATTGTTCATTAAACAAAATTTGTGACATACACCACACTACTGAAATAAAACAATACATACTACATTATTTACATGAACTTTATAAAGCAACTTTCTCTGGAATTTAAAGATCCACATATGAGGTGGATTGAAATTGAAAGAAGTCTGTTTTGTTTAATCAAATCTCAAAAAGCAGGCCCTGCTTTTCCATCCCAGATTTATAAAGTGAAATTCTGGTCAGAGTCAGAGGTTTTTGCCATTGATTTCAATAGGGCCAAGGTTTCAACATTGTCTTTTGGGCTAGTAAACAGGAAGCTGAACTAGCACACAGAGAACTAACAGGAAACTTCATGCGTGGAGAAAAAGAAGGATTTTAAGGCTGAGTTGTTTTTTTTTTAAATCCGTATGAAAGCATGGAAAAGCCAACACACAAGCTAATATTAACACTCCTATTAACAGCAGCAGAGCCATAGAGCACCATGAACTGGCTCAGCTTACCTAGAACTCTGGTACAATATTAGCTGCTGAGGCAACACCACTATGCAACCTCAAATTATCTTTTAACGACCTACTTCAAGTACATCTGCAAAATTTGCAATCAATGCTGTAGGCCACAGCAGAAAACTCAGGATGTGCCCAGCTAAAGAAATGTCAACTGCAACCCAAAAGAAAACTTCTGGGGAGGAGCAGCGAAGTAACTCACATGACAGTTCTTTATTTAGGCTTGAATATCCTTAGAACTCCCTACAAATTTTTTACCCGTATGTGAAATCAAGCCAACTTTTGATGTAATCATGTACATATTGTGATGGCATTTTAATGGACTTTTTCCTTGAATTTCAGTAGGAAGAGTAGTAGGGCAAGACTAAAACTGATGGTCGATCCTATGCATCAATGATTAGCAAAAACTGATGCTTACAAACTTGGAATTCACATCCTCTACTATTTATCTATAATAAAAACGATTGGGAAAGTCATATTCAAATTTATTTTTGTTCAAATATTAAAGGTTTAGAAAAGCTTTAGACAAAATTTAGCAACCGTTAATCAATCATTCTATATATAACTTTGAATGCCACGTGGCAAAGAGAACGAGCATTTTCATTAAAGCAAAGCAAGGCAATGAAAATGGTACTGTTAATTGAACATGATCACTGAATAGAAAAAAACCCACACACCTAGGCTTAACATCAAAACTCTGTAAAGTCTCTGTCACTGAAAGTTGCTGCCTTACTACTTGCTACCAGCACAGAAACGAGCAAGAGTTTTGCTACTAAAACAAAACAATTTATCTCAATTATAGTATCACACTAATCAGAAACATCAGAAAAAAAAGCCTGCTGCCTCATCATGTCAGTAATCATCCACATGGTGAGGTCTACTCTTTCAGTGAAATCAGGAAAACATTCTGTCTACTATAAGCAGTGCTACAACTTGCTGTTTTACCTGCCATCAGGTTGTGTGAAACAGAAGTGCTACCATGGTGCTGAAACCATCTCACCCCTATTCCATCCCACACAGGAATAAAAATCACCTTTAGAAACATGGCAATTGCCTGTACCACTCTAGCTACAGGCACACACAACCTTTAAGGAAATCCTATGGAATTCTGGATGACAACTGGAAAGTCAGGACCTTAAGCTTCAAAGTAGATTTTCTGAAAAACTCTTTTTTTACCATTACACATTGAACTGAGAAATCCTTGTTAACCAACAGAGAAAACATCCAGGAGTCTGACAATCTTGACTAATTTTATCAGGAAATTTATTGATTATCAATTTGGCTTGTAGCAAAACAGGATCACCAAAAGCCTAAGTGGAATCTATATAAATGAGTTGGGTTTTTTTTTTCTTTTTTTGGGGGGCAATTTCCTTCTCGGAGTGTAACAGACTTGCTCCAACGAAATGTTTGCATAAATCAGTATATGAAGCTGATGATGTTTAGTCACAGTTAATTTCCTGCTCATCACATTCACTAATCAAGCCTTAAGTTCCATCTATATAAAGAGAAAAATGCTGGTATGGCAGATCCCAGTATCTCACTTAACAAATAGAAAAATAATTAGTCCCATGTTTTCTTTTCAGATAAAAATGCGCAATCTCAATGCTTGGTGGTAACTTGACGTGCAGTTACACAGCTATTCCCTCACAAAACATACAGCTGTGTTGTTACAAGCTTATCCACAAAACATGTAATTTTTAAACTAGAATTCTGTTTTGTGGCAAATGCGGGGAATACAGAAGGGAGAAAAGTGCTCAAGACACATTGCTGGCTGATTGGCACCTGGAATTAAGCTGAGATTCTTCAGATAAAAATTGGACTAAAATAAATTGAATAGGAAGTATCTAAGTGATTTCAAGTCTTTTACTAACTTCCAGTGTTAATCTCTATTTTCCACTATCATTAACATGCCTGAGTAACTAAGGCAGAGATAAAGTACATCTGTATAAAAGTATATAAAATCCTGAGCTACTTTACACGGCCACTGCAGACTGGATGCCCCACTTCACAAAGGCATCGTATTAACCACAAAGTGCTAGTTAGCTCATTAGCAACCAGCCTTCTCACAGGCTCCAGTTGAGGAAGGGTTCCCCGTGCAGACCTGAAGGTGCCCAGCATTACAGCTTTTGTACACGCATCAGGAGCGAGCCCAGAGGTCAAGTACTCTTTAAGAAGGATCACAGCAGCATTTAGTCCATGTTAAGCCTGTAATTCAATACCAATACTTTTTAATCAATACACTACTTCACAGTGGTAGCTGCCAGAGCTAAACTGATAGGATCTGCTCAGCTAACATACATTTAAACCTAAACAGAAACATTTCACTGGAGTTTATCTTCAACACTGAATGAACACCCACAGAAGCAATGAACTGTAACATATAACAAGAGACAATGGAAAAGATTACTGAAGAAAAGCACCATTTATATACCGAAATATGTAACTACAATTAGCAATGCCACGCAGATCTCAGTGCATGAGACCTGTATAATTCATCTAATTTCTCTTACAAGCAATCACAGCATTATCTTCTTTCAAATAAAACAGCTAGAACAATTCAGTGGTGTTACTTCCCTGCATTATGGGCCATCTGGTTTAGCATCATGGTAGACACTGCACTTATTTCCTGCCTCAGCTACGTGTCAAGACAGAATCAGAAGACGCCCAGGGCAGCGGGGGGTTGGAACTAGATCATCTTTCAGGTCCCTTCCAACCCAAACCATTCTATGATTCTATGAGGAGGACCTTGTTACACAGGATCCTATGTACCTAACTTGCAATACAGGAAATGCTCTGTTTCCTTATTCACTGGGCTGCAAAGCACTGAAGAAATATTTATGATCTAATGCCATCATAGTTTACTATGATACTACTGTGGAACTTTGAGGCCCTCAGAATGGCTTTAAAAGAGCATAAATCTGAAACTGTTGAGACATGAGAAAACACTGTATTATCATAGACTTCACATGTATTACCCTGCTGAGCAGAGAAGTGAGTATGAAGTCTCCTACTCCACTTCTGATTTTCATTCCAGGTGCAAAATTCTGAAAGCAGCAGGGGGGGAAAACAAAAAAACCCACACCACTAAACATGACAAAAGTTATACAGTCTTAGGGTTTCATTTTTTGTAAGTATGTTACCAAGATGTTGTAAGTCAAAATAACTGAAGGATATTCAGTTATCCTGCCACTGAGGGGTATTCTTGCCTTGTATAAATTCTTTACATTATGAAAGTATTATCAGCTTATGCACCCTCTTAGGATATTAATGGTCTTGCAAAAAACTGTATCAGTTGCTGGTCTGCCCATTAATAACATCAGATCTTCTAGCTACACCTTTGAAAAGTAAAGCTGAAATAAAATTGAAATAGAAGCTATGGCATGCCACACAGCTCTCAAGAAGACTTTCTATGTGACAACATCAAAAGCTATTGTAATTTATATTGAGACTTGAACAAATAATGTCTCTCTCTCTTCCCTCCCTAACTAATACCCATGTTCCAATGAGTGCTGCTGACAGCCTTTGAAAGAGCTGTTTCAGTGCTTTGACCTGAAACCAGAAAGAAAAATCTCAAGCACACCGTTAACAGGTTAAGTGAGATAAAACGCCAGTCCTCAAGAATACAGGGAAGATTTTAGGCTAAAAATTGTGAGATGAAAAAGTTACTTCCACAAAAATCTCTAACCTTCAGGTCTGCACTGAAATATTCCGATGACAGCTTTTTAGTTGTGTTGGTTTGTTTTGTTTTTTTTTTAACAAAGTTACAATAGACAGTGATGTAAACATAACACCCTCCACATAGACACATTATACCTGAAGTAGAAGTTGCCTCTGTTCACTTGTCACTACATAAACAACCCAATTTAATTATTTTCTAAAGGCTACTTACAGGTACAGAGAAGATTATATAAAAGATCTGAAGCTAAAACTCAAGACTGAACAGCTCCTTGACAAAATTCTCTCAAATATCCTTGAATTTCACAGTTAATTATTCTGTTCGGACCATGTAATCTTGAACAACAAATAGCTTTCAGGTCTCAGATAACTGTCAGGCATGCCACTGTCTCTCAGTATCCAGAGTTCCTACAGAGTTTAATAAGTCCAGAATGGTTCTCTCCTGAAATCAGAAAGCAAGGTACACACCTATGCCATGCACCATTCCAATCTGACATGAATTGGGATCTTGCCAGAACACTTTTGTCTACAATCTCATGTCATTACAGTCAAGACAAGGAAGCACAAAAGTTTACACACTGTTGTCCACTCCACTCTGCAGCATCCCAGAGGGCCTGCTTATCTTCCCAGCACTACCTCTTCATAGATATTTTCTTTCCTGGAGACAGTTGCGATTTTTTCTTTACAACCCCTCTTCCCCTCCGAATTTACTTTGAATTCTACTTTATGCTTTACTTAATACACATGTTTTGCCAAGATCTTTTCCAGTAATCAGCAATAATGAAATTTGTTCACATCACCTAAACTAGACAAATAAGAAATCAGAGGAGATCACAAAGCACAAAAGCAACATAAAGAAATTAAAATAAATTTTCTAGCACCACACCACAAAAGAGATGAAAAAAAAAAAAAAAAAAAAAAAAGTTATGAGAAGCACAGTCAAACACTTAATCCAATAAAGTAGCATTTATTTTCTCCTTACTAGTATACTGATCATCATTTAACCAAGATGAAAATCCAAGTTCTCTACAGGAATGTGCATGAAGGGAAAGTTAAAACATCCACTGTTCACACAAGGATCTCTGATTTTAGATGATCACAGAATTTAAGACTCTCTACAAATAAAATAAAATAAAAAAAACAACACCAAAACCAACAACGTATGCAAGAGGACATTATGACAACGTCATCAACTAAAAATGAAGAGACATTTCTGATATGACTAAACGTTGCCTTTGAACTGTAACAGCTTTTTCAGACTAGAATATGAAAGCAGACCTTTAAAGCTTATATAATTTTGAAAAAGAGCACATTCATACAATCATACCTATTTCCACATAGCGGTTTGGAAGGTCACGCATTTCACTGGCATGCCGTTCTTTTACTGAGCAAATCTAGGAAATGGAGATTTGGATCATTATGATGAACAAACTGTAATTCCTAAAATGATACTAACTTTTCCCAGAAACTCCTTTTCTTATTGAGGCATGCATTTCTGTAGGTTGAAAAACACAGGCTGTAAAAGTCATGATGCACCACTGAAGAACAAAACCAGACAGGGAAGTTGTAACTGTAGTCCACAACCTTATAAATACACTGAGAGGGGAGAACGAAGATGGATCACAATAGAAAAATCTGAAAACATCTCCCCACGTACGTTAGTTTGTTTTGGGTATCTTCTCAACAATTTGCATCTCATTACCTCACAATTTCAGTAAGAATATGCTACCGCAACTCCCAGTAACAGGAGGAGAGTATGTACATGTAAAGAAATGCAAATACTCAAATGTTGTGAAGCACACACAATACAACGGGGAAGACAGATGCCAAACTTATGACAAACCTCCTCATTTGTAAAACTCCAAGTTTAATGCTCCAAAAGCTTTCTACGCTTCACCTACCTTTATCCTCCCTTTCCATCTATTCCTACCAAGTACTTTTAATTTCCCACTGTGCAGTGGTGTAGCAGTCTGTTATTAGAAAACAGCTAACAGGCTTGTAACAAACTCATGTCAGGTGCTGGTTTGAGTAAATCGTAGTCAGGCTGCAGCACACAGGTTCGAAACGCCACTTCCCTGCTGAAAGCAGAACAGAATCTCAAGCAGCCTGTCCCTCCATCTCATCTCTTTTTTTTCCCCATGGCTTATCAAAATTATGCAGCTCTTTTAGCAGTCACAACCTCCTCAGCCCCCAAAACAACGCCCTCCAAAAATACCTCATAGGAAGTTGTTCATCCTTAATGCTAATCAAAATAAATTAATTCAACAGCCCACTAAAAGCTTTCAAAAGAGGAAGACTCTCCAAGGCACAGAGGAGAGAAGTGTCCCTGAGGATTACATTCGCTGCATGCTCACACACAGAGATCTGTCTGACCGCTGGGTGTCTATCACTCCTCCTCCTCATGAGGGTCAGTCCAATGACATTTCTATGGCAGCAGGAGTCCTGCACACTGTAGTCAAACCAAATTCTATTTTTTTCGATTGTCTTTGCTTTTCAGAAATAATCCTCTGTTTGTCTGTGATAACAGCAAGCATTTATTACAAAGACAGGTAATTGCACCTTTACTGAATTTCCCCAGCCAATAATCAGCGTTAAATTATCCTTCCAGCAAAGGCTGCAGGGATACATATCTGGGCGAAGGCTTATGTCATCTCGAGGCACATTGGTAATTCTTTGCTTGGAGATCATGTCAAGTATCTTCACACCCTGAAAGTTTAAATACAAGATAACTTTATTCAGTATAACAAACTCCTGCTCACCACATCCCGTATGATTTTATACGCTAAGGCAATCATAGCAGTTTATGGCATAAGATGCAAAGCAGGGCTAAGCGTGCCAACAGAAAAAGCTGTTGATACCAAGACCCATCTAATCCAGGAGGAAACAGAAGGAACAAAGGGATGAGAGTAAATTTGATATTTTAAATTCACACGCCAAATGAAAAGATCTAGTAAGTGAATGATTGACAGATTCGCAATTCCAGTCATGAACCAGTTCAGCTTGTTGGGCTGGTGATATTACTGGAGAAATGAAAAATTCCAGCTCTTGTACAATAGTCCCTGTAGAGAAGCAAAAACTTCCACCTTGGAAAAAGAAAATATGTGAAGCAACAGTTCATTATGATAAATGAAGCCAATCTGTACTACTCCAGAAATGCATTTCTACTCTTACATTAAAACAGAAAAGGAAGCATATTTAAATGATACTTGGTTTCATATGCTGTAATTTTTCACTGCCTCCTCAGGAAATCTCCTAAACTAACAGAAAAAAATGTTTAAAGAAAGAAAGATTAAAGTCATTTGAGAGAGAGAGGAAAAAAGGAGCTATTAATCAGATTTTCCCATGCTGTTTAGAAAAGGTGAGCTATAACCTTTCCAACAGCAAAATGGAGATTAATTTCATGTTAAGTAATGACAACTTCTTAGTGATTTAAAAACAAAAGTCTCCTAAATAAAACAAAGCATTTTTGTAGGTATTTCCTTTTAAGCTCAGTGAGCAGAAAAAACAACTCTAATGATCACAGAAACAGGGATGGAGGGGACCTTGAAAGGTCAGTGTCCAGGACGCCATTCCATGTTAGGATTTTTCTAGTGACAAAACTGATTTAAAAGATTCCCCTGCCTGTTTCTGTTCCCCCCACTGTAAGTCTCTATGTCTGCAGCTGTACAGCTTCAACTGTTTGTAAGTGAAAGAGTCTAAACATGAGGGCCATGATCTAAGCCAACTTTTGCCTTTTAACAAAAATAATCACAAGGAGCAGTAAGTGTTAAGGGGGTGGGCTGGGTTTTTTTTTTCAGTGATCTTTGTCACTGAAGAACTGTGAGCATGGAACATACTGCTATTGGCATCTCTCAGGTTAACAGCCATCAAGGTTTCAGAAAAAAATTTGCACACAGCATCCGCAACATACAGAGCCCAGATCTCTGGGTAATATAAATAAGGAGGATACGCTTTGTGTTTTCTAAGCTCATCTGATAAAATTTGCTTGAACTGCATTTTGATGAAATTGTCTTTTATTAATCTTACCATTTTGTCTTCAAGCATGATTTGCAGAGAAAAGTGACCCACATCACACCTGTTTTTCTATAAGGTAGTAAATCCTATATGGGATAGATTAGCTTACGTTTGAAGTGCCTTTCAAACCAATAGTGTAAGATCCTCTATAGTTAAAAGTATGCCATTTGCATCATGAACCAAAAGGACTTTCAGAGTCAACCTCCTATCATGAAGGAGCCTAAAACCTCTTCAAACAGGAGTCAGGCAGCTAATGCCTCTAAGGATTTGGTCCTCAGGTGTCTCAGTTTGTAAAACTTACACTGTTGGCCACGGGGGAAGGAGAAGAGGGTAGAGCACCAAACACAGGTTACCTGAGCATCTGACAAGTAGAATTAGACCTTGCTTAAATAACCTGGAGTCCATCTCAGAGTATGCAATGTCTAACAAGCTCATACAATACATTGTGCCAAAAAAAAAAAAAAAAAAAAAAAA
>WHYT01017765.1:379942-396577 GCA_009806455.1 Tetrax tetrax
GGGGGAGTTTTAAAAAAAAAAAAAAAAAAAAAAAAAAAGGCTGAGGCTTCAATTTGTAATTGAAGAGCCACCTTTCCCTCCCCTACTGCAGCACTATTGGATTGATTCTTATTTCACAAAATAAAAATTAGGAAAAAACGCCCTGTATTTTCCTCACCCTGTTCCTTGTTTGCCTGAGTGTAAAGATGTGCCTACCTGTGACCCTTGTTCTAGGTTTTTGAACCTGTGTCACCAACTCTCCCTTCAGCCAGGCAAGATCACAAAAACCTAAAATGCTACTGCCATGTTTACAAGTGATCACTACAGGTATTTATTGTTTTCAGCATGAAAACAACATTTACAGGTACAGCCAAGATTAACAGATATCCAAGTGTAATACAGAACAGCATGCCACACGAAGACTTACTGTTTCATCATGCATCCCTAGGAAAATATATATAGCTACAATAAAAAATTATCACTTCTGTTTGGAACAGCGATGGACTGGAAGAGCTCAAACGAGGCAGAGAATAACGTCAGCCTCAAGTTTTGAACTAAAGATGAGTTTTCAAAATATCATCACAAAATACTATTGTCTAAGGAGCTGGGGTGTGGATGGAGGGGAGAGCAGGATGTGCAGTCAAGTGAAATCAAGCAAAGAGGCAGTGGCAGAAAACAGAAGCATTGGGAGCTAAGTGACAGCAACAGTGAGGTACAAAAACAGGAGCTGCTGCTGTAGTTCATGGACAGAGAAGCTAGAAATTCAGAGAAGTTTAATACAAACAAATTACACAGGACTTTTATTAGGCTGTAGTTTTAATAACTCAACTGCTGGATCCTAGCTATTCACAAATAGCTACAGAATTAACACCTTGCAAGTCCCACAGCCTTGTAGGCAGACACACAAGCTCTTACACATTTAATACATTTAGATCCTCTTCACTTGCCACCTCAGGCAACGAAAAGTTTTCTACACAGACATTTGCAAAACACACAACTATAGATTACACACATAGGACTATGATCCATTCACTCTTTGCACAAACCGAAATTGTTTGTTACAGCACAAGGAGAATGTTTTGTTTTTCTCAATAAAGATTAAATACACATCCAAATAATAATAAAGAAGTAAAATCTGCTTATGAAGCAAACAGCACATCACCGCATAGCAAAGTCTGATCTGCTCAATAATATGGGATACAAGCAGGCATTATCCATTGCAGCAAGCAAATCGCAGACCTGTATTATTGTGGCTTCCTTGCTGCTACAGTTTGTTTCCTGCTTATGGTAAATTATCCAATGCATGAACAGAAATTGCCATAGTATTTACTCTTTCTTCACTTAAACCAGACCTTTGAGTATTTACCGACTGACATTTTATAGCTTACAAAGCAATCTGCTTTTCTTGTCTGGTACTCTTCTACCCAACATAATGCCAAACAGCTGACTATCTGCTTTCTAAAAATGGACTGTGCTGCAAACAGCATCCTGACAATTTAATAATTTGTCGAAGTAGTCCAACCAGTTATTATGAAGTACATATCATAGGGTTCAGAGGTAAAGGTCATCTATACTTACTCACAAAACAAAGTGCATCTGCTGACACTAAAAGGAGACAATTAAAAAAAAAAAAATAAAAAAAAATCTTGAGACATTCCCTGGCAGCCTTGACTCTAGCATACACATTCCCGTACCCGTAACAGCAGTTGCAGATCCCCAAGAATGCTATTTCTGTTCTTGCTAGTGCACTGTTCACAACTGCAATTCTTTATATGATGTTGCTCCACCTGGAGTGGAAACAAACTTAGATCGTCTTGTTTCGCATCTCAGGAATGAGACACTGCAGGTCCCCCCCAGGATTCTAGCACTGAAATAGTATTTTAGATTTTTTTTTTTTTTAATAGTGAGAAATTTGCCCCAGGTAACACTAAGTTCTCTCTGCTTTTATAACAGACAAAGAAAAGGGAGTCTAATCTTTTAAGCTTGAGCATCAATGTGCTCAGATCATCTGGGAGGATAAATGGGACAAACATGTTCAGATATATCTGCATTTGAAAAACAGTATTTATAGTGTATCTTCTCTAGCAAAAGAAATACAGACCCCATTAAAAATGTTTTAATCTCTATTTCTACTATACGTATACAAAAATATAAATATATTATGCAGATACAGACACAGATAGATATAAAGAAATGACTGCTGACAGTCATGGGGTAATTTTTCTTTTATCTTGATTCCCTAGCCCTTAAAATGTTTCCGATTGGATACTCAAATCAACACGTTATACAAAATGCATGTCATGGGCAAATGAGGAGCCCAGTTCTTTAAGATACTCCATACTGGATTCAGAATTCATTTGCTTAATTGTGCTGGGTCCTTACTGCCATGCTAGGTAGAGAACTCCCCTAAAAATCTTAATTACTACACATACAGCAGAGTGACTCACTCTAGAGGATTCACTCTCCTAGGAATTTTACTACAAAAACCTTTGTGTCTAGTTATTGATAAAACATGAAATAGGGAGTCTCATCAATGCCTCTGCCAAGAAAGAAACCTCGAGTCATCCCACTCTCCTAAGTTATCCTTACATAAAACGCAGCAGCTGATACCTTGACTTTGGAACTAAAATATCCTTCAGTCTTCTCCCTTCGTTAGTTCCACCTCTTTAACCCTATGGATATAACAGGTACTTGGGACTTTGCAATAGCATTCATTTAGTTGATGTGTTGGGAAAGACCAGCACTCTAACAGTTAAATAAAGAACACCTTGTTTTCAGCTTTACCACCCTCACTTAGTTGGCTTTTACCCTGTTATTTTTTAAGATTAGACCCTTTTTTAAAAGGTATAAGGTTATGGCCTTCAATAGCACAGTATTTGTCTTTTCCCTTGCTTTGAAGCTCTACTGTCTCCTCTGGACAGGAATGCCCTGTTATTTACAATACACAGTATTATTATTTCAGGGTTACCATCATCTGCCAAGTCATCACAATGGTGCTGTAGTTAATTGCAGAGATAAGGGGGAGAGGAGCAGGGATCCGTCTCTATTTAGTATGGTACCTATTGCTCCTCACTGCAATCGTGTCAATGTTTCCACAGCACCTGCCTTGTTTCTAGGCACAGATAACATTCATTCATTGAAATAAAGGGGGTGACAAAAGCTTTTTCAGACCAAAATAGAAGGCAATGATATTATCCCAAGCTTAATGAAAGTTCTTTACTTTTAAAAAGTAGTGCTTTAGTAAGCAAACAATTTAAATTGGTTAATTAGTTCATAATGCAACTTAGAGAAAAACTGTTCTTAAAGGACTCTAGTACATGCCTAGTTAACCAACTGTACAAACATATGCACGGTAGAGTTAAGTTTCCAACAACCTGCAATGATTTAAACAGCTACTCCAGGGAGCACTACTCTTAAGTTAGCTTTAGGTCAGGCTTCTAAGACATGGCAAATCTCAGCATCACACAACAATTCACCCAAGTTCCAAACATCCACCTGTGTTGGGAACTGAGGACCTGCACGGCGCTTCCCTGAAGCAAATCACTTAGCTTTTTCCTCTCCTTCTCACTACTCCTTTTTTTTTTTTTTCTTTTTAAAGAGATTGTTGCTCACCTTGAACATTAGCAGAAGGCTCTGCAGTGAGTCTTTGAACTGAAAAGTGTATTTTTTATACATTTTACATTGTTATGAAGAACTGTGTATTTCTCAAAAAAATTACGGAGGTGGTAATTTACAGTTATAACCCTCTCAACTCCATTAATTAAGGACCCAACTGAGGCAGATGCTTGGCTATAAAATTAATAAATTTAAGCAGATATTAAAGTGGTTTTTTGAGATGAGACAAAACAGAGTATTAAGGTCAAAGGGGCAAGTTCTTGCTTCCTGCATGCATGTGTGGTTTGGCTTCTTCATTTTGTTTCACCATAAACCAAAATCTGCATGAAATTCAAGTAGGAAATCAAGAACATCGTTCTCATATTCTGAGACAACAATGTTTGTAATGCAACTAGAGGGGTTTGAGGAAGTGACCCAATTTATTTCTGAGTCCTTTTATCTGCTCAAACTACCTCAGCAAACAATGTTAAAAAAACCCAACATTTAAAATGCTAATATACATTATGTCACGATCTCACAGAACAACAGAAAACAAAGATAGACCCCGCAGCCCTTTGGGCAAACACTTCACACACTTCATACTGGTTTTGAATGTGGCTTAGGCAAGGAGCAAAGCAAGGCCTTAAGCAAAGCTTTTCTCTTAAGCTTGATCCAAAATGAGGATAGCTTTACCTCCATCCTTACTGCCATCCCAGCCTTAGTGCGGGTGGGGAAGACAGGCAGCACGGCTCCCCCCACTGCCAGCTATCACCTATGAAGTTACTGTGTCCATGCAAAGACCTTAGGAGCTGTAAGAGGTCCCGTTCCCCCTCACAAAGGAGCTCACTGAACTACACAGCCTCCAGATACAAGGCAAGACAGGCGAGGTCCACAGCCTGAGGTGGAAGGCTTCGTCCTCCTCCTTGCTCTGATGGACCAGCTCCCTGTTGCCTGCCGCCTCCATACAGTAATTTGGCTTTACACTTAAGGAGAGGTGTAAATAAAAAGCAGGGGTGTTTTTCAAGGCATTTTTCTTTTCAAAAAAGAATACTTTCAATAAGTAAGTAGGTGGAATTTAACTTTCTAAATTTTCACAGAGTATTTTGTTGTTGCCATTATACAAGCATATATGCGCCTTTTGGAGGAGAAGAGAAAAGGGGAACAGTTTCTACCACAAGGCTAAGAGGTTTTATTTGTTGGTTTTATGTATCAATAAAATCAAATTACAGGCATCGAGGGACATTTATTTCAATGCTAAATACCTTACGTTAAGATGTCAATTAAAGTTTTCCTGAAGAGGAAAGTTCCTCAGCAGAAAATGAATGCATTAAGAATGAGTATACCATTCCCCAGAGGACAGAATATAAAACAACCTGTCAAGTAATCAAAGATAACCAAAGAGAATGTGTTAACTCCCTGATGTTTTTTTCTGTTCGGCATCAGGTGAATGCAAGCTCTTTTACCACCTGACGGAGGCCTGTTCTATTAATTCCCTGCTTCTCTCTCTCCATACCACTTTTATCAGCACTAAAAAGCTTCACAAACTGGTGGCTGACAAAGACATACACTGACTGTGCATTATTTTAAGGACATCACCAACTCCAACCAGCCAGCAAAAGCTGTCAAGCATATATACCACTTAAAAACTGAAAGAAAACACAGCTATGCTTTGAAACATATTGAACTGTTAATGAAAATTAAATTGTATTCAGTGCTAGAAGTCTATTTATTACATGCTGGTAAGGGAGAGAGAAGGTATTCAGGCTGATGCATCATGTAAGTGATGTTCATCCTTAATTCATAAAAGAAGCTAGTAGGAAAATTCCATGAATTCAGTAAACTGTTCCAAATCAAACTTGTAATATTTTGACTGAAAATACACAACGTGATACAAGACACTTGCAGGACCTGGAAGTAGCTGTATTCTGGAAGTCACAATTACATCCTACACCAATAAAATACCATAATGCACACGTAAAATAGCAAACTGCCCCAAGTAGAAGACTTTAACTACATAGATACAAGTACTCAAAAAAGTGGGGCTCTACTCCAGCCAGAGCTCCCTTGAATTACTTTAAAAACAAGTGGAAAAAAAAATATCCACCATGAGCAAGACCTGATGAAGATACTTGGGGTTTGTTTACTTAAGAAAGACAAATCACCCACAGCTGAAGCAAAAGAAAAATCCCAAATGCCAAGACCAATACTGATCTTTCACATTGTAAAAGATCAGTATTAAAGTCTAACTTAGGCTCTCACTTCAACAAATAAAAATAAATGGAGGAAATCTGCCCTAGGAAATGTAAATTACTTTTTCTTCAGACTATGAAGACAGAACTATTTCTACTCTGAAGCTCTACTTGTAATGTTAAAAACATTACAAGTGCACTATTTTTTTTCCCCTGGAAGTAGTCTTAATTAAGAAAGAATGTTTGGAATACAATACATGAAGACAAAGAAAAAGCAGAATTATTTGCTTTAGTCATTAGCAATCACATATTGCATCCTTCTGAGCTATTTTTAAAAACTGTTCAAAGATAGCCTAAGTTCATTACACGATGACTGCTTACCTTTTTTCCCCCTGTTACAAATTGCTTGAAGTGGGATCGTACAAAATGAGGGTGAACAGCAACAATCTGTATAAAGGGCATGGTGAAGAAAAAAAAAGAAAGGATTATGGCTTAAATAAGAGTTTACAGATAGCACCGCATCAATTTTTAAAACAGATAACCCTTTGTCAAGTATCAAGTATTATAGCTGAGTTCTGCTTCAGACCTGGCACCTAGTTGTTTCATACATTTCATTTTGGTTTTTAGTCCCGCTCGCTTCTCCTAGAAAAGAAAATTCTCCATATTGTATGTGACAAGTCATATGCCTAGCTCTAAGAGCCATATTACACCTAACAACTACTTCTTTTCTTTTGCACAGCAGGAAGCAGAATTAGGACCACAAGGCGTGGGACTGCTGCAAGCAAGGGTTCCTCCAATTAAATCTTGTTTTGGCACCTGCCTAGAGGGCACACACATCTCAGCACTGTCCGACAACCACCTCATGTAGCATCATGCACCTTCAACAGCCTCTTTGCCTTTCCACATGAACTACGATCCCCACACTCTGACTGATCAACAGAAACAAAAAGGACTCTGTGTTCCATGTAAAGCATGGGACATCCAGTTTTACATCCGGTACGGCACTGAAGCCAAGTGAGTTGCATTTGATGAAAACTTAACGAGCTTATTCCTTGCCCCCCTCACAACAAGTAGGTGTAACATGGGAGATCTCAAGCAGCAAAATCCAAACATTTGCGCATACCACTTTTCCTCCCTCAAGAAACATTCCTTGTTAAAAAAGCTAGATCTTCCCATACACGTACTAGAGGTGCTTTTTCAATAGCCAAGCAGCCACACTCTCAAGCAGTGTATAACACAGACAGGGTACCTCAGCACCACCACCCATTACCTCATCCTAAGGTAGGTTTAACAGATACAAATTGGTTGCAAAGTATTGAGCTCACAGTTAGCAGAAACCTCAGAGTTTATATCACTGATCTACAAAGAAAGAAATACGTTGAGACAGGTAACAGCTGAAACAGGACAATTTCTCTTTCACTTTGCCTTTTGTATTTGAAAAACTCAATAATACTTCTTAGAAAACCAAGATTGGCTTTCCTCCTGCCTAACCAGATCAAAAGCTTTTATATTGAGATAGATAACTATTTTCTAGTGACTTGAATAATATTACAAGGAAGTGGTATTTCTTTCTCTCATTTAGATCCAATGTGACCTTTCTGTTATTAAAGACGACAACACCACAATTACTAAAGAATAAAACAAGCACTTACTTTAATAGGACAATCAAATGTTTCATGAAACTCTTCCGCTGAATACAATCCAAACACCTGCACCTAAAGAAGTATATAAAAAAAAAAAAATTACCTAATAACAACTTGACAATTAAAGGTGAATGTAAATCACTAAAAACTAGAAGATTAATTTGAATGCTAACAGTTACATCTTTTTTTCCTAAAGGAAAAAAAGTCATATTTAACAACTCAGAGTTAACTGAGACATCTTGGGCTTCTATTACAGCACATCTCTAAATATTTCCAGCAGTGCAAAATTACTTATTTGAATGTTTTTGTTTTGTTACAAACACAGCAAAAACTACAGGTTCCTTTTGCTTTAGGCTGATAAAATCTGTTTAACAGATACTGATCTAAGTAAGGTAAGAGCATCATAATAACATTCAGAGGAAGATAAATTAAAAACTCTTCCTTTCTGAAAAAGAACTGTAGGATTTTTTCCCCTCCAAGCAATACAGGGTTTACATGAGAAAAAAGAAATTTGTGACAATAAAACAAAACTAGTCTAAGAAACAACTCCCATATATTTCTTGGCATCCTCTCCTCCTCCCAAGTGCATTCAGTGATATTTTGTTTTGTTCCATGACCACTGGAAATGTCTTTCTCTGAAGACTCCTCCTGTCTCATCTGTTGATGTCTCAGTACATTTAATAGTCAGCACTGAAGTTGTAACAATAGGCCATCAGAATATCTATCAGAATTAATCCATAGGAGGCTCAACATAAAAAACCCAACAATAACCCGAAGACAAAGTATGCTTCTACCATCAAGAGAATTAACAGATTTGTAAATGTTTTCTTTCCTTTACTTACAGAACAGGTACAGAGGTATCAAGTGTTAAGAAATATTATTAGACTTATACGCTATGAAAATAGAATAGGGTTTCTCAAGCTCTTTGTAAGTACAAGTACAACCCTCTTTGGGGCTCAAGTCTCTTCATCCAACATGCAACATTCCCTTCCCCAATTCTCAGATGAGACAGCTGACAACTCAGTTCCTGGAGAACTTAGGAGGAAAATAGGGCTGAAGACCTATGGCTAGCGATTAGTAATTGATTTATCAAGTATAAGTTCCACAAAGAATAATAATTGGTTTGCTTTTTCATTATGATTTTAAGAGGTTTCCACCCACTGTCAGAAGCTGTTGGAACAAAATCACCCCAGCAAGTCTGGACACTGCTGGTGGAAGAATGGAGAGAAAAAAGCATCCCATGGAGCAATCAGTGGAAAACTGTATCTGACAGCAAATCTACTTTAGAAGGTTCTCAGACAGGTTTAGTCATTCATGCTTATTTTCTAGAAAAGGTAATCCCTTCAGTAACTCTGCTCTGCATGCTCAACAAGCTGGACTCAAAGACCTAAGAGATCTTTTAACCTTATTTCTTTCTCTCTCTCCCCAATCCCGCTGTGATTCCTTCAGGGGGAAAACAAAAAAGTAAGAATAATAATAAAAAATAAAAACCACGCTAGACAAAGATCTGCAGAACAAAGCCAGAAAATGCCAGTAACGGGTCACAAAAATTGAAGCTTAATGGCTCCGAAAACATCAGTTCAGAGGATGAGACCCCCCTCCCCCCCACCAGATTCCTGCAGACAGTCAAGCAGACAGAGTGAAAAAATTAGACTTCAGGTAAACTACAAGAGGAACTAAGCCATCAGCGAGAAACTAAGCCATCCTCAGAGTGGCTCAAAGTTCAGCAGTCTCACTGAAGTTAAAAACATCTCAAACCGCCTCATCTCCCTTTCAAGCTTGTCTCCTGGATACATCTCCTAAGCAGCATTATCAGCTCTGTCCATTACTCATTAGCGAATATACTGCCTCTAAGAACACGCTTTAAAAATACTGCTGCATGCACTGTGTAGGGCTGAGCTACTGCTCCAAAGGATTGGAAAATCAATATTTGGAGACAGTGAGATGCATCGCAAAGCCATGATTATGTAAGCCAACCAAAGGGTTTATTTGAGCTGGGCCTGGCTGTAAGCCTAGAAAACCTTCAGGCTGATGTCTAGAGGATTGTGTTTTCTGGGTTTTTGTTTTCATCAGTTGGCACTGCATATCCAATGCAACAGACTAAATAAAATAAGAAACAGTGGAAAGAGAAAACAAGACAGAGAGAAGAAAAGAGAAAGAAAAATAATAGACGTAGTTAAAACAGAACACTGCAAATTCCATGGAAGGAAAATCCTCACAAACAACAGAAGACCCCTCTCAAATTAAAACTAATCAAAATTAACATTAGCAACAGTGCCTTCAACATTTTCATAATGCTGCATCGAACATGGCAATATGATATTCCTTTAAGAGTATGAAAACAAAATGGAGCCAGTTAACTAAAGAGGAAAAAACAACTCAGCATAAAATACACGTTATCATGTTTACTCTAGGGACGCCGTATAACAGTGTATTACTTCTTAATGTCTTTTATTCTTCAGAGAGAAAGTGATTCTTTAGTTATTACAAACCTATATTGGATTTATCTATTTCTACTTTCCATCCTCACTCAGCTCACGATGTTTTTGGGTACTTGGAAAAAGAATTTCATGATGACAGTCCACTACATTTTGCCAGTCCTCTCCGATTTTAAATATCCAGAACCCACCACTCACTCCAGTGCAGCCAAACATAGCTGTTTATTTGCTTCCACATGTGGAAGAAGCAGCCAACCTTCAGTGATCAAAAGGCAGGAAAACAAACACATTTTATCTACAAGCCACAAGAAGAGAGTTAGAGAACTGCACTGTGCTGCTATGCCCTCTTCCCAGTCAATGTAGCT
This sequence comes from Tetrax tetrax, assembly GCA_009806455.1. NCBI lineage: Eukaryota > Metazoa > Chordata > Aves > Otidiformes > Otididae > Tetrax > Tetrax tetrax. The sequence goes on from WHYT01017765.1 coordinate 390,151, forward strand.
AGTCCAAATCTAGTTTGAGAGTGGGAAAAGAAAGAAAAAAGTAGTAAAATAAAATACATCAGACAGCAGAAGAGATAGGAGGAGGAAGTTCTCATCATAAAGCCTTCCTTCAAGAAGACAAATGGTTTCCATCTCCCTCATATTGGATTCACTTTGATACGGGAAAATGCACTCCCTACCTATTGAAAAAAAATCTTTTCTAGTAGTCTAGAGGACATATCTTCATTAATTGGTAGAAATACTTGCATCAACCCAGCAGGCTCAAAATTCATAGGTGTCTCTATTATTTTTGTTTAAAATTGATTTAAGAAAACTAAGCTGTTCCACTTTTTCTTTTTTTTTTAAGGAAGGATTTCACTATTCTTACTTATTTATCTGAGTTAATGATGACCTTGCAACCACTTGTACAAGTGTTTAACTTCTTACAGGACGAACACTCCCACTGTGGTAAGGAAAGAGCTATATGGAATTCAAAGTTACACTTTTGCTACGACGCTGAACGTAGAAGCACTACATTATCTGGCCAGGAATTTCTGCCATTTTCTTATACAGTAGCACAATGCACAGGCATGTGTTTTCACCCATTTTAGGGGTGGATTCTTTCACAGACACACCTTTCCAGGTCAAGTGGAAAGTCTAACTTCTAAAATACTCAGATCTTTCAAACCTCCAGATGAGCTTTTCAGAGTAGAATAATGGTGAAGCAATCAATGCCCCTGGACTCTGTGAATACAAATATGATGAATATTGTACTTGTGATACTCCAGCCCTGCACCAAAAACATTACAGAATTAGCCATTGCTTGGGGACCATAGTTTAGACTGCCTTGTATAGCATGTAATGTCACCTGCTGGATTCACAACAGCTATTTCACTAAGCGAAGACAGGTAAACCATTTAAAGTATTGGAGTCTTTTCAAATACAGCCACAGCAGACTCGGGATTATGGATTTTTGAGTGTTTCTGAAATCAAGTACGTATTTTTAATACTAATTTAATATATGAAAAATGTGCATGGCTTCTAGTCTCGTACATACGTGCAATGTACATATTTTGAGTCAGTAATCCACAGTCACATCTGAGGACCTTGCTTCCCCCCACCATTCAAAACACCCAAACCAACAATGCTAGCTCAACATTTTTATTACCTTACACAATTACTGACCCTTCCCTTATCTTGCTTAGACAATTAGGACACTCTTGCTGTGTTTCTCACAGGCTATAAAATTTTACAACCCACTTTGATAGGCACTAGTATCCCAATTACTGTGTCAAGATACTGACATCAAGATATCTCTGAGAAACAAAAGGCTTGGATACATAAACTGGCTGCCTGCCTGTTGAGGAAAAAAATCCACCTAATCGGAAGGAAAAAACCCAAGCACATCCAGTCTAAAGGGGTTGTTTCCCCATTTTGCCTACTGTAAAACTCAACTTTAATTTTAATTCATAGAACTTCTACTGAATAGGATGCAACCATTAGGATCACTGACATTCCTCCTCCTCCCAAGTCTACTCTGCAAGAAATGTTCTCCTCAGTAAGCCAGGTGGATATCGAGAAAGGATTTAAATGATTTTTAATGCACTGCATTTGTATATGAGCCTTACATTAAAAAAGCAGCTTAAATACACCCTGTGCATTAGAATTTTATCATTGCAAACCAACATTAGAAAAGACTGCCATTGTCTTAAAAACAAAAAAGACATTCCTATAAGTGGAAAATCAATCACTAAAACCACTAAATGTCACAGCTCAACATTCCAGAGAAGCACTGATAATTGTTAGTTATACACTGCACAAATGATATATGTCCTCAGTCAAGGAAGTAGGTGCCAGTTTTTTAGGAAACTGTACATATATTGATTTTACATTTATTTAATGTGGCTGTTGTAAGACACTTTATTCTCCTGATAAACTATGATTGCTTATCAAAAGATTCTATAATTCAAGAGAAACATTCATAACGTGTGTGAAAATGAAAACCACCAGCCCACAGAAATCATGCCCACAAAATCCAATTTTGTGGATTTATAGCAGAAAGGCATTAAACTACTGTCTTGCAGGAACAGCAGAGTAGTCACTGAAGTATAACTGGCACAGCAGTAATGATTAAGGTGACATGTCCTCCTGCCACAGCTGTTAATCAGCTTAATACCAGTTACATTATTGACATTCTCGTAATTACTTTTCCTACAGCACATTTGTGCAAAATATATTTGACTTTAATTTTGAGTATTCAAAGGTGAGTCTAGTTCTCAAAATGGATCGGCAAAGTGGTGGTGCTAAACGCAGGAATTAACTCCACAGGTATGACAATTATCTCAAGCATAATACTGAGGACTTCTTACTACCTCATTAAATATATAAATGGGTTTGTTGTACCTTGCCATCTTCTGAGCAAACACCCATATGTTCTCCACTTTCATCCAGGCTGATCTGATTTATCTTCACTGGGCTCTAGAGAAAGAAAAGAAAAGAAAGAAAAGAGACTTATAAAGTTGACTTTAAAGTTACATCAGCAATTACATGCTTTAACACCCCCCACACTTCCTGAGATTTATGTGTTAACGGTTGTGTAACGTTTAGTTGCATGAATAAAAAAAAACCAAAAAAAAACCAAAAAAAAAACCAACAAAAAAACACACCCACAGAATAGGTATTTCTATGAAAATGCCAAAAGACAGCCTTCTTTCCACAGCCTTTTGCCTAACCCAGAAATTGGACATTTTTTTGCAGTTACGCATCTCAGAACTCTGGAACTCTCATGAAGTGCCAGGCTCCCAGACCTCGAGCATCTGCGCCTGCGCAACACAGCTATTCATTAAGAACCTCTCCTGCTATCAAAACTCAGCATAAAACACGTTGACCACATAGACACCAAGGCAACTGAAAATTCTTCTGGTTTGGTCTGATGGCTACACTGGTAATTATTTCTTCCTTCAAATCCCTTGTCTTGCTTTGATTTTGCCTCTAATAGTATTCTCAGAAGTGAGTATTAGAAGGTATTGAAGTGCAACATAGGTGTACTCAGACAACCACTGAGAAAAGTCTGAAGATTGCCTCAGTTTAATACATCTTCCTTTCCCTATCCAGATATATTTTTGGTTCTAATCTACAGGGTTACACAGCACCTGTCACTGTTTACTTTAGCTTAAACATCTATCCTTACCTTAAGTACTGAGGAACTTAGAACATCATTTGGGTAACATGATGCATATCCTCTCTCACGCAAAATCCCATCCAATTATATTCAAGTACCAAGAACCTTTTGATGTACCATGATCCTGATTTCACCCTCTGTAACAAATATCTCATCACTTCAAGCATCATTGAAGGATCTTCACCCAAGTAAGTCTCTCTTACACATTTAAGAACAACTTTTCTTACTCATAAAATTTTGAATGGATTGTACCACAAACCAGATAATTTCTGTGGTTCTGAACATGATAAAAGAGAAATTCATCATATGTTTGTGTGAAAAGAAAGTGTCACTGGAACAGTAGGGTCATATTAGATGTTACACAGCTGTATCTAAAATATCACAAGTCCTTATACATGCTATGGCAGTTGGAATTACATAAGAAGTACATCATAAGAAGTTACATAAAAACACACTGCCCAGATAGACTATTTACAGGAGATAAACCAAAGTCTTCTCAGAGCCTTTGGAAAGCTTTTCCTCAACCTTTCACATACAAAAAATCCCACTTCAGGGAAACGAAGTTTTCCTCTCTTCCACTAATCAAAGTTGAACAACTGAGCCCCGCACTGCAAGGCTTCCCTGCCTGATGAGTTGGGAAAAGGATGCTGCTAGCCCTTTTGCTTTCCCACTTGCTTGCATACAGGAGACACCACTCTTGGTCTCACTTTATGTCACTGCAAAATGCTACATCGAAATACTGCAATTATATCTATCACAAAGTGGTCTTTCCTCTGTGTGTTGCCTGCCAAAAAGCGCACTGTCAAGGAAGAAGTCAAACTGACTTTTGTTGACTTACATGCTCCAGAAGTATTTTCATTCACCACAGAGCAGTTACACTGACTTGCTGTGTTTCAAAATCAGAAGCTAGCGCATTACTGGCAGTACAGGCAGTTGGTGCGTGTTCCCCAGCAGCACTAACCCTGATATCTTTGGGGGATGTCAGCTGAGGAGCAGAGCCCAAGCCCGTCAGCCTGCTGGTCAACACCCTTGTGAAAGCTCTGATTCTCAGATGCTACATACACAGCTGGCTAATTCCAGGACTGGAGGATGCCGAGTAAGGCAAGAAATGTCAGTTATCAGTCTCACTTTCTAGAAGCTTCATAAAAATTTCACTTTTATTCCTGCCTTACCTTGAAAATGCCTTTCTGAACTTCAGGTTTGCTGATCAAGGTGCAAGAGAAGATTTTGTCTCGGTTTAGGGGGAAATAAAATAAAAATGCCAGCACATCTCCAGCATTCCCTCTACAATAAGAAACAACTCTGACTCTCTGAAAGGACAGCACAGAAAGTTCATCTGAGTTCATCATGGAAGTGGCATGGCTTTTTGTTCTGGGCTGCATCTAAGTTGCCATTGCCACAACTTTCTCACAAAGGTTTTTCTCTTCCTTTACTACTCTGCTATTGGAACACCAAGTCGTCCATCTGGAATAGTCCCACCTTGACAGAGGGTTGTATGCTAAGGTATAGTGTTCAATTAGTCATGTTCTTCTCATCTCTCTAGCACCTACATCTGCCATCAGGGCTGATATGACAGCAGATCCAGCAGAACTCCTGTGTGATGAGCTTCTTGGAGATATTCTACTGCAACAAACCCAAGACAAAAAGAAACAAAACAGGAGAGACCAGAAGAGTCAACAGCTAAATCCTACAGTCTACACTGTTCCCGTTTTGCTGCCAAATGGCTTTGATAAAGTTTGACATTGAAAAAATGAAGTGTAGGAAATAGACAAGGTAGACTGTGTAGGTCATCTTCACATAAAAGTTGAAGATGAGGAGGAGGATGATGGGATTTATCTGTCATGCTGGGGTTTGAAAGCCACACAGCATACTTTGGAGGTTAAATGTGATTAAACTCAGGTAACCTAGCAGTTACAACACAACCCTCTAGCAATGCAAACCCTCTCCTTATAAACACACAGAATGTTGTCAGTGGATAAAAAGGTGGTCCCACACTATCTGCATTTTTCCCACTTTCAAAATTGTGCACAATGCTTCAGAACTATTAAGTAGAAATTTGATGATACACTGCATCCAGCTCTGGAGTCCCCAACATAAGAAGGACATGGACCTGCTGGAGTGGGTCCAGAGGAGGGCCACAAAGATGACCAGAGGGCTGGAGCACCTCTCCTATGAGGACAGGATAAGAGAATTGGGGCTTTTCAGCCTGGAGAAGAGAAGGCTCCAGGGAGATCTTACAGCAGCCTTATCAACTCAGCCATGGAGTTACAACTGTTTTTCCCTCGTGGTTTTTTAAAACCTTATTCCAACTAACCCACTCAAGAGTTTAATTTGCCTGGCAAAAGAAAATAGGTTTTGCTTTTTACAGTACATATGATAAATGCCCTTCTTGCAACATGCACCTTTACAGGTCAACAAAAGATGAAGAATCACTCAAGGTTAGAGAGGATACAGGTAGTCAGTAACTCAACACAATCTGGACAACTGATAATTCGAAACAGCTGGAACCAGGATATGCTCTGGGGTTTTGTCAGATGACTGTTTTAAAGACATTTTAAATGGGTGGGGAAAAACTCATCCAAATTTATGGTCATCATATTTAAAAACATAATAAAAATTAAGAATTACAAGAGCAATCTGAGGTCAAAGTGTCAATCTAAAAATTAGGAATATATAATACATGTAAATATTGCTCAAGTTGATCTAATCTTAAACCCCATGCCATAAAACCACAAGCAGTTGCATATAAAATGTTGAGGAAATTACTAATAATTATTTACTTAGCACTACATTGGATAGTCTTGCTTTAACCCAATCAGGACCCCTAGCTTTAGGCCAAACAAGTGAAAACACACAAATTATCTGTGGTCACAATAGTTCCAATACTGCATAAAAAATAGTTACACGTAGTATTTCTAAAGCAACATAATTCAAATCTGGCAGTAAAGATGATCCTGTTAGTTAGGGAGGGAAACACACTGAAATGATTATCCTGGGAACAGCTTCAGAATTTCATAAAGTGTGTAAGTTCTGGCAAATAAGGAAGAAACACCTTCAGCTGAATTTCCATTAGCTGCAGTTTTCTTTCTGATGGAGACATGGTTGGAATTCTGGACAACATAAGTAAGTTTGACTGTTCAAAATCAATAATGTCAAGCTGACACTATAGAACAAAAAAATGTTACCTTAATGGAAGAAAGAAAAATGGAAGAATAAAGATCTAAATGTAGGCTTTTGCAAAATCCTAAATTAAAAAAAAAAAAAAAA
>WHYT01017765.1:407376-473614 GCA_009806455.1 Tetrax tetrax
CTCTCCTTATAAACACACAGAATGTTGTCAGTGGATAAAAAGGTGGTCCCACACTATCTGCATTTTTCCCACTTTCAAAATTGTGCACAATGCTTCAGAACTATTAAGTAGAAATTTGATGATACAGTGCATCCAGCTCTGGAGTCCCCAACATAAGAAGGACATGGACCTGCTGGAGTGGGTCCAGAGGAGGGCCACAAAGATGGTCAGAGGGCTGGAGCACCTCTCCTATGAGGACAGGATAAGAGAATTGGGGCTTTTCAGCCTGGAGAAGAGAAGGCTCCAGGGAGATCTTACAGCAGCCTTATCAACTCAGCCATGGAGTTACAACTGTTTTTCCCTCGTGGTTTTTTAAAACCTTATTCCAACTAACCCACTGAAGAGTTTAATTTGCCTGGCAAAAGAAAATAGGTTTTGCTTTTTACAGTACATATGATAAATGCCCTTCTTGCAACATGCACCTTTACAGGTCAACAAAAGATGAAGAATCACTCAAGGTTAGAGAGGATACAGGTAGTCAGTAACTCAACACAATCTGGACAACTGATAATTCGAAACAGCTGGAACCAGGATATGCTCTGGGGTTTTGTCAGATGACTGTTTTAAAGACATTTTAAATGGGCATCATATTTAAAAACATAATAAAAATTAAGAATTACAAGAGCAATCTGAGGTCAAAGTGTCAATCTAAAAACTAGGAATATATAATACATGTAAATATTGCTCAAGTTGATCTAATCTTAAACCCCATGCCATAAAACCACAAGCAGTTGCATATAAGATGTTGAGGAAATTACTAATAATTATTTACTTAGCACTACATTGGATAGTCTTGCTTTAACCCAATCAGGACCCCTAGCTTTAGGCCAAACAAGTGAAAACACACAAATTATCTGTGGTCACAATAGTTCCAATACTGCATAAAAAATAGTTACACGTAGTATTTCTAAAGCAACATAATTCAAATCTGGCAGTAAAGATGATCCTGTTAGTTAGGGAGGGAAACACACTGAAATGATTATCCTGGGAACAGCTTCAGAATTTCATAAAGTGTGTAAGTTCTGGCAAATAAGGAAGAAACACCTTCAGCTGAATTTCCATTAGCTGCAGCTTTCTTTCTGATGGAGACATGGTTGGAATTCTGGACAACATAAGTAAGTTTGACTGTTCAAAATCAATAATGTCAAGCTGACACTACAGAACAAAAAAATGTTACCTTAATGGAAGAAAGAAAAATGGAAGAATAAAGATCTAAATGTAGGCTTTTGCAAAATCCTAAATTAAAAAAAAAAAAAGGAAAATCAAGTATCTACCAACAAATATACCTAATGCAAAATGCTTGAAATAAACACACTTAGTATGGATTATGTCAGCTCTTCAATTAGGAGTAAATTCACGGCCACTCAGAAAGCTTCTTTTAATTGTGTTCTTTGTGGCAACTCCTTCTCCCCCGACACTCATCATCAACCCACCTTATACTACCAGTCCCCCAATGGTCAACCTGAGAAATCAATCTGCTAATGTATAATTTGTAAAGCTCCTCTGACTAACAAATGGATAATTGATTCTTTCACAAATGCTGCATCCCAACGGATATGAAGTGGATGAACAAGAAACATAAGACTGGATTTCACTCCAATTCTGTGAGAAATGCAATATTTACAAGCTAGGAATCTAAACGTTTTAATAGTTGCCTGTGACTTCATGCCTTTTAGCCACGGTTAGCAGGCAAGCAACATACGCATTAGGAGCGTGAAAAGCAAAGCAGTGTTCAATCATACTTACAGCAAAGCTCATTTTAATTCAAGAGTTTCCTATTGCTAACACAACCCCCTTAACCAGCATTTTCTTTAAAAAAAGAATTCAGAAACTTTTCCTAAATTAACCTAAACATTTTTATTTATCTATACACACATATATATACACATATCCAAAGAAGAAAAACACCCCTAAGTCTTTTCTGCTACATTAATATCAATCTGGATCTACATAACCACTATGTAGCTGCTCTCCAAACAAAGGCAAACTGTACGCATACAGAGTTTGATTTGTATTAAAAAAAAGAGCCTCCTACAAATGCCTATTTTTCATTTACTCATATGTTTCCATCTGCATTCATACAAATAAGCATGTAAAACTCCAATTAACCCACTGCTTAAAATGTTAGCCCTCTGGAGTAAGGACTACCATTTTAATAGTTGTATTATTTCCACAATGGTGGAGGTATCCAAGTGCAAAATACTGATTTGTAAAGAGAAACTGTCTCAGTTATTCTCATAACTAAATTAAGCCACTCTCAAAATACAAGCTTTGCTCTAGGTAAGATGAGGAACTTCTTTTGAACAGAGCTACAACTCTTCAGCTTTTATACCCGTAAATTTGACATCTTATAGGCATAGACCCTAGTGAATTGTAAGAAACAGAACATAAGTACTCCTTCAAAATATTGCATAAAAATATTGGAAAAAAAATTTTGGAAGAAGAAATATTTTTGAAAAAAAACCAAAACCTAGATAAGTACTGAATATTCTCTTTTTCCAAGGGTCCCTTTCCAACCCAAGATGACACCCTCAGCCCACTTAGAAGAAAGCCTGATTTACCTAACCTGTCAAAAAAGGAATTCTACTTTTCAGGGCCTTTTCATTTTGGGAAGTGATAGGAGGTGACAGGAAATAAACTAGACAGTGAGAGTCTTCAATTTTTTTATTTTTTTTTTTTTAAAGTGCAACAGCTAAGCACAAGTGTATTACATGTTGTTCGTCCCATCTGTTCTGACTTCAGAACACTGATGCCCAGAGTTCTCTTGTACTGAGGAACTACCTTCAAAAGAAAGAAATTGACCCCATGCACCAGATGCTGCAGTGCTGCACTGACTTATACGTGTTTTGCATATTTGTAGAGTTCTACTGATACAATAGCAGGAAAAGCAACTCAGAAAAGCAAATTCTGATGCTGTATCATGGTTTACCTATAACAACCTCAAAGTACACACATACCTATGTGTTTATACACAACTGAGAAATGTAATGTAGTAACACAAAAGGTTTAAATTGAAAATGCAGCTTTAGGAGTTACAGAATAAGCTGCTCACCACCACCTGCAACAGTAGTACACCATGAATTTACAACACTTAAGTTTTCATTTGATGAAAATTTACTAATATCCACACCTAAGAGGTCTTGTTCAACAACACTGGCAGTCAAATTCTGGTAAGTGAAGATTCCTGCTCCAGTGCTTTTCCTATAACACTCTTGAATGTCTCATTCTCCAACTGAAAAATGGGAGATTATATTGGTTAGAAGAAAAGAAGAGGGGGAAAGCTGGTGAGAGCCACGAGGTCTGGGACACAGAACAATAACAAAATGAACTTTTATTTTGTCTGCAGGAAGACAGACCTTGCCTACAAAAAAAAAAAGAAAGATCTCAAAAGCTTGTCTAAAAGTAAGGGAATATGAGGACAAGGAATCTCTCATATACAGTCTGAGGAAGTGAGAAAGATCAAAAAGCCTTCAGTGATTTCAATATTTTCCGCATCAGTGAATCCCTTAATCTTGTTTGTCAACTACAAGGACTATGAAGAAAAAAAAAAAATCCAAGGAAAAAAGAATTAACAAGGGATCTCCCTAAATCTGTAGTAGTTGCTAGATAATCAGAATGCTGAATGATGGAACTATTACTGAAAACAAATATATATTGAAAGCCTACACTGCTTCCTAGTAGAGTTTAACCGTTAGTTAATTCCTGATGGATCCAAAGTAAAGTTTCTTTTCCATTAAAACACTAGTGTGTAAGAAGATATCCTCCTGGGAGCTCTGTGCCAAAGTAAACAAATTACTCCTGTTTCCTTCTCTCCCCAGGTCCCCTTTGCTATCTGCTGCATAACTGTAGGGCTTCAACAATGCTATGTCCTAAGCCAGCCTCTACTTCTTTGTTGCTGTGTATTAAAGCCATCAGAGAATATGAAGCAATATTCCCCATCACACACTCAAGGGGAAGGCTGAGGTATAGGCGAGGGGCTGAGGAAGAGCTGCAGGTGATAACTACAGACACCTTCCTCAGAAGACCCAGCACAGCATGAGAGAAGACTGGAGGTTCACCTCACTGATTTCTCTAACTCCTTTCTTTTCAGAACAGCTCCCCAGGCACAATGAACTTGGAGAATTTATCATTAAGCATTAACTTTCCACACAAGCTACTGAATTATAAATTGGGCTTTGAAGAACAATGAAAAAAAACTTATCTAAAACTCTGAGGATAAAATTTAGTGGGGCACTTTCACAGCTTGTTTCTAACAGAATACCACCACCGCTGTCATTGGTGTATTAAACAGGATTTTGTAGAATTCTACCCCTGAAGCAGAAGGGGTGAGATTTTTCCCTATTTCTTGATAAGCCACATTTCAGAAATGTGACTGATGAGAGGTTAACCAGGTCATACAGTGCAAGTTCTTGTTAGGACAGGTTTTCTTTTTAGAGATTATTTTATTATTTTATTGGTGCTTTGACCAAACAGCTTTTAAAGAAGCAAAGAGGCTCTTGATTACTCTTTTTGGGGGTCATGCATTGTTGTGACAATATAATTTCCAGGAGGGTTTTCACAACAGCCATGATGCTCATCCCCCTCTCTGCCCTAACACAGGACAGAGGACACAACCACACTGAGCCCAGCATCCCTGTTTCTGCATACATTCCATTATGGAGCCATTATTTTCTCCACAACTACACAGTTGTCTTCTTTCTATCAGCTCCTGCAATGCAAAACTGCCCTAATTATTTTTCCAGTTATTTTAGCCTGTCAACCATTCTACTACAGCCAAGAATACCAAGCTGATGGCTACTGAAATCAGTGAAAAGATCTCCTACTGACAGAATCAGACAGAAGCAGAAATATTATAAGGGAACAAATTCCCTTTCCTGGTTGAAAACAACATAACTAGTCATACTCCTGGCATAGTTAAATATTACACTGAGTGATCCACGCTGAAGTTCAGCCAATAGCTTGAGCTAAAGCGACATCTTCCACGTAAACTTTTGGTTATCTACACTGGTATAGATTGGCACAAGTCAGAGCTATATGCAATAATAAATACATTTCCTGCTTACTGCAAGCACTATATTCCCTTTGAACACCAACTCTGAAACCTCCTTTATTTGCAATTACATCATCTGGGAGTCTGGCAAACCCACCAGAGATACTCAATGGTGATCAATGTTGGGTGTCTGATTCTTGACAGGATCCTAAAAACATCTGCAAACCAAAAAGATTGGGGGAGAGAGAGGAGAGTATTCACACAAGTAGAAACTGAGAATCATGAAGTGCACTGTAACTTACTGTAAGTGGCTTATTGTATGCCATATCCTCACTGTGATAGTAAAACAGGGAAAGCTAAATGAGAAGATTAATTGACCCTGTGCAACTTCCTCAATGCATTTCCATACAAAGAGGCCCTCTTTCAATACTAGCAAAGCGTAGACATGATTGCTTATAACAAGCTTTATTTAAAGTAGATCAAAAAAGCAAACAGATTAATTCATTCCTCCATCCTTGCACTGCTCACATTTCACAGCTCCTATCTTCAAAACTGTCAAGCCCTGCAGCAACTACAGACTTCAACTAGCAGCCAGTTTAGAGTTACAGTGGTGAACCTTCCAACACTAAAACACTGATTTCTCAAACTTCTTATACTTGTACTTCTCTGTGTCATAGGACACCGAGTGGAACCAGCCTCCTCAGCAGCATCACAGTGGAGATGGTCAGTTTGAAAGCAGCTACTTTTGTCAGCAGCCACTCTGAGGGTATTAACACTCGAGACTGGTCAAATCTGGGCTGTCCCCATTTAGCATTCCATCAGGAGTGCAATAGACAACTGCTGCACGCGCTGTCATGTCTTTTAAAACAAATAAGTCTCATCCTTCAGAAAGAGATCTTTATTAGATTTACAAAGTTCATTATCAATAATATCTTAACCCCCATGGGAAAAAAATACCTAGTTTTGCCTTCATGTTTTGTTCATCATATTATGCCCCTGTTATGTCATTCTGTGTTTTTAATAGTGCTGCATTTTTATTGTTAATGGAAACAAAGGGCTGTAGCTCTATCATTAATGTCAACTTGTATAAAAAACATTGTCCTCCAGAATTCAGTTGCTTTGGACTTTCTAACTAGGAAAACATTTTCTAATGCAAATAATATTTTATTAATGTCAGAACTCTGAATAATTCTGACAAGCAAACTGCTATTATTTTGTATATGTGCACGCAAGTGCCTGCTTTCCATATAGAGGAAAATGCCATCCAGGTATAATATGCCATTTGAAAGGAAAACAGGTCTAGGAATCAGTAGTACACTAGCTTCTTAGGAATCAAACCTTTCCAAATCCTTCCTATGCTTTTAAAGGTTGTTAGGATTCAGAAAATGCACATTTGTGCTATAGTCTTTTATGAAAAGACTTCATCAGTGCTACCTGAAACCAGCTGTTTCATTGCTCCTAACAAAAACTCTAGAGCAACTTGGCCCAGTGGTCCAGCTGTGTATCAGCAAAGAGCATTTAGGGAGGGTATGAGAGAGATGTGGCACAATGTGCTTCTGAGATGACCAGGAAAAGAAAGTGGTGCATCTCTGAATATATCTCTTGTGCCAGTCAGCATCATTTGGTCAAACCAGAAAGTTGCCAGTAAGGCATGAATATCATCATCTCATGGTGAGAATCTGCGGTTATTCGAATACTAACAAACAGTAAAAGACAGAACAACGGAGCAGCATCTCGTCTTTCTTGTCAGGCTCTAACCCTCTGGAAGGCACAGAAAGAGATGTTCCTTACTTAATAGTAGTTTGAAATTTGTTGGGAGTCTTCTGAGGTTTTCTTTTAAGAGCCAGTTACACTCTAGAAAAAGTAATATTTTGCTTAAAGCAAAGATTAAAAAAACATTATTCTGCATGGTTATTTAATATGTCTTTGAAATGAGAAACTATGTTTCCATGTTTGTCTTAAAAGCAAATAAACTTTGTTGACTAATATTGTTGTCAAATTATGGTGCATAGGGCAATTTTTTAGAGAAAAGGTCAGTAATAATTGGAAACACAAGTTACATTTTCTACATAATCACAAGATGTAGTATGCATTCAAACAGCAAATGTTACCAAACCTAGATGGTGAAAGAGTTAGAAGAAAATAAAATAATAATTTTTTTTACGATTTTGATATTTCTGCATAACGTCAGAAATAATTTTGTTCAAAAATGTCTGAAAATGTTACATGTAAATTCACTTAGCAGAATTACAGTAAGGTCCTCTACTCGATCTTTCACAAAAATAGACTCAGAGTTCCTACAAGGTCTGATGAAAAAAATAAAAAATACATTGTCAACTTTGCCCTTTCATGGACCAACAATGCTGTATTAAATACTACTGTAGTAATGTCCTTCATGTTCAGCATTCTCTCATAATGAGATATTTTTCCACCTAGACTTTTCCAGATTTCAGGGTTTTTTTCCGAAAATAGACAGAATATGATAGGATCCAACCAAGTCAAGAGAAGCTGAACTATTTGCCATGTCTAGATGACTGTGACAAAACAGTGTTCAGTCACAGCCCTTTACCTCCTTAAGAGGTGACGTTAACAAACTATTACTGAAATCAGTGACATTTAAGTGGGCTGCTAAGGTACCTTAAATGTAATACCTTCAGAGCTGGTCATAAAATGCAACAGACAGACGAAAGGATACCTACTCTGTAGAAAAAAAAAAAAAGATTGATACTGGAGAACAGAAAGGAAACTTCTTCCTATGCTTCCACGTAAAAAAAAAAAAAACAAAAGAAAAACAATATCCATTTGGAAAGTAATGAAGTTCACAAAATCATAGAATGGTTTGGGTTGGAAGGGACCTTTAAAGGTCATCTAGTCCAACCCCCCTGCAAGAAGCAGGGACATCTTCAACTACAGCAGGTTGCTCAGAGCCTCATCCAACCTGGCCTTGAACATTTCCAGGGGTGGGGTATCTACCAACTCTCTGGGCAATTCATTCCAGTGTTCTACCACCTTCATTGTAAAAAATTTCTTCCTTACAAAGGAAGAAAGTCCTCTTTGGCTGGGCTGCTCCAATTCCTTCATCCCCGAGTCTGTCTTGATAGCAGCGGATGCCCTGATCCATGTGCAGGACCTTGCACTTGGCCTTGTTGAACTTCATGAGATTCTCATGGGCCCACCTCTCCAGCCTGTCAAGGTCCCTCTGGATGGCAATCCTTTCCCTCCAGTGTGTCGACCACATTACACAGCTTGGTACTTTACCAAACAGATCTCTGAAGAGGACAAAGTCTGCTCTCCTTAAGTTCAGGGTAGTGAGCTTGCTGTGTGCTCTCCCTGCTACCCCAAGGATCTTGAACTCCACCATTTCATGGTCACTGCAACCAAGGATGCCCGTGAGCTCCACATTCCCTGCTTTGTGAGAACAAAGTCCAGCATAGCACCTCTCCTCACCGGCTCCTCTATCACTTGGAAAAGGAAGTTATCATTCATGCATTCCAGGAACTTTCTGGATTGCTGTTGTCCCTCCAACAGATATCTGGGAGGTTGAAGGGAGGACCAGGGCTTGTGAACATGAGGCTGTTCCTATCTGTCTACAGAGGGCATCATCCACTTGGTCTTCCTGGTCAGGTGGCCTGTAGCAGATCTCCACTATAATGTCACCTGTGCCTGCCCTCCCTTTAATCCTGACCCATAAGCTCTGTCAGCTCCTCATCCATACCCAGATGGAGCTCCATGCACTCCTGCTGATCATCAACATAGTCTATTATTTCTAAAGAGCCTGTATCCCCCTATTTCAATACTCCAGTCATAGGAGCCGCTCCACCACGTCTCTGTGATGCCAATAAGGTCATAGTCCTGCAGGCACGTGCACGTCTCTAACTCCTCTTGTTTATTGCCCATGCTACGGGCATTTGCATAGAGGCATTTAAGATGGGCCCATTATGAAGTGGACTTGCTGGCTAGAGTGGCTGGAATTCCTTTGTGCTGCTCTTCAGGTACTCTCCTACTGACCTGTGATCCTTCCCCAGGCTGTGGGCATCTGTGGCTGGCACTGGCATCAAAGTGGTAGGAGCGAGATGGAGGTTCCCCTCTCCTGGCAACTTCAGTTTAAAGCCTCCACCAGGTTGGCAAGCCTGTGATCAAAGATGCTCTTCCCCTTCTCCGACAGATGGACCCCATCAGCCCCCAGCACACCAGGTTTCTCAAAGAGAGTGCCACGGTCTAAGTATCCAAACACCTGGCTGTAGCACCAGTCCTGTAACCGTTTGTTGATTCACCAGATTCGACTGGCCCTTTCAAATCCATTCCCTCTGACTGGGAGAACTAATGGAAAAAAAACTACCCGTGCTCCAGAGTCCCTTACAACTGCTCCCAGGGCTCTGTAATCCTTCTTGATACTCCTCACACTGCTCCTGGCTGTATTACTGGTGCCCACATTGTTGAAAGATCATTTGGTCTAAGGACGGGACTGCCATCCTTCTAAAAAAGAAAGTACGTGGGCCACAGAGCTGCTAGTGAAAAGTTCAAAAGAGAAGGAAGAAACAACTGCAGTCCCAGAAACAGCTGATAAAGTACTTAGGTTTTACACTTTAAATGAAATTACTTTAATCTACAGCATACATGCTACTGTTTGTGACTGCACAAGCATGCATTTGACTTGTACGAGCTAAAAGCATTCAAGAAATAAATGGCTGGACCATACAAGACCTTCTGCAGCCAAACCCATAATCCCAACCAAACTTTTTACTTAATTCTGCACTAACCTACAGAGTTACTGCAAGCTACAAGCTTGAAAGAATAACCAAATGAAATGATCATGCTTTCCTCACAGTTTTGAGCTTATAAAAATTAATCATGCCCGATACTACAGTTGTTTAAAACTCCCATATTTCATTCATACTCCAAGGAACACTTCTAGGAATAACAAACGTCTTCCACATCCATCTGATCTCTTTGTTTAAGTAAAAATGTAAGCAATGCTCCCTTCAAAGGAAAGTTAGATACAGTGGATACAAAGATGATGCACAAAACATCTGTGAGAGGTTTTTTGGTTTCAGTCATGTCACATAACAAATTTTTCTAGATCTATGGAATAATGGCCCTGACACTACAATTTTTGCTGGTCTAGGGAAGCGACCTCACTTCTCCTCCAGTGACAGAGACACCCAGGTACACCATGATTCCTGCCAAGGAAGGGTCCTAATAGCTCCACAGCTCCTATAGGAAATACTCCAGGTCACAAACAACCTAATAAGCACAGTATCAGAACAAACATCATAAGGCACACTTTCCAAGCCTTTATAACATCCAAAAAGCCAGACTCAAAAGGTCATCTGTGTTACTCCCACAACTACCATAAAAACCTTCAGATTTCCAAATCATCTGCAGTTAAAATGAAAAGACTGGTAGACGGAAGCAGAAGAAGTGCTATTAACTTAGGTGTAGACTCTAAGCCCTAAAAGCAAAATCCCTAAGGGTGTCACTTTTCTCCAGTTTTTCCACTGGGCAAAGCTAGGAGTTAACTTAAAGCATTTAAGCCGTAGGACTGCACCATCCATTTGGGTGGGAGGTCCCCTGTAGGGAAAGAAAGCCTATCCCTTCCACAGACACTCACTCTTATCCAAACCTTTATTTTTAATTTCGTTTTTGGAGACTACATTAATAGTAGTATGCTTGGCTTTGTACAAAACATAGGATTTCAGTTTCAAATTTAACAGATGTAATGACACTCTGCAAATACTAACACACAGCTACCTGATCTTCACTGTAAATTCTGTTGCTTCATTTCATTTCTCGACTAAGTCTTCTTTCACAGTCTGACAGTGACAACTAAAATGATGTAGTTAAAGTAATAAACAGGGAATTTTAAGTAGCCTGTCAAAATAAGTGACATTTATATCATCTTAGTCTTAAACTCTCATGTAAAGTTCCATTCAAAGTAACTTCTTCATTATACAATCAAATGCTAAAAGTTACCCTACCCATTGAAAGATGCTGTATTATCTCTCACAGCAGTTAGTGGGCTCTGCATCATTTCCAGCAACAGCATTTAGTGCTTAACAACAGCTGCTTCTTCATTAGGAAATATGCTTTTCTTGTTAGCAATTAAACTCTTTCGAAAGCACATCAAGTCAACAGAAACCTCTGACATCTTGTTTGCAACCTGCTGAGGTATCAGCAAAACCAACAGGCCACTGAGCTTCAAGCAAGCAACATTCTGGCTGGCAAGTGCTGTAACTTTAATAGATTAAAGGGCAATAATATCACTGTGGAAGGAACTCCCCTTTAATTTTTCAAAGTAGCAGAGATGACCTAGTGATTTGGGAGTTCTGCCACTCCAATTAAAACAAAATAAAGAAATGTTTAGTACTAGACAGTGTGAAACAAAGGAAAAAAAAGTTGAGGCCAGGAATGAAATAAGTTGTAAAAAGAAATGCTACAAGAAGAGGCCTCTACTTAAAGTTTCATTCTTTCTGAAATTCCAGCAGTCTTGAATAGCTCACAAATGTTGCATGCTAAAAGGACTTCAATTTGTTTGCACTAATAGAAGCTTTAAAACACTATTTATATTGTTTTCTAGGCTTGTGCATCACCTCTGAAACACCTCTGATGTATTAAACATTTAAATCCCCCCTACTCGTAAAATAAGTAATGTTTCCCCTTCTCACAGACTATCACTGACACCAGCCAAGACTTCTTACCATTTCTGCTTTAAGCTTGATGTTTATTAGAAGACCAGAATGGGGGCTGGTTTTCTTACCCATTGAAAGGTTTTTGATTTGTTACTTAACTAAACATGTTTGAACAGCTTTCTTCATATCTACAAGTCCTTAATCCACAAGATGTCAGTTGAGGCAATAATTATATTAATAAATTGTAGACAGTCTAAGAAGAAAAGAAAGATGGAGAGGCATTTGGAATTAACATGCTGTGAATCAGTCCTGCATCATCCTTTGTCAGTGGCATTAGCAGGCTTCCCCCCCCCCTTCTTGTTGCCTTTTAGTAATAATTTTCGGTGCATTTGACACATTTCATCTCACTCAATGCACTGAACCCTAATACAAGCGAACACTAGTTTGTCAAACACACGTTATTTGAGGATGCGTATCAGTTAATCTTACGTGGCTGACATTGTCAAAGACAGACACACTGGCAAGAGCTAAAAACACCCTAAGCAAGGAGGAAAGGGGGATCATGCGAGAGCACAAGCGTAGCTGCTGAGATACCAGCACCACAGCAAGGCCAAAGCCCCCAGATTCCTGTCTCTCAGGTTGCCCCAAATGAAGTTTCCCACATCAGTTTCAAAGCACACATTTCAACTGCTGTTGACAAGCAGAGTTGCAGCTCTGAAAAGACTAGTTATCTACCTGGCATAGGATCCAGCATCAGGTATTTTAAGAGCAAGATGAGAGCAAGACTCTGCTCTGAAAAGACTTTTTAGTTGCCCATGTTAGTTTCACAGAAGCCTCTGTGAATATTTACGGGTCATAGCACACATGAGTAAGTCTTTGCAGCACTACGGCCAGAATTTGCAATTCAGGATATCCATATTGTTTTGCTGCTATGCACATTACAGAGTGAAGTCCTAAAAGGTTTTTTTAGAACAAAAAACAAACAAACAAAAAAAACATGCTACAATAACAGAACTTCTAGGGATACCATTACATTTTAGTGTTTCTTACAGTTGTTTTTAGCAATGCAAATTGCTAAATGCATTCCGTTTTCAACAGGAGGGCCATCATTAAAAAAACTGGCCTTTCTGGAGATTATGCAACATAACTGTGAGCTCTCTCCTCAAAGTTCACAGCAGCTGGAGACATGATAAAGTAATTAGGCTGCAAATCCCCTGAGATGAGTCTCTATTTCTGTTCTACAATTTGGCTTAAATCTAGATGTGAGCCAATATGGAAAATAAATGTTTTTTTAATAAAAATAAAATTCTTATTTCTTCAATTACCAAGTCCATTTATATTAGTAAACATGATTACCTGAGATTAGGAAAGATAAATGGAAATCAAGAGGACTACAGTAGTAATAATGGTATTTTCTACATATATTTAATATGAACTTGCTATTAAAATAAATTTCTAAAAATAGGTTAAAACAAATAAAAATCCCTCCCTCCATTCTGGTTTGTTTCAGATATTAACACCATTTACATAACTGACTTCTTCCAAAGGGCTTCACATTGCTACCCTTACTACTCATTTCTGACATCTTATAAGACAGAAACATGTGCTGAAAAGACTCTTTCAAAAAGAAAAAATACGTAAATTCACTCCCCAGGTACACTGTTTCCTGCAAACAGTTCCAAGATTTCAGTGGGAATATTGCTTGCTCTTTAATGAGAGACTTTTATTTACTCAGAACAACTTTCATACACTACTAATTTTCAGAAGTTAGTAACAAGAGATCCTTCTCCTATTTACAAATTCAAGGTAGAACCACATCTGCCATTCTACCAGTGGAAATGTTTCTCAGAAGGAATTTGATCATTTTGGACCTAACAAAGAACCAGAGAAAATACAACTAGAGAAAGTACTCTTTACCCCAGAGCATTTACAAGGAATGCTTTGTATCTGTAGGACTTCAAGAAATGGCTCACTTTCTTTTCAGGAAAGACTAAGGTTTTATTTGGGATTTACAATACAGTAATGCTCTAATGCAAATCCCCCAGGAAGGGAGGCAGTAAACAGGCATCGGTAGGAGAGAAGAAAAGGAAGACCCCACCAAACATTTTGACAGCAATGCCTCTAGTTTGCAATCCAAGATCTTAAACAGTTCAGGTTAGAAGGAAAATATTGACATATAGCAGCCAATTCAGAATAAACTGTCTATGGATTAAACAGCTGACAACACTTATTCAGAAAACACTGTTTAAGCAGCCAATGACATCACAGAGCTGGTTTGTTTCTCACACAGGCAGCCCATTGTGTTCTACAACACTTAGTAGTTCCTTGGAAAATTTTTCTTTTCAAGGCAAGTGGTCCTAGATCAAAATACATTTTTTTTTTTCAAACTATAAAGAAGAAAAAAAAAGGCATCGTTTCCACCTGACCCGTTATATAATTTACCTGTAGACACGTACGTTACAAAAAGAGACAGAAGCATTAAGAAGAGAATCCTTTTCCTATTCTCCATCTCAAAAGCAGTTTGTACTCAAAAAATAGGTTAAAAATAAATTATTGCCATCTCTATGGGTGAGGGTGAGTGCGAAACTGTGTGGTGATTCGGGCTAAACCATCACACTCTATAAGAAGATACAGCACAAAAATCTTCAGCCTGGAGAAGGTAAAGTTTGGAAAAGAGATAACCAAGGAAGCCCTGTAGAGCAGAAGGTTTCTATAGCCCAACTTCATAATAAGAAACCACTCTCTCAGCAGGCACTGGTAGGACTTTTTATTAAAGAAAAGCAAAGAAAAAACCAGCAGATTTGGATGGGTGGGTATAAAAAGGATGCAGGTATTTTGTTTTCTAGTCTTTAGTAGAGAACAGTTCCCCTTGTTCATTGCTCTACACCTAGGCAGTGCCCTGAGTCTTCACAGAAAGAGGAAGACTTCACCTTTCGGAACCAGTGTGGGTATTGGTGATGCACTTAGGGAAAAAAAAAAATAAATAAATGCAGTTCTACAAATGAACTCTTCCAAGTACCTGACACTGAGTGGAATGAATATAAGCCTAAGACATTTAATGCCTGACTCAATAAAAAATATCCACTTCACTTGAGTGAGTCTTTGACTCAGTCTTTTACTGCAGAGATGGAGGAGAAAAATTCAGATACACTTTAATGTTGCCTGTCCCAAACAGATTACTTCAGAGAGAAAGAAACTGCATCTTTAGCAAGTAGTATACGTGTAAAGTAAGTCAGAACTGTAAGGGAGACACCAAAGGCTTTTCCGCTTTTGAAATGCAGTCAGCATCTCCTCTGTGGAGCTGATGAACATACAAAGAAATGGAATCACATAATTAGCTTGACTTTCATTAATATCCAGTAAGGTCATTGTCAATCTGACCAATGCTATATATAAAATTTCCTCCAAAGGTTGTGCCTAGAAGTCTAGGTTTCGCCTGTGACTTCCCCCCATCCCTTGCACAATTGCATAATCAGATTTTTCAAAAACATAAACAAAACCTTTCACCCCTCCCATGCAGCTAGCTGTGTCAGCTCTAGAACACACATTCTCTTTGCAAACATGCCAACATGTTGTGATGGATACTCTGACAAGTGCTGACACTGCTACGAAAAACCAATGTCTGGCTACCAGATTTTGTGACAATGCCAGGAAAAAAAAAAAATTGCTATTTCTCTTCCCCCTACGTCCCGTGGAAGACAAGGAGTTTGAAAATGAGATATTAAAACACAAAAGTAATCAACAAATATCCACAATTAAAAGGAACTCTAATAATACTCTAGAATAGAGCTTTAAATTTAGCATTTCATTCATCCTCTAATATCAGGAACCACAATAAGGAAAATCTCTGCTTCTTCTCCTTCAATCAACACAATCCCTTAAGAGTCCAAGCTTCACAACATTCACATAAAATATTAGCGTTATATATTTGCAGTAGATAAACTGAACCAGCAAGGCAATCAATCAATTTTCAATTACTTGTGGCAACTAGATAAGATGATAGTGCACAGACTAACAACTGACAACAGTCACCTAATGAGCAGACTCACGCCTTATGGTAGTCACGAGCCTCTGGAGTACATAATTAATAACAGCCATTTACAATCATTAATATGTATTTCCTCTACTGTCTTCATGAAGAAAGTTTATTATATGTAAACTGAGATGTGCTGATCACACAACCATCCACTGGAACTTCTTTTTGCAAGGACCATACACTGCATCTAAGGTTATGGGGAAGGAGTTCATGAAAAGCATTAGTAAAACTACAGGTGTAGCAAGAGCATTAACTTACTTATTACTTAGTATATTGCAGCATTTTTACATCTCAGTAGATGTGCTCTGAATAATGCCATACTTACAACATCAAATTTCTGTGTGATGTTCCCCTGCACATCAAGTAAATAAACTTTGCCATAATGCGTTCCCAGTGCCAAAAACTGCAAAAGAAAGAGACTGATTAAACAAACACAAAGACTCTGCAACCAAAACTACAGCAGTGCTAAAGGAACTCCGGGATGTTTAGTGGATCAATGATTAGCTGCACCCAGGAAAAAAAAAAACACCTTCTATAGATAAAGCTTATTTTAACTGCACCTAAAGAATAAAACAGTGCTTCAAGCCCATATTACTGTGATAGTGCAAGTTAGCTGTCAGAATGAGTCATGAGGACCCTCATCCACTGACAACTAATGGTGTGTCTGCAGTCCAAACACACTGCCTGATGGACTGTGGCAGCAAATTAAAAATGCAGCGTGAAAGCAAGGACCAGCACAGATCTGAAACAGTTCCTGTATCCTTTCCACAGCTTTGTTTCAATCACAACGGTTTCCTTTGGGCTTTATTTTTAACTCTCCTTCATCATTAACATTAAACCAAAACATTCAAACACAGCAAAAAGCCACCAGTAAGGCAGTGGTAAAACACTGCTGAATTATGGAAGGTCTCTGACCATTGCACTTAAGCGCACAGATAACAACTGGGTGCCTTCCCTCACGTAGTAACACTGCTACATTGAACACTCTCAAGGCAGATACGCTTTTCCTTGGAAATCTCAGGAGTTTCATTCTAAAAAATAGTAGCAAAATAAAGAAATCTCCACACAAATGCATGCTATCACAAACTTATTTTGATACAAACAAGAAGGGAATTGATTCTGAGAGAGCTGCTGTTAATTGAACCATGTGAAATACACCTAAACAGAAAAGGAAGAACTTCGGTACTACTTGATTTATGACAGAGGTTTCCTTTATTCCTCCCCTCCTTTCAGCATTACTCAAATAGTCTAGGCTCCTCAATTCTCTGTATTTCACTGCATGTGAGTATGCTTCATTGCAACCTATAATGAAATGCTCAAATTTACAGGCGCTGCTAAGCGTGTCAGTCAGGCAGCACAATCTTTAAAAAATAACCTTACAGAAAGTCAAGGTTTAAAAGGATTTATCAAAATGGAATTGCTTAAAATGAAATTTCAGTCCAGGCACTTAAAATATGAAGCTACATTAAAAGGAGTCAAAAAAGGGAAAGAAGGGGTTCATTAGAAATTCATCCCCTGCAATGCCTTTCACTCCTGCAAGGTTGCCTTTTTTCAGGAAGAAAAAAGTCCCCCGGGTAAAAAAATCAATACTGGTTAATAAAACATCAGGTGTGCAGACATAACTAGGTATGACTATTCCACTGCACAGGCCTGCTTGAATGCACCAGGTGCCATGACGATTAGTCATCCAGTGCAGACAGCAAGCCTGGTGAAAATATGATGCTTTAGCAGTGAAAAGAAAAAAAAAAAATAATTCTGGGGGGAAATTAGTCTGAATATAGAAGCCAGATTTTCAGGATCCCCAGCAAAGTTAAACGGCTTTAATCAGAGGCATGTTTTACATAATACTGTATAATTTTGCTAATGATGACTTTTTAGCAGGGCTTTTCCTGCTCTTGCAGGGGAGAGAAAAACAAACAAACAAGCAAAAAAAAGCCAACAAAAACCCACAACAAAACAGAAAACACGCTTGCAAAACCTATAACCCAGTTTCATTTTTAAGCTCTCTGTTGTAAGAGATCTATTCCTAAAAAACTCCAGTACCTGGCTTCTAAAAATATTGATCCTCCTCATAAATACTGTATCTAGTTTGCTGGAAAACTAAAAGTGCTAGGACACTTAAACAGCCTTCCTGTATTGTCATTCTTTGTGACAGACACTGTAGTTAAAGCTCTGTCTGTGCACATCCTTAAAGAAAAATCCTGTTCACCTCTCGGCTTTCAAAATTTACCTGAGGCTCAGGGAAAAAAAGGTAACAGAAACAGGCCACTGACCAGGAGGAAATGCTTGTCAATTTTCCAAATATCTGTGTAATTCCAAGTTGTCAAAAACATTTTAAAAAGACTTATTGTTTTCATTCGCACAGTTAAAATACAAGCTTCATCTTAAGAGCCTCTTGAGCCATGGCAAGAGTCCTTTGAGTAAAAGAAACACAACACAAGTCAATCTAAAAATATAGCCAAATAATAGAGACAGATCCCTCAACAATAACTGTTAAGGAACTATTACTGGCTGTGAAAAATTATACATTCAGAAAATAGCTATTTCCATAAAGCTATTATGTTTTACATACTAATAGTTACGTGACAAATCATTAACTCATACTTTTAGATGCTCTTCAGCATTCTTCAATATTTTAAAATATTCTTCAGTATTTATAAAAGAGAAGAAAACTCAGAAAATAAAAAAACCAATTGTTTAAATCAGTAAAGAAACAAATGAAGTTTCTTCCTTGTAAGAGTAAAGGAATGATTCTTTGTAAAATTTCTTTACTTTGCATTGCCCATCACTTTCTCCCTTTCATCCTCTTGTATGTCTCAAACCTTACCAGTATTAGAGCACGTGCATTCCCTCTCCCTGTTTTTAACATACTGAATAAGGGAAGGGGAACACAAAATTGTTAGTATGACACCCTTTGAAAAAAACCCAAACAAACTAAAAAGGAACACTATAATTACTTTCTTCTAAACTGTACTGACAGAAACTCAGCTGTCTTCCACATCTGAATATACGCTAAGCCAGTCCCTAGCATGATGAAGTCTGTCTTCAGTGATTCGGGCTGTACAAATAAGCACAGTGTATGCCAATTTCCTTTCTGAATAAAAGAAAGTTGGGACTGTACCCCAATTCTAGTTCATAATACTGTCCATAATTAAAATCGAGCGAGCATTTTCCAAGTAGCTTATGTAAACATCCCATCTAACAAATCACTGCTCCTTGAATTCTCACCTCATTCTCTCACTGAGAAAGTGTGGACTGCTCAACACAGGTTTACCATTAATTTTACTTATATTAGTGTTGGCTTGCACTGCACCTCTAGATTTGGCCATACTTCCTCCTAGAAATGCACTGATGCATTATAAGCATAATTAAATATATAGAATCAAGCAGAAGTTCTCTCTCTGCCACAAAGTCATGTAATACCTTTTCATGCACTGTCATGCAGCTGGCCGCATCCTTCTGGAGAATTTCAGTCACTCCATTAGAAAGCCGTTCATACTTCAGCTTAGGTTCTTCTTCACTCTCATCTTCCTAAATATTTTTGAGTGTAAGGAAAAGAGAGTAAGAGAAAAAAAAACAAACACAACACAATCAGAAGTTTATTTTAGATAAAAACAAATTAAAAGATATAAAAGATACCAAAACTATCACACAGCAACAGGCAAAGATGGATGACTGCTATCTCTTAACAACAGCCATTACAATCAAAAGCCAAACTTTCACATTTTATAATTGGAGGGGTCTTGGGTTGCGCTTTTTTTGTTATTGATTTCTCTTTTTAGTGCAAAGTTCTGGGTGCAAACAAAGACTGTATAGCAGCATATCAATTCACCTGAAAGAGGCACTTAGTTGATATCTAAAAAGCAGGAAAATATGAGCATGTGTACTTTGTTACATAAAGTTAGTCATTCCCAATTTAGAAGAAAAATATGAAAGGGATGGATATGGGAAAATGGATTATGATTAAATAAAGTGTGCCACTGTAGCCACAATTAACTCTAAGCTGAAGCATGCAAGTTACAATAAACTTCAAGACCTTTACAAGATGCTGCACCTCTGTAGGAAGGATAGAGGCAGAATGCTGTGAACAAAAATAAAAGCAATCCACTAGGAATAAGTTAATTGTATAAAACGTACCAATGGTTTTATGTTAACAAAAAAAAGGGGGGGAAAAAAAAAAAGAGTATAAATATGTTGTTGCCCAACTGTCTGGGAAAAGGATCTGGACACAGCATATTTCTATGGACCACCTACATCACCTGCATGTTAGTAACTTTTCCTGGTAAACAGCAAAGCTTTCCTCTATTTCTCTTTTCAAGTACGTTAGGTATTATCACTCAATCACTACTTAGATGCAAAGAAAGATGATGCATCAAGTGGCACAGACTAAAGAGGAAGGAGATCAAGCTAAAAATACACAAGCAGAAAATTAACTGATCAAAGAACACCCAACACGTTTATCTCTTAGGAAAAGAAAATCCACGGCGCAAAATAGCTCTCTGGTCACAGGCACCTATCTGTAACAAATGGTCTACTGAAGTACAATGCCAGAAAGGGATTTAATATACTTCAGTAAGCCTCAGCTAATACTCCACATGCATAGACATACACAAACCCATACGTATCCCTTCGCCCTCACTGGGAAACAGTACACCTGCCGTAACAGTCTCCTACGCTCACTATTAATTCTCATAAACACATCAATGTTGAGTGTGTTTTCCACATAAAACATATCTTTCATTCTTAAGCAACCAGGACACACCAGTGCAGTAGTAAAAGGAGCGTCTTTACTTCCCACCAACCACTGCATTCCAATCCCTAGAACGCAAAATAAAAATGCACGGTGCCCGTCTATGGCAGAACAACTATATTTGTGCAACATTTTCTTGTAGCTAATGATGTGAAAAATAAATTTGGAAGACAGACATGATAATAAAACATTTTTGTTTAAACTGCCTCTGGAGTACTAAAGCCAGTCTTTCCTGAGTTAAACATTACAGCCATTTACCATGTGTGTTACCATCACACACAGTAATATAGACATACCTTCATACAAAACACATTAAAGCCACATAGACCTATGGAAACATTCAACATTTAGCCCCATGTTCATATAAATATGCTGCAAAGAGAGGCCATTTTAAAACGTTATTTGAGAGTTTTATGACAGAATGCAAACAAGATTAATATAGGGATGTCAGCAGTCCATGACGTAGCAGTCTGAAGTGAAGTGTCAAAATGTCCACCAAGAAACAATTTTATTCAGTAAATCTAACACTGAACAAAGTTGTTGTAAGACAGAATGACAATGTCAAATTACAGGGCTGTATATAAATCAGTCAAATTCCTTGTGCCTACAGATCCTTAATAAATGACTACAGGGTAGATGGAAGAGGTAAAGTCAAAGAAAAAAGCATACCTCTGATGGAAGAAGGGCGTAAGGAAGTATGTGTCCATTTTACAGCAATTAATACATTACTGCACTGCTTGCAAAGATAACACTTGAAATGCACAGGCAATCATTGAATAAATTCATAAAAGTAAAAACTGAACTCCAGTCATCTCGTTTTTATAAGATCCCACATGTTGCTGGAGTCTGGACATCAAATGTGCAACCAACCTGAAAAGCTAATTCTAGTCTCTTGAGTAGTTTGCATAAAAGCATTCATCCATGGACCATTAGCTAAAGTTATTGTAAATAAGTTTTGCCTGTCTTATTTATGAGTAAAAACTAAGTAATTTTTCCTGCACATGCAAATACAAAAAACCCATATACTTTCAAAAGTCAGTGCACCGAAGCATTCTGTCAAGCTTCAAAAAAAGTAAATAAAATGAAAACTTCAAATATTAGGCACAATCGTGTACGCATTTCACGCTTTCTTGACAGGTATCTTTTATGTTAAGTAAAAGTCAAGCTAAAAGGTGAATTGAAATGGGGTGGAGGGGACCTTGCTGTAAAGAAAACAAAATGAAAAAGGTGATTTGCAAAAATGCAAGGTTTCTCTACTGCTTCAGACTCTACCTCATACAATAAATGTATTTGATGATCTCTTATTCAGAGTATCAGAATTTAATAATTTTAAAGGTATTTTTCTATCAGGAAAAGCTTTTATGTCATTTGAACTTCTAAAGTAAACACAAGCCAGTGTTAATAAAAAGTAAATCAATAATTTTTGTTAAATTTTAATAATCATGAAAACCTACAAATAAAACCATTGGCAGCCTGAGTTGAGATGACAGTTAGCTCCGTTTCTATGACAACCTAGAGGAATAGTACAAGTCCTGACTTGCAGTAAAGCCAAGATATAAACAGACTGACATTTACCCCATATAAGAAAACTCACAGCTTTCCTTTTTTAAGTGGAAAAAAAAAAAAGAGGAAAAAAAAAATCAATTTCTCAACTAACATGGATTTTTACTAAGTGTATGGCACTTTTAATTAAAGAGAAGTCCTTTAAACGATCCTAGAGGATTCTACATTTTTGAAAATAAATGTTATAGCACTGCTTCTTGAACCACTGCTTAACACTTCCTCCATAATTTCTGCCTAAAAAAAATAACAAAACAAACCCAACAACACAGAATTTTGAAATTCTTGACAACTGTATTAAGAGAAGAAGAAATATATACTGCATAAAACGTGTAAAGCGCTCCATATGTGGCAGCCTTAAATTCTGAAAGGGAAGAAGACCCAAAGAGCTGACAGGAGGAAGCCAGCTACCTTTGCGGTGTTGTAAAATAAATAATGACCGTTTTTCAACCACTTGAATGCTAATTTGAAAGTGATATTCCACTTAGTTTTCTACTTGCCTTTAACTGTTGAAGCTAGTAGTCCTATTGCTAAAAATACATTGTGAAGAACCTGTAAAGAGTAAGTATCCATAAATATTTCCTATTGAAAGCACATTTCCAATTGAATGAAAATTAACCAGTAAGACTAATACAAATCCATTCCTAGTAAGAGCTCTTCCATTTGTCATTGCTTAAGTCCTGACTTGAAAACAAATTCCTCTTCCTACACCTAACACCTAGTAGGTCTGAAACTTGCTACCAACTCTTCTTCTGGAGCAGATTTACAAAACTGAGGAGAGCTGCAAACATACAATAAGCTCTCAAAAGGCCAGTGCCACTGTGAGGGATGCTCATCTGCCTTTCTGAATGTAGGTTTGCAATTTTCTTCAGATATTCTGCCACATCTTTCCCAGCTTTGCCTACAGGAACAGCTGTGGTGGAATTGCGATTTAAAAAAAAAAAAAAAAAAAAAAAATTCTGAAATCAGTCCTTGCAAAGAAAATTTCCAGAAGGAACCTGTGGGCAGTTCCCAGAGTTATTCCATTAGCCCACATTTGCTCCTGCAGCTGAGGATCTGCCCACAGGACAGTCTGTCAGATGAACTACATGCTCTACTGATTGCGGATACTCTAATTATGTTACGGACACTGACAGCAAAGCGTCATCCTTCCTGCACGATTTGCCCTCAAAGTTTTTCAAAGCCTTTATGGAAATAAACGGTGCATACATTATAAGGCAAGTGCCCTTCCTCTTTGCTGCACTTCTTTCGTCCAGCTCCAGCTAGAATTCCAATTACTATAGGTGGCCATTCCAGTCTTGTTTATGCCTGGAAGTTTTGACTCTGCAAAGCATTTAAAATTAAATAGAAAAGATACTTGAGGTCCATCACCCAAGCAATTACAAAGGAGCTACACTCACATCCTACTGCAACAAGGCTCTGGTGTCACGGGCCCTCTGAAAAGACTGTCTTGAAGAAAAAAAAAAACAAACCTCCCCAGAGCTCGTTTTAATTTGTTTCATGCTTTCTTTCAAGTTCATGTCAACTTCAGAGATTATAAGAAAAATTTTAAACTAGCTTAAAGGCCATTAAAAGTGCTCTTCCTCTGTGTATCTGAATAGTTAGTGGTTAGGACACATTCTAAGTTCTTATTTAAAAAAAAAAAAAAAAGTTAAAGTGTCAATCTTACTGCTAAAAAGTGAGAAGAGGCTACTTAGCAATTTGTGAGAGCAACTATTCTTGACATTTAATACAGACCAGGTCTTTGGAAACCCATGAACACACCAATAAACCTGCATTTTTATTTATTTATTTAAATACTCGTCATTATCATGCAGAATTAAAAAAAAATAAACCAGTTAGAGTTCCAAAATTATTAGTTTACAAACTATGTGAAAATCTCAAGTAGAATCAAATAAATCAACTCTAACTATTTTCGGGTTAAAATAAAGGTTTGCAGAACATCCTCAGTTACGCAAAAATGAGTAAGCACATGCTTAGCGCTTTGCTGAGGGTAGTTTCACTTATTACAGAAATTCAGCAACAAATAAAAAACATAAAAAATCCCAGAAAGCAATCTCCATGAAAAATTACTTACTTCTCTTCTAGAAATACAAAAGCAAGAAGTACAGCAAAATACCCAGCAGAACTCAGTTACCAAGATCATTGATCACCTTCTTGATCAAATCAAGGCTCTTTCAAAAATATCTTGATGTGATCCAAAGCATAACAATCTACAATTATATCTTATCCTGGTTTTGTGTAGTGGGGGAGGCTACACTGGCAGCTTCTGTGAGAAGCTGCTAGAAGTTTCCTCTTTGTACGGTGAACCTGGTCAGGTCTAAGGTGGACCTGCCGCTGGCCAGAGTCAAGCTAAGTGGCAACAGTGATAATGCCTCTGTGATAACATATTTAAGAAGGGGAAAATAACGTTAAAAAAAAACCTAACGTGCTTCTATAGTGTAGACTTCAGTGGGAAAACATCGTTATCTGAAGCTTTTTCTCTCTAAACTCCATCACACTTACTAGAGCCAACCTAAAATACTGCTGCATTTCACTGGACTTGTGGCTTTACAGATGGAGGTTGATCAAAGTGGCTTGTCTTCAGAACACTAGTCAATCCCACTTATAATCCAACTACCCAAATCCAGCTACCCAAAGCCAACAGTTTAAGGATGCTGGCTCCTAGTGTAACACTTAATGATCTCCACTTTTCAGCGTGTGAAGTCCTGAACCCTCACAAGCAAGAGGAAATATAACCTAGCTGGTCTCTAACCTCCCCCCCCCTCCCCCCACTTCCAAATCTGCTCTGCCTTGTCCCCTGGCAACCCTCAGATGGAGCTTTGCTGATACCCTAACTCACCTTAAAGACTTCACCAAACTCTCGCAGCATGGAATCCCATCTCAATTTCAGCGCCTTTCAGTGTGCCTGCCAGAACCTCCATAGCACAGAATGGCACAGTCACCATGTCCTCACTTGCAAGCTCACTTCCAGTCAGGTAGCCCTCATCGCAGAGCAGCTTCCCTGTACAGAGTTTTTAACGACTGCTTACGGCCTGGCATGAAACCGCTGCTTCAAAACCAAGCACAAACAGCTCAGCAAATGCACTAACTTTGGATCTAAGGCAAAAATAAAATAATAAAAAAAAAAAGAATGTGGCTATTATCCCACCAGCACATTCTGCACCACCTCACAGACACAAAGGAGGACAAAGAGTGAGGAAGACGACTGCGCAAGATTATTTAGAAATGCAGACAATTACCGTCCTGCAGTTCCATGACCTCTTTCCATGCCTTAACAGCACAGATATTCTTCAAACACATGGATGAAAAAAGCAATTTTATTTCACTAAGTCAGGCTTCACATATGCAAGTAAACACACTGACGATTTCCAAACATGGCAGTATGGCTAGTTAATTAAAAATTTAAGCAAAAAGCTGCTAAAAGTGTAACCATCACATGACATAACGCATGCAGGAGGATTAATATTCTCAAAGCGGTTTTAGAAAACACTAAAAGATACATTGTAACAAATTGCTAATGTTTGTTGATGGATTTAAGGAAGAAACACCATAATGTCACAACACAGTTTGGAGATCCCTTCAACTTCCATCCTAGATCATGTTTTAAAGTCCCTGCATTATATCATAATAACAGTGAATTGGTTTATTTTGTTTCATGAGTACATGAAAATGAAGAAAAACTTCTAATCTTTATCTACTGAATGGCTTACCATGCTCATAATTTAAGTATGATAACACCTTTGTTATAACTGTGATGAGGTAAATTGGTCTTCTCCCCCTCTTCCTTGTTCTATTCCCATTAACAGTCACAAAACGCTCAAGTCTTCACAAATTCTACTCTTGCCTTACGTCACCTGGCATCTGATTATCACTTGTACATTAAAAGATGAGAAGTAAAACCTTTGAACTCCATATATTAAATTGGAATTGGTGTATCATCTATCTGAAATAAGAAGAGATCGAACAAAGAGTATTTTTGGAAATATTTCCACTTCCCCCTACCCCAAAAGCAAACATGTTCCTTATGGCAACCTCAAGTAACCTGACCTGCTATTAACACGTGCTGCATCGAGCACGTATGCCGGCAGCTTCTTGCTCTTCCTCACCACTACTTGAAGTTCACCTTATTTGAAGATGGTGACCAATTCTGTTCAGAAATGGTGGAAAGAAGCAGGTTTGCCTTTGGAAAGTTTTAGAAGTCAAACTTATTCCATTATAACATCTGGCTTCCTCAGCATTTGCCTCAGACACTGACATTTCTGAAGGAAACTGGCCACAGGACAACTTATTGCCACATCTTTGGACATGGCGGTGAGAAAAACTCATAGCCCAGCTCAGGTTTCTTCTCAAAAACACTGTTTAGGTTCCAGTTCTATTTAAAGAAAATCATAATTTCTGATAAAAATAGCTGGAAATTCACCACACAAAGATTTGTTTTCACTATTGTAAAAACAGTAGTAGAACGTTACTTTGTATAATCAAGAAGTACAAAAAACAAAGCGTGATTTAGAAGTCCATTCAGTCCTCAAAAGATAATACCTCAAAGTCACGTATTAAAGATCTTCAAGTAGATCTGGCCATATTTGCTTTTTAAAAAGCTTCCCACATTCTAAAATGATGCCAACACTGCACCTTCCCTGCTGCCCATTCCTAGGTCATACCCTGCCTTCTTTTAAAAGAAAAGGAAAGTAAATCCAAAACCAAAACAGAAAAAAGTGTTTTGACCTCCTCTGTTCAGGGAGATATAGAATCATAGAATGGTTTGGGTTGGAAGGGACCTTTAAAGGTCATCTGGTCCAACCCCCCTGCAAGGAGCAGGGACATCTCCAACCAGATCAGGTTGCTCAGAGCCCCGTCCAACCTGGCCTTGAATGTTTCCAGGGATGGGGCATCCACCACCTCTCTGGGCAACCCATTCCAGTGCTTCACCACCCTCACTGTAAAAATTTTTTCTTGATGTCCAGTCTGAATCTGTCTCCCTCTATTTTAAACCTGTTACCCCTTGTCCTATAAAAGACATATATCCACTTGTACTGAAGAAACAACTGACACAGAGAAAACAAGGAGAATTAGAGTAAAAGAGTACATAACTGTTTCCCCATCCCTAGGATACAGCTTCCAGACTTCTGTTCCTGTCCGAATGATAAAGGGACTACCTATGCTATTTTCAGGATTAGAATCCTGACTCAATTTCTGTCAATGCAATCAAATCTCTAATAGTAAAGGGATGCCAACAAAAACTCAGATTAAAGCCTTCAACCTTCAAAAGCCCAGTTTGCTAGGTAGTGCACAAATTGGAACACAATTTTATTGCAAGTAGTTGCTTTATTTACTGTGCTGAACTTAAATATTGAGCAGTTTACCAGACCCCTCTGGAAGCTAAAACTTACTGAGAGAACACAAACTTCTTTTCCTCTGTTACTTTTACATTAAGAAGTTTGTTCCTTGCTCAAGAAAATTTTAATAAGGGAGAAAAAAATAAATTTATTGGTTTAAGAATGAGAATAGCAAAGAGCATTTCATCTTGAAGTCACAGCTTCAAAAGCAGGTAAAGCAATAGTGAATAAAAGGTAGAAACATCCATGTTCTTGTTTCTTAGCCTGCTTAGCCAACATTTGGAGGAAGAAAAAAAAAAATCCCCGTTTCCTATTAAAAAAAGTATTATTATAAAATTAATGATCTCAAGTGACAAGCTGGGTAGTAACTTCAACAAAGATGTGAATTACTAAGACAGGCATGGTGGACACATCATTATCTTTGTAAAAGATCCGATTATTTACTCCAGTTTTGTAGAACACTTGCAGGACAGTGAGAAAGCACACAGCCTGCTGTTTTTTGAACCCTATAAAAACACAGGTTTTGTGACAATTAATATAGTTTGGAATAAATGTTACAATCATTTGGAATAAATAATAAAAACCTATTCAAGCTTCCATCCTGTATGAGAATTAGTTTCCATTCTGCAACTACTACTACACAAACAACATACAGCATGAAGACTGAAATTTCTAAACCATGAAAACATATTTGTGACTTACGCTGCTAAAAATATTTTCCCCTAATTCTAGGGTGAAAAGACAGTAATGGTAGCTCGAGAAGGAAGTGAATAACCTCCCACCTAGTTCCTTTATGATTCCTCATAAGGGAAATCACCAATACCTTCCCAGTATCTGGCTGTAAAATTGGCAAATATGGATTAGGATGGTAGAATTTCACACAGTGCTTTTCTGTTCTCCCCATGCATTTTCCACAGGGATTTATTTAATACCTTGACCTCTTTGGGAAAATGCAGATATACACCGGGAGCAAGGAATTAAGATCATACGGCTGCCTGTGAATATGTATCAAAATGGGCTGCATTCACAGTATGAAATGATACACAGATGAAAGGCAAAGCGGAGAGCATTTTATTTCTTCACAAAGCCGTTGTGGTATACAAAATGTCACACTGTATTTGCAGAACACCAACCGAAGATTCACTCCTACAGGTTTGAAGTACCTGAGAACCAGGCAAGCTGAGAAGCAGCAGTAACACACAAATGACGTACTGCATGTGAGCAACCATCATAAATGGTATGTTGGAAAAAAAAAAAAGTAGTAAGAAGTCCATGTAGTATAATTTGGTTTCACTTCAACTCCCATCAATTTGTTTTATTTTATTGGCAGTTTTGTGCATGGCAAAGAACAGCTGAAAACTTTCAGACCCACTTCAGTGTTCAAAAGCACGGGATCAGTCCATCCCCAAGTGCACCATACAGAGGCAGCACAGGATAGGCTGTTTTATCTTCAGTGTCCAAATTCAATTCCAACAATGAAAAATCCAAACACAGTTCAAATCTCAATGAAACTACACATTTCTACTTGTATTTTCCTTTTGCTGAGTAAGGAACTCGGGCAAACATTTGTTTCCCCCGTGAACACTACTCAAGCAGCCCGGTTGCCACCTTGTGATGTACTGCATATGAAAACCCTACAGTGCAGTTTTGGGAAGGGTAGTTTTTAAAGTTCACCCACTCACCACAGTGGAAGAGCTACATGGTAAATAGATTAATTTCCCCACTACTTTCCTTTTTCTAGCCCAGAGTGTTAGTCCTCCCAGACAAACACATTTAGTATTTTGGAAAAGCCACATCTGCATACTCTGCTAACACACTAGCTTTGCAATTGCATTTAATTTATGTAGCATGCACAGCAGCACTTCTACTTTTTATGTATTCCATAATACATAGATAGAACAGGAACTTCTGGTTAATATTAATAGCTCATTAAATAAAGTATCTAATTTTCACTCAAAACCAAAAGATATTAAAAGAACATAGCAATAATCAATTTTTCCTGCAAGTCAATGCTCTAACGATGTATATTATAATGTTAGTTACTAGTCACTGCAAACTTGTTTTTCAAATTAATGTATGAAAAGATTCCATTTAAACTTCAATAAATAATTTACTATGCTCATCCTACTGACTCAAATTGATAAATTATTTGCATGACACATTTTCTCGTTAATAAGGAGGAGAACTTTCTATTTGGAATTTATATTTCTTTTCCTTCCATTCTCCCTATTTAAAAGGCCAATTTCACTTAAAGTCATGCAGGAAGAAGCAATCTCTCTTCAGATGGCTCAGGTATATGAAACAATATGCTTTTTCAGCTTTTTTCTCCCATTTTGTATTTTTAAAACAACTGGAAAAGAAACATGGCATCCTAGTGTAAAGCTATCCATTAATAAGGAAAAGAGGCGTGACAAAAATAAGTACTTTGGCAAAGGTCACACAGGAGTCAAAAAAAAAAAACAAACCCAAAAAAAGGCAAGTGGGACTCAGGTATGGTAGCCAAATCTATTTTTCAACCATTCATTTTTTTTGTTGCAATGGTGATGCCTCTTCAAAAGCTACTAGCCACAGAAGAGCTCACCTCTTCCAGTCCAATGCTCCACATTCTACGTTAAGAGAATATGTTGATGGAAACGGAGTATGACAAGAAGCCTTTTTGACCAGATGCTTTATTTATTTGAAATTATTTAATTGCGTTGACCTAATCCAGACCCAAACTACAAGACTAAGATCTGGAGTGTACTGAAAAGGAAAAGAAAACATAAAGGCTTTTTAATTGCCTCTTTTTAAGGCTTACATGTTTCCTAACTGTGTTCCTGCTCTGATCAGTTTTCAAAACCAAAAAGAACAAAAGCACTATCAATTTCAGTGGTATAAGTGTAGCAGTGAGGGTTATTTCTAAACCACCATAAATTGTTGGAGCACTGGGTTAACCAAGAATTTCTACAATACTTCCCTCTCTACAAACTCTTGTAAAATTTATTAATATAGTGTTTAAATAAAATAGTAAACTAAATGAACAAACATATCCCTTTCACAGGGTACCCGTGATCAAAGATCAGAAAACAGGCCAAAAAAAAATTAAGACCAGGTGATATAAAAATGGAAGTACTAGAATGGAAACACATGCAACACCGATGACTAAAACACAGAAGTACCTTGTAAAAAAAAAAAGAAAAAAAATAGCAATGCACCCATTAATGCAACCTCCTAAAAGCCATTAATGTTTTAATAACTTTTTTTCAGAAAACGAACATCTCCATCCACGTGCTTTTTTCGTGAGTTATTTCCTTTAACAGGTCAGCAAGGCAAAACAAAGAACTCACCCTGTAGTGCAGCACCTACAAAAAAAATCAGTGAAACTCCATAGATAATCACAAGATCATTTAATGGGACGTAGCACTCATTTTATGATTCCTGTGACACTTGTTCCTGAAAAGGTGCTCCCTGTAAAGAAGACACATACAGGACTGGGACAACCTACTCATAGTCCCAGCAGTAAATTAGAAAGGAGAAGAAACTTTAACAAATAACTAACTAAATTCCAGGATGATAACTTAGATTTTATTCTCTCTCTCATCAAGTAGGAAGGTTCTGGTTTTAGATACATCATGATTTTATCAGTATCTCACACTCACAAATGGGGTTTGAAACCCTCTCTTCTCAGATGTTGGAAACTACTGCTGCACTTTATACAGGGAGAGGGGGGCATGCAGGCAAGAAAGAGGCCAAGCATAATTAACCTGTACACGAGGTCTGAACTAAGTAACCTGTACACAAAGTCTGAGGATGAGACAGGAGATGTAGGTCTTGGGACCCCGAGGCACGGTTCCAAAGATTTTTCTGCTACGTGCAAGTTACCTGACATAACTGTCACTAATTTATGCATATCAGCAATTTTCCAGGGTGCAATAAATGCTTTTATAAGTACAAATTAAGTCTCAATGGGAATGTTTTGTGCACCGCATACACAT
Source organism: Tetrax tetrax (assembly GCA_009806455.1). NCBI lineage: Eukaryota > Metazoa > Chordata > Aves > Otidiformes > Otididae > Tetrax > Tetrax tetrax. The sequence goes on from WHYT01017765.1 coordinate 438,694, forward strand.
TAAAAACAAAAATAGCTTTCACCTGACCTCAGACGATTTCATAGTGTAACATAATGAATGGTGACTCTGCCACACTGTGCAACTACAACACACTGTAAATAAACACACTCTATAACAACAGAGTGCAGAGCAGCATGGAGGTTCAGAAAGACTCAAGTTGGCTCCTTAGTAAGATTTCTTTTGAATTAAGAACAAAAACTGTTCCTCTCTTCATAGAACACAAGTTATTCATGGGTACGGTTCACAATACATGCTACTGTGTGTGTTACTGTACTCTAATTATTCCTTTGTTTAAATTAAATAAGGCCACTTGTTTTAAATGAAAATAAAAATCTGTTATATCACTCCACAACAGTCCATTATGTAATATAACAAGATTCTTGTTGTAAAACTTTCAAAGACAAAATTACAAGCTGAGCAGCCATATAAACTTAAATGCAAAAAATAGCATTGTGCACTGCTACTGAAGAAAGCTTAACTATTTACTTACACATTTATTAGCATTATCTTTTGCTAATTAACTGGCAAAATGTAAGTATGTGCCTGACAGAACACAGTTCAACTGAGAAAAGTAAGATTCCACAGAAACAGACACATTGCAAGGAGGAGAATTAATTTGAAAACAGAAATTCAGATTCATACTGTACATAATTTATACAGACTTTTTTCCTTCACAGTTTACAAGCAGTCAAAAGTTAGATAATGTTGTTGCCTTATGTGGTTTTTAGATAGCATCAAATATGACAGTGCAAACATGTGGCTTCCAATGTTGTAAAATAAAATAAAATAAGTCAATGAAACAACACTGTATGAGGACTTTTCAACCAAACCAACCTGCTCAGACTCAGCCCCGAATGTAGCATATTTGCTGATAAGACAGATTGGGAGAAGTAAAGCAAACATACTTCTCAAGCACAACTAAAAAAACAAACCCCAAAAAAATCAAAATCAGAAAATACAAAAAGAAAATAATTGTGCTTCAAGACTGCAGTAAAATTACTTAGCAAACCAAGTAGGTTTTTCTCTTAAGAATTAAAAGACTATGTTAGATATACTACTTCCTCACCATATCATGGTATAATACATAGCAGTCTGTCTATGGGATAAGAAAAAGTTTTTAATACCCCATAGATAAGGATATGAAATGAAAGTGTAAGCTGTATTGTGGTTACCAGGGAAGATCAATTACATTTCTACAAGTGCTGACACAAGTAACTACCACTATCTCTGCACTGAAAGGTCTGCTTAACATCTGAACATATGGACCATCTCTACCTTTGAATTTTAAACATTTTGATTTAAACAGCTGAAAGTATTAAGCACTTAAGCAGCCTTAGGAACTCAATTTCTTGAGAAGCAAGAGTTGGAATCAAACTTAAAATAAAAGGCTCTTAGCTGATGTACATTCAAGACAGTCAGTTTCTGTAAACTCCCACATTTGAGGCCTATTATAAAGTTCTACCACCAAGTCTTTGCAAATAAGCATCCTGGCATTTCTTAAAGAGCCTGTCATTCAAAACTAACCAAGCAGGTAGCAAGTTCGAATTAGCATCTTATTTACTAGAAGCTACTAAAGGAATGATACTAAGAGACTTGCTGCATAAAATGGAATTACTGTGTGTTTCATTCTTCAATAAGATAATGGCACAGTAGTGTAAAAAATACGGAAAAAAATTCCATATTTTGTTTACACATCCAGTTAAGATAGGGATATCATTTACTCTGAAACAGGAATTTAAAAATTACCTTTCCCCATAATAGAAAATAATTCTATAATATAACTTGGTGTTCTGGTTTTGTTTAGTGACGGGGGGCCTAAGGTGGTAGCTTCTGTAGGAAACTGCTAGAAGTCGCTCCCCTTTGTTCAGTGGACTCGGCCGGGCCTAGGGCGGACCCGCTGCTGGCCAAGGCCAAGCCAATTGGGAGCAGAATGTTCTGTGATAACGCCTCTGCGATAACGTATTTAAGAAGGGGAAAAACAGAAAAAAAAAAAGGAGAGAAGATGTGAAGCAGCTGAGCGGGGACAGAGAGGGGGAGGCGTGAGCCTTGTGGGCCTTGCAGGCCTCACCCTCTGGCCTCCCGCCGGGCGGCTGACTGGGCCCAACTTGACCCGGCCTGGCTGCAAGAAGCGGAGAGGAGATGAGATGTGAATGAGATGTAAAAAGGATCCTGAGAGGCGTCTGCCAGCCTGTTGTGAGGAACGGCTGCAGATGCCAAGGTCAGTGGAGAAGGAGGGGGTGGAGTCATGCAGATCAGATCCCAAGCATGAAGACTTGTCCCTAGGTAAAGAACAGAAAATCTTCCTAGCAGCAAGTCCACTAAAGTTTTGGAAGTCTAGGAGCTGCTTTCATTTAGATACACAATGGATGCAAGCACTTTGTCAAGATAATACCCTGCTCTGTATCATCTGTCCTTGCTGGCAGCCACAAATTAAGCTGCTCAACCATCCTTACTTCTTCCTTCCTATAGCCATCCTAGACCACTCTAAAATCAAGGATCTCTTTTCAGATCTCTCATTGTTCCTTCAATGATGGCAGGTTTGGAGTTGGTACACTGCTGTTAAGGGACAAGTTCTGGAATCCTCTGTAGCTCCCTTTCTCTCCTTAACCTTGGTCCACTTTTTCCAGCACTTACAGCAGAGTAGGCAGACCTCTCCAGAACATGAGACATTTTTTGACAAAATGTCATCTCAAGAACAGAGACTGTACAGAACATGATTAAATCTAGACCATAAAGTTATTCAAGAAACACAGTAATTAACTGAACATAGTATTACAGCATATATAATTATACTGACAATTAAATTTTCATTTGATCAAAACAGAACTGCATGCCAGAGACAGAATTTGTCTCTCAAAATAATTATTTCTATTATAATGGGGTGATTGTTGGGGTTTTTTAAATATAAAGAAGCTTCTAATAGCAATTCACAGCTCCTTTTTAATAATTTAAGCCCAGATTAACATTCCTTGCTACATAGTACCCACAAAACTTCTAAAAACAACCAATAAGGTAGTATTTTTCCATCCATACTGACAATAACTAGCCCTGACACAGATTCAAGTGTGAAGCACTTTAAGCAAGCTTACCTCAGAATCATCTGTTGATTCCTCATTAGACCTGGTTTCCTGAAAATGACACAAAGAAGAGAAGGAAGATTAGCTAAGTACATATATAACTGAGCAGTACCTCCCTTTTTAAAGAACTTTTTAAAACGTTATTAAGAAACAGAAGACAAAGTGGAAGCAATTCAAAGTTCAGAGTTTCCATTCTTTCCATTTATACCCAGTTTGTCCTTGCACTTGCAATCCAGTGCCGCACTGACACTCAGTGGCACCAGTTGACTGTGATCCTATTGTCAGTTACCCTAAAAAAGAGAGAGATTGGATCATCTGAGAATCTGTCCCTCGGAAAGCTTCACTCCTTCCAGAAGCGGCAACAAGTTTTGCAAAGCAATTGCCCATGTCTTGACTTGCAATGCAGAAGAGCATTCTCAAATTATCCACAAACTAGCTTTGGTATTCAACTATCTAACTGTTAATAGGTTTATTTCAAACTTAAATAATTTCAAACCATTTTCCATAGAAATAAAGCATTTAATTACTTTGTTCTTCCCATCCCATGTCACTGCAAGCCATACGGCTTTCTCTTGCTGTTGAAGCAACTGTACCTTTAAAATATCTCTCTTTGGTAAGACAATGATTCTCGCCATCCTACAAAAAAAATCTTACAAGTCAACTCCTGCTAATCTCTCACCTGTCCACTGAGAAAATCTGCTGATGCAACACCTCCTCAAAGAGGTCAGCAAAATGAAGATTTACTTAACGTATTTATCGTTATCAATAGCAATAAAAGGTTACAACTAATACGCTGACAGTGAATGTAAGCATTTTAACAACAAAATATGATAGAAACAAAGAACAAGCAACAGAGGAGGCAGCATTTCAAATCTGATGAAGTAGTATTTGGACAGTAAGATAAATAGGTACAGAATTTCACCAGAGAATGGAGGGAAAAAAAAAAAGAGAGAGAGAGAGAGAGAGAGAGAGACGGTTACCAACAGTTTAAAGATAAATGGAAAAGGAAAAAAATGTGATGTACAATTAAATGACAAGCAGTGTCATTTCTAATCCATCACATTTATTTATTTCCCATGTTTATAAAATGCACTGATTGTGACCTCCAGACAAAAAAGCAAATGCCTCCTTTGCATTAGCAGAGGTTCACCTTTAGTGACCATTGTGGCCATCACAACAGATGGGGGAGAAGAAAAGCAGCATTTCTACTTGCTACTTGAAACTCAGTGCAAGGTGTTACTATGATTACTGCCATCTGTTTCCTCCATTTTACAAGCTACAGCCAGGTCCACCTCTAAAACACGCATCCCATAGAAGGGTTATCTGTGTAGTCTATACTCGCAACATGAGTTGGGAAATTGCAAGCAGAAAGAACGTGGGAGTCAAGCGAAAATGAAGAGGGAGTAAAATCCTGGCATCCTTAGATTTGACTTTGCAATTATGACTCTCCGTCCGTCAGTCTTACAGTCTCTACTGGCAAGATGCAGCTACCTTTTAAGAAATAACAATTTTGTTACATGTAATCTTTGTGTATCTTAAATTCTACTTAACAATAACCAAATGAGGACAGAACTAAAAATACTATGGTGTAACACTGCCAGCCTATTGATCAAGCTAGAGCAACACACAAAGTCCAATGCACAGCATCACCAGATTCCTAATAAAAAAAACGCCTTTCTCTCCTGAATACCAAGAGTTGCCTACTCAACTCCTTAACAAAGCAAAACTATGAGCACTAACATTTTGATACAATTCACATAGTTTGTAAAAACTAGAGAATTTGTTGTTACAGCATTTGCTGTTACAGTAGCTGATCCTCACATCCACCTGAGACACTTGAAGATTACACAGAGTCGCAAGTTGTTATTTATGAGCGCATCCTTGGAAAACATTGTCCTACACAATCAGGGCACACCAGAAGTTGATTCAAATAATCCATCTGTGTGAATCAAGAAAGTATCATTCTATTTTGATTTAGGACATTTACTCTGGTATCCCTACAGTGTCCACAAGCCACTGCAACTACCAAATTTCATAAATGGTATACAAATTCAGGCAAATGCTTCATGGCCTTTATGTTTAAAGGCAGAAAATAATGTGCAAAAATTCAGAGGAAGTCTTGGGTAGGAAAGAAATGTAGAAACTGTATTTGTTCCCTGACAAGGACTTAGTTGAAGGTGCTTGGAAATGACACTTACCTACTAGCTCACTTCATTAGCAACTTACTATCAAAAGCTTTTTGCCTGAGTTCTCCTACTCATGTAGGCAAGCTGGAAGAATAAACTGCAGTTAAGACTGCACTGGGGTTTCTGTTAGCTTCCTCTCCCCTCCCTCCAAACGCATGAATGGAGAGGATTATCCCCTACTTCTACCTTTTAGTGGCCTTGTAACTGTGAAAAGGAACTCCCTCAACAGGGATTTGCAGATGACCAGAATCCCAAAACATGTAGGAATAGCTGGCATTGGTAGGTCTCAGACTCTAGGGAAAAATCAGCAGTACGCTTCAGCCAGCTGGCAAATGCTGCTGCTCAAGTAGCCTAAGAACGAAGAAAGGTAACATGGATGAGGAAACCACAGAAATGCAAAGTAATTTCTTACCATTATAACCTCTCACTTAAAAGATCCAACATAACTTCTTTCATAAATTCTTAATCCAGCTTTCCAATGTGATGGATATAGGGTTTTCCTTTCCCTGCCTTTATAAACATCAGATGCTATCCACTGTATGTTTAGGCCTACAACTTAAAGTTGGTGGGAGGGGAAAACCATGAAACGTGGCTTTCAAAGAAACCTACGCACGCAACATACACATACCTTTCAGTAAGGGTGTGCATATTCCCCAAAGAATATAGAAAAGAATAAGGTAACTTTCCTACCATACTCCAAATAGAACAAAACACAGGCTGTTTTAATGTCTTACATTACTAGAGAAGGAGACTTGCCAGAGCTTTGAGAACCCTTTCAAATGCTGCCACAGTTAAAAACTCACCAAACCAGGAGATAAAGCCTTCCTCAAAGAAGCCAACCCCTCCCAGCAAAACCCCTGACAGCAGGGAAGGTGGAAACCAGATACCAGTTTCCACCTAAGACCCATTCCCTTGATGCAATTCTAAGACTCTCCCACCCTTAGGCATTCAAAACAGACAAACACCACACAGCTTAGCTGTGTGTCCAAGTCCTGGCTCAGCAAAGAAGCACTGAGAAAGTATCTGAAGGGACTGGGAACTTCACTTCTTGCTCTTATCTTTTCCTCGGGAAGGGGTGGTCTAGTCAGGGAGAGCTTTCGGACGACACCCACTTTAGAGAACCACGAGTGACAAACACCAAACTCCTCAAATTTTGCCTCAGAAGAAAGCTCCCCTGTTGAGATGAACTTGCTCACATCTTCCGCACCACTCAACGACAGCTCCTCCACCATGTCAGACAGACCCTCCAGCCCCTTCGTCTCAGCTCTACCGCGGTGCCCGCTGCATTTCTAAACCCCTCCCTCCCTCCCGCCCAGCCCCCGGGTTCCTGCATCGGCTGCTACCTAGCAGAGCTCTTCACGGCTTGCGCCGCCTGCCCTACCCGTCTGACAGTTTATTTAGACAACACCGGACAGGCAGCCGCGGGCAGTCCCGAGAGCCCGGCGGGGGAGCAGAGGCCTCGCCCCGCCGCCTCCATCTCCTCTCCTCCGCCCCGGCACCGCCCTCAGAGCTGGCTGACGCCCTCTTTCCCCCTCGCACACCCCCTGCCCTTTCGCCCCTCTGCTCCCAAGGGCCGCCTCGCTCCCCGCCGCGCTTCTCGCCCCCTCCGACGGGGCAGTGCCCTCACGGCCTCTACCTTCTCCTCGGCTTCCGCCATGGCGCGGCCGGCGAGCGGTCATGTGAGGGGCAGGAAGCCGGGGAGGGCGGAGGCACCCTGGGAAATGTAGTTTCGGAGGGTGTCGTTGCCCTTTTTTTTATTTTTTTAATTTCCTTTTCTTTATCAGTCCTCTTTGTGTTGGTTATTTTGGGAGGTGGGGTGGCTCTTGCCCAGCTGTGGGTATGGTGGCGCTGCCCTGCAACCTACACCAAGGGCAGAAGCAAGGCTCGGCCCAACAGGGACAACGTGTCCCAAGTCAGGTTTTCCCTCCACCCTCCTTCACTGCAGGCGAGGTGCCTTTTTAAGCTGAATTCCTTCAATTCCATCAGGGAGACCTTTGTACACCCAGTTGTGATGAAACTGAAGGCGGCCACCATGGCAAATGATGAGATGGCCTCTGGTTAGCGGGGGTTTGGGTGTAGCTGAAGCTGAAAGCCGCTTGCAGCGGGACCCGTGGCTGCTGCCATGTTGCATGCTGGACCGCCAGTTCTCCAGGATAAGGCCCATTTATTGGCGCCCATCTGAGCAGCCCTTGGTCGAGCACAGCTCTGGTTTCCATTAGATCCTCTGGTGATGGCGAGATGTGTAGCAGCCTCTATCCTCTCTGTACTTCTTACTTAATTTGTCAATATCGAAATTGCCCACACATGCTTTAGCATCAGGAGAAGGATTTTAGAAAGCCTAAATATCTTTTTACAGTTCTACGAGCTGCTGCGTTTTCTCTTTTAAAACTTTAAAAGAAGGCCTGAACACCTCATTTGAACCTAAATTACTTTCTTTATACATTAAAAATATGAACAAAGCTAAAAAGCAATAGGCAGTACTTTTTATCACTCAGGTTTTGTCAGTGGAGCTATTCCAAATCTACCCAGTACTACACTTGGTATCAAAGCCAAGAATTTTAAAATGTGCGCATCAAGTTTGTCAATAAAAGAGAAATCTTAGAATACTATACCGCAGCCAGGTGACCATAAGGCCATACAATGAAAACTAGCCGCAGAGAGTATTAGCTTGGATTTGAAAAGCATGTATATCATTGCATACCTTTAGAAACAAATAGCCAGAATTTCGACTGAGAGGAGGTAGAACTGTGCTTTAAATTTACACTGAGAGGTTGACACTGAGGTGAGCAAGCTATCAAAGTAAACAGTGTCAGTACAAGAACATATAAATGTAACTATAACAAATACATTTCATTTGCAACTGACACAATATAAGTAAACCTCCTTTTTTGGTCTGTTACCAGATTTCTGTGGACTATTAGGGTACCATGGCAAAGGAGTGTGTAAATGTCATCCTGACCATATAATACAAGGGATATCTACAGAGAAGGAGATGTTTGGCTGCCATTCTACAAAATATTGTTGAGACCTCACCTGGAAATAACAGAAAATTTCAAGTCACTTTTGCTGAAAAAAAAAAAAAAAAAAAAAGATTAATTCAAACTGGAAGAGGGCAAGGGACCACTAAAAGGATCACAGAAATTTAACTTCTATTCTATTGGAGAAGACTGAAAGAAAGAAAAAAAAAAATAGCCTTGGCTTCTTTAATCTAGAAATAAAAAATTGCTGAAGAGGAAAAAGAGCTACTAAAACAAAAGGTATGACATCAAATAGGTGTCAGGTATTTTCGGTGCATTTAGGCTGGAAATGAGAAGTAGATTCCCATGTGTCAGAGAAGTGTGGTCCTCAGAAGAACCTTGCTGGCAAGAAATTTAACTGATTTCAAGATGAGACTTCATAAACTTATATAAGAGACTGTAAGAGATGTTTGCTGACAGCTGTGTTGCTTACCCAGAGAACTCATTCCAGTCCCATTCTGGCCTTCTCGAATCTTAGACCTGTTCAAATCAATGAAAAAAATAGCATTGCTGCCTATGGAGGCAGGATTTGTCAGTAATATGTAATGCACAAGCTACCTTATCTGGTACTTGAAGCCTGTGTATAACTAGTGAACGGAAACTTTGCTCGATACGTATTTTTCCCCACTTTCAGGGGGAAAAAAAATACTGCATAGGTTTCAAGGTTGGTTTTTTTTTTTTTTTTTTTTTTTTTTCCTCCACAGAGACATTTTTTGGCACTTTTAAACTGGAATAAGCATTAATAACTGACTTTATAAATTCCAAGAAAAACTGAGTGTAAGGGAAAGGATGGCAGATCTTGTAAACTTTGCCATTATAGCAGCTAACAGGGCACATTTGTTACAAACAGAGCAGTCAAGGAACAGCTGTTCTTATTTTCATTGCACATAGAATAACTGGCATAAAAATGTGATTTACTTACAGTGTGTTACTTATTTCTGCAGAAATGTGCAAAAATAGTTTTTTTCATGTTTAAACTTAAGGTATCAATTAAATCTGCCATGATTTCAGGTTTTTATTGTGTCAGGAAAATTTAATATGTTGGCATCTGATTCTGCCACCCCTCCCACACCCATCCTCCAAAAGTGCTGAAAGCCACGAGGAAGCAGTGACGTCAATGGGTTTTAAAATCTTTCAGCACCTCCTGCAAAGCACTCAGCATCCTACAGACTTGGGCCTGGGAACATCCCCATCAACCTTTGGAGATAAAAACTTAGGCATAGTTCAGAATAAGTGGTAAATATAGCATTGCCTAAAGGAAGTGAATGTTCTGTCCTAACCTTAAAAACAATTCTCTCTCACTATCTGCCAGCATCTAGATCTGAAGTTTGGGTTAAGTTAGTTGTGCAGGTGGGAGAGATTTGGGATCCCTGGTGAGATTATGAAGTCTTTGAAGTTTAGGGAGAGCATTTTGGCTCAGATCTATGTCAAGTGATAGGCTGGCTGTACCTTATAGTTTACTTTTAAATTGATTCACTAGAAGTAACACTCTTCATAAGTCTTTTTAAATAAAGATTTTAGCCACACCATGATGCTTTTAATGTTCATAGTGCCTACTTTAATGCAGAGCTTCCAGTTGACGGGAATTCTGCAGGGCGCTTCTAACAGGATGCTGACATCCCCATCCAGCTTTCTAAAATTCAAGTCTGTCAGGAGTTTCCGATTTATCTTTTGCCACAGTGTTGTGGTTTTGCTTAGTGAGGGGGGCCTAAGGCGGTAGCTTCTGTAGGAAACTGCTAGAAGTCGCTCCCCTTTGTTCAGTGGACTCGGCTGGGCCTAGGGCGGACCTGCTGCTGGACAAGGCCGAGCTGATGGGGTAGCCCGAGGAAATGGCCACAAGTTGTACCAGAGGAGGTTTAGATTGGAGGTGAGGAAAAACTTTTTCTCCCAAAGAGTGGTCAGGCACTGGAATGGCCTGCCCAGGGAGGTAGTGGAGTCGCCGTCCCTGGCAGTGTTCAAGAGGCGGCTTGATGAGGAGCTACAAGATAGGGTTTAGTAGCTGTGGCAGCAATGGTAGTGGGAAGACGGTTGGACTAGATGATCTCATAGGTCCCATCCAACCATGTGATTCTACGACTCTATGATTCTCTGATTCTATGATTCTATGGGAATGTCCCGTGATAACACCTCTGCGATAACGTATTTAAGAAGGGGAAAACAGAAAAAAAAAAAAAAAAAAAAAGAGAAGAGAAGATGTGAAGAAGCTGAGTAGGGGCAGAGGCACAGAGAGGGAGGCGCAGGCCTCATGGGCCTTGCAGGCCTCACCCTCTGGCCTCTTGCAGGCCTCACCCTCTGGCCTTTTGCCAGGCAGCCGACTGGGCCCAACTCAGCCCAGCCTGGCCACAAGAAGTGGAGAGGAGATGAGAGGAGAAGAGATTCTGAGAGGTGTCTGCCTACCTGTTGTGAAGAACTTTTCTTGTGAGAAAAACAGCTGCAGACACCAAGGTCAGTGAAGAAGGAGGGGGAGGAGTAATGCAGCTCCTGGCCAACATTCCCCTGCTGCCTGTGGTGATGACCATGGTGGAGCAGGTTGTCCCCCTGCAGCCCATGGAGGTCCACGCAGGAGCAGAGATCCACCTGCAGCCCGTGAAGGACCCCACACTGAGGGAGGTGGATGCCTGAATGCGGTTGTGGCCCATGAAGGGCCCACTGGGGCAGGCGATGTGGAGGGACTGCACTCCGTGGAAGAGATGACCCACGCCAGAGCAGTTTCATGAAGGACTGTGGTCTATGGGTGGGACCCCACACTGGAGCAGGGGATGTGAGGAGTTCTTCCCCCAGCTGTGAAGCAGCAGCGTAAAACAACGTGTGATGAACTGGCCACGACCCCCATTCCCTCTTCCCCCCGGAGCCGCTAAGCGGGGAAGGTAGTAGCTATAATGTTAAGCTTGGAAAGAGGGAGGGGTGCAGGAGGTCATCTTGTTTCTCTGTCTCATTATCCCGCTAGTTTTAGTAATAAATGAATAGTTTTCCCCAAGTCGAGTCTGGTTTTGCCCGTGACGGTAACTTTAAGGATTTCTCCCTGTCCTTATCTCAAACCTCAAGCCATTTTTTCTTATATTTCTCCCTGTTCTCTCAGAGGGTGAGGGGAGTGAGAGAGAGACTGCATAGTCTGGTCCCAATCGGGGCTGAACTGCAACACACAGAAATCAGAATTATCATTGAAACTTGGACCTTGACCAACATTCAGATTCCAAATACTGCTAGAATTTTTATCGCTCGCTTTAAAATAGTTTCTCCCCAACTACTGTGAAACATAACAAGTACCAAGTATCCATGCCATTTGGTAGAGATTATTGTATCTCAGTCTCCAAGAGCTCTCAGTTGCTTTCAAGTAGGACTGATTCATCCAACAAAATATTCAGCTGGGTTATCTCTCAGCACCACTTATTCAGTAATAGGAAAAAAAAAGCAGTGTTGTCTGTAAGTTAATAGCATTTAAAAAGACTATGCTAGATAAAACATAGCTAATACTATTTTCAGAACAATAGAAGTTCTGAAAACTTCTTTCGTCTTTCTGTTTGTTTGTTTGTTTGTAGAAAGAAACTTGCAAAGGCTTTTTGTGGTTTTTTTTTTCCCTTCCTATCAAAGCATTATTTCTGTGAAGATACTTTCAATTGGTACCATAGCTTCCATAAATATAATCTTAAATATGTTCAAGAACTTCATACTTTAAAAAAGATCTTATTTCACCTGCTACCATTATATTATTTTGCAGTTTTTTACTTTTTTCTTCTTAATCTGTCTCTTAACATTTATTTGTCATATTTCTTCCTGAAATAAGTATCAGAACAATGACTATAAAACTCATTTCAATTATAAATTAAAAAAAAATCAAATAAATACACTTTAATGATTTGAAGCTAGATAAAACGTGCTCATAAAACTAAGCTCATATGCAAATCTTCATAGGGAAGTTATTAACAAGGTTAAATAAATATATTTTTGTTAAACATAGTACTATCATATGAGCATCATAGTAACTGCCTTCTTTAATTGGAGCTAAAGATTAGCCCTGTGTAATTTGCCATACCACCAAAAAGACAAGGTAAGAAATGGAAGTACGCATTACCACCATGTCCCACCACTACAGCATATTTAAATGAAATGTAAATCATCAGCTATTTTTATAGTAATCATATGGTCATAACATCAGAAAGATTATTACAAATTCTTTAAGATAATTGATCTGCGTTCCCTGACATTTAAAGACTTTTCACAATTATAGTGAATTATTTTCAAATCCTTCAGGAATAACATTTCCCATAGTCTTTTCTTCTTCCTCTGACCCTCACTCCCTGTCTGTGTTTCTTCTGCTCCCTTACGTCATCTCCACTCTCAGGCAATCTTTATTGAAAGATACCTTCTTGTGCTATGTAGAGCACACAGAGAAGATGAAAAAATCTGAAGAACAGTAAACAACATAAAGCCAGTACAATTATCTATTTATTAAAGATAAACAAGGGCTATATATAAAGGGAGAGGCAGTATGGGACCCTCTTAAAAACCTTACAGTTCGAAATATTAAGGGCCTGGTAAAGAAGGAGCAAGTCTGAAATTTAAAAATTACTATACTACAAGAAAATATCATAGATAATGAAGCCAGACAAGAATAGCACTGTGATTTAATCTCAACTCCTCCCTAACATGGGCCATGAGATTTACCTGAATTAATTCCTTTTTGCACCATTTTTTCAAAAGAAAACATATCTTGACATAACTGTTCCAATTACACAGAACTCCTTGCACTTCAAATAAGTAATTTCAAGGACAGAAAATAAAGAACACAAAAGAAATGCCTTACCAGGTCAGAAGAGTGGTTCGTCTAGCCCAGTGCTTGGTCCCTGACAGTGGCAATAAGAGATGTTATTTGGGGAGAGCACTTACCTCTGAGCTCCACTCCCCTTGTCTTACCCCAGCATCAAATTAGGGATGTTGGAAGGCACATCCCTGATTGCTTCTTCTAGTATCTGTTAATGAACCTGCTGTTGATGAATTTGTCTCTTTTGGACCTGCTGATGCTGCTTGTCTCCACAATCTCCTGACGCAATGAAGCCCAGAAGTTCTCTGCCTGCCACTTAAAGAAGTTCTTTAGAAGTTCTTTCTTTTTTTTCCCCCATTTTAAAATGCTCTGCTATGGCTCTCCTACCGGTTTTGATAAGCACACCTTAGTTCTAATATTGCAGGACTTGGTATGTAATGGGTTTTCCTCATCCTTTTGGCAAATTTAAATTTGTCTCACTTCAACTTTGAACCACCCCATTATGTCCACTATGGCATTGTCTTTCAGCAGCTTTTGAAAGTTCTGTATTAAAAGAGTTCTGTTCCTGATGTGAGCACTTGTAGCCTAACATGAAATCACTCCTTAGTTATTTGTTAAGTTAAATAGAAAGATGCTACTGATTCTTTCACAAAAAGATGTTTTACATTCCACAAATAATTCTTGTGACTGTTGCCTGCAGTGCCTCCAATCTAGTACCATCTTTCTTAATTTGTGCCTAGTGGAACATTACTATTAATGTTAAATTAATGTAGGATACTCACCTCTCTTGCATTTATTTTATTATTGTGAATAACTCTACCATTTCCAGCTGTCATTCTGGTTTTAGGATTCCATCTCCTTCCTAATAGAACACTCCTTATCTTTAATTCTTCTAACATTGACTACTTCTTTTCCTGTTTCCTATAATAGGTATTTTTATGATTCCTAGGTTTTAGTTTACAGTTACCACCACTGATTTTTTTCTCTTTGAAACAAAATACAAAAATGAAAGTCTATAGATACAAACCTATAATGGATGCTTTCACGTCTTCCTCAAGGATATTTTGTGTTTTGATGTCTTATTGTAGAGTCCTCACTAGTCTTTTAAGAATTTCCACTTCCCATTTATATGTTTCTCCTAGCTGGTTCATTAGTTTAATCTTTTTTAAAGCACCGTTAGTGTTTGTTTCTAGTAAGAGCAATATTCCATTGTCGAATATGAATGTAATTTGAGTCATGAGCATTTTCATAAAACAAAACACTCAAATTTGATCTAATTTAAAATTAATGCATAATGGCTACAACAGTTTTAAGATACTGTTTGGTCCAGGAGTCTCAAGAACACGCTTAAATTTAATCCCCATATTCATATTTATGGGGATTCTATTTGGAAAGCATCTTTGCAAAGTTCAGGCTTACCTAAACTGACACATCACAAAAATCTCTCTTTTCCAAATCTTACTCAGTGACATTCTTCTATATAAACTGTATTACAGTGATACACAGACATACTTTGGATATAATCGGTCTACTTGTATTTTAATGCAAAGAAAAATGAAGTTTTGGTGTACCTTAGAACAAAATTAATAGAACCTAAGCCATTCTTCTTTTAATCTTAAATTTCATGCCTGATGAGGGCTTTTCCATTATTAGTTAACAGGCGTCCATTAAAAAGGTCAGCAGTAGCAACATTTGTTCAAGCATCTTACGGAAGAATTTTGCAAAAACAGTGAAGGAACAGATATTGCTACCTAAATAGTGACATTTTCATCAGATACAAACCTGAAGAAAATGTAATATGATATATTCATATATATATATATATCGTGGATAGATGAGTTGTCACTGGAATATGAAGCTTCTCTATATTTGGCTTGGGCTGCCTCACTTGCTGTGTTTCAAAGACATAGTGAATCTGTTTATGCCGCATCTTCTCACTGTTAAAAATTTGGAGTTCTTTTGGAAGTCTTTTCCACCTGAAACAAAAGTGGTGTTCTTTTTGAACTTGTCATATTTTGTATGATTTCAAGGTGAAAAAAAACTATAGATTACATGTATTTTTAAAATAACCCTCTATCTCCACACAACAAAAAAAAAAAAGCCCCTATAAAATCATCTCAGAAGCAGCTGCTTATCCCTGCTGCCAGTGAAGTTAATAGGAGTTTTATTATTGATTTCAGTAGGAAAAGATTTAGACCAACATTTTATACTTTTGAAAATATCAACCATTATTCTTCAAATAATTAATATACAAGAAATAAATATTTTAAATATTGACATATAGATACAGAAAATTCCATTTTCTTTAAAGCTATGTTGTATCTTGCCTTTGAGTCTGAGGAGTCAAATCACCAAAGCCTGGCAAAGCTCTCTCCTATTCCTTTTCTTCACAAGTGTTATTTTCCCTCATTTCTGATCTGCTCTGTTACTGAAGGCTTTTAATGGAGTCAATGTTAAACAGATCATTGGAAAATCTATTTTGTATTTACAGTGAAAAACTCTTTTCTTCTTCTTCTTCTTCTTGACGTACACTTAACCTCAAGGAAAAATACATAGCTTTCCACTTACTTAAATAGTGTACATAACGTACAGAAAATGATTGATGAGGTTATCAGAGTTCCTACCTCAGGAATACTGTATGTTTTCCATGCATAATATTCTGGTTATAACCATAGAGCATATTACACTAACATTCTGAACTGAATTTTCAACTTTGCCATCTTTGTATATATATTTTGTAATACCACTTAACTGAGATCCAGAGAGTGGAAGGAAGGAAAGAACTAAAAATGTGAAAAGGGAGAAGCAACAAAATAAATTAAGCCATGATTAGACTCCTGCCAAGCAGATAGCTACTGATACTGCCATTTGACAGATGTGACATAAAATTCTGGTTTCACTAAATTGAATAAGGGTTTTGCTGTTCATCAAAAAGTGGCTAAGACATCACCTAAATATTCCATATTCTGTGTTAAACTGAGGATGGAAACATTCAATAGGTATGAAGACTGAAATTAGAGGCACACAGCTGGTTACAACAGAAAAAAAAAAAGATCCATGTATTTTCTGATTACGTAAGGTTGCCTTCATTCCCTGTTATTGTAGCATAACTGAACTATCTTAATTTGGGTACAGATCCTGCAATTTCATTCATGAGAGAAGTCCAATTAACTTTCCTGCAGCCCAAAACATTAAATGAAATGTGTCACGAGCCTGTACAGCCCTCTAACTGGTCCTTCCACAATGCCAAGATGTGACACTGTTTGAGCAGAGGTGCAGAATGGATCCTGGCCAGCAGAATAAGCCCTTGATTGTCTCAGTGAACTCCTCTTTCTTTCCAGTTGTGTAATACATTCACACAAACAATAATTTACATTTCAGACCTTTTTTACACTCAGAGTGTAACTGAGGATCAGGCCATCAGTTTATTGCCATTGAGCCTTTTAATCACAAATTCCTCTACCTATGAGACAACCTCTCAGTTTACTGAAAGCACAGTCCTCACTGTATATTCTGTTTTCTGATGCTGTAATCATAATCTAGCTTAGAAAAAGTCTTTTAAATCCATTTCTTTCTTTCATTACATCTTTAGCTGCGTGTATCAACCTGCTTCTTTGCACTATGTCTTCCTTGCCATCTTTTCCCATCCTCTTACATACCCTCAGGATTTGACCCTCAACCGTGTAGCTGAAGTCTGACAGTTCACCCTGGGACAATCCTTGATTATGAAGCAATGACAGAGTCAAAATCCAGGTCCCTGGGTTGCAGGGTAGTACCTGTAAGTGGTGCCTGAGGTAATATACAGACTATTTAAGTAGCTCCTCTTACCTCCCTCCACCTTGGAGTGGAATAACTTTTTAATCAAATACATTCTCAGTGAGTTTTATTTTGATGTGGGAAACATACCTAGCTGTGGTAATGTATCAGCAGATTACAGTAAGGCTGTGGATGTTATGTTATCCAAAGGCTGGGGATTTAAAAAATGCTGTACAATCCAGCAACTTCTGACATAGAAACAAAACTAATGAAACATTAACAGTTCTGCTGAAATTAATCTCCAAAGGTTTTAAAAGATATGCGTATTTCATAGAAAAAAAAAGGCCACACATCTTTTATATATAGCATTCCTACATGGCATTCTCAAAGCATGTGATTATAGTATAAAAATGTTAACGAGATGATTGCTCTCGAGAATGGACGTGAATTTTTTTTGAATTTGAAATAAATTCTTTCCATTCTTCTCATTCTTTAGCTCCCAAGAAGATATTTTGTGGATAGTAATACTTTTATGAGCTATTGAGTTGGGTATTAAGGAGCTCTACCCATTGCATGTTAAGTGTGTATAGCAGCAGCAGAATTCTAGTCCTCACCTTCTCACTTCATTTAAGTAGATTTTTAGTATGGTGCTAAGAAGCAGCCTCAGTTTTATCTGTGCCTGGATTACTGTCAGCAGTGATAGTGACAAGTCACCATCAACACTTCTCCACAGCGTTCACTGCCAGGCCAGAAAATACCCATAGTGCTTGAAAACTGCTTCATGCAGTATCTAGGAGCACCAACTTTGCATTTTTCAAGCAGGGAAAGTGAGGCAAAGAGCAATACTAACTCATTTTGAGCAATTCAAAATGAAAATCTCTGTCTCCTGATTCCCAGCCTTACGCTTTGGCTACAGGACAGCCCTTCCACCCTTGATGGCCTGCCTCAACTATTGCCTTTTTCCATTAAGCAAATATTGATTTTGTTCTCCTACTTGAAAACAGAATAGGAATTAACATGGCTCTTTTTGGTTACTTCATTGTTTGTGAATCACTCGGGAATAGTATTTATTAGTTAACTGCTGTTGCTCATCCAATGGGCACTCACATCCTTTTTCCTTTTTTTCCCATGGTATGTGTTAAACAGCAGCTATTAAGAATGCTCCCTCCATGATAAAGTGCCAGGCTTTCCTTTTAACTATTTAACATCTTGCAGATAGTCCAGCCCCCAACATATAACACAGACGATGAGATTTAGAAGAAACAGGACAGGGGCATTTAAAGATCTTGTTATTTACTTTATGAGCATCCAGCTCCTTATTATAATTAGCCATTTATATTGTGGTGGTGACGATACCATGCTACTTATTTTTGAACATGAATGAGAGAATACAATTTCTGTCTGAAAGAACAGACTTCTAAATCAACACAGGATCTCATTTGAATTCGATCTAATCCCTTGAAGTAGCTGAGATTAGTAAGAGATGGGGAGGATCAAAGGGTGATAGGAAAAGATGCGAGTGAGCTGCCATGATGAGAGTTGGTGGTGGCAGGCACACAACACACTGGGATTTTGAAGGTTTACTAATACATCTAGCAGTAGTCCTGAGGGATCAGTATACAGATCTCCTCTGTCAAGTGATGTATGACGTGTTACTTCAGAGTTTAGTCAGAACGGGGGCAAAATTACTGGAGTAACAAGCCTAACTATTATTTCCTAAGGCAGTCTTTGTGAGAAAACTTGATTGAAATGGCAGAAAGGGAAGGTCATGGGAGCTGACTGCCATCCTGTGATGTGCCACAGACTCAGTAAATGATAGGGGGAGAATTGTTTCACTGTTCTATACCTCAGTTTCCCCATCAATGAAATAGAAGTAATGAAATGTACTGATTGTTGTGAAGTATTTTGATATCTAGAGATGAAAAGTCCTAAGAACTTGAGGCTCACTCCAAAGCCCTTTGAAGTCCTCAGAAGGCCCTTGATTCAGCTATCTTAATTTGCATTTGCCTTAGTCTGCAAGTCACCTACCAGTCTCCTGAAATTTGGAAATGTACCACCCAATGCATTTCTCAAAGATGGAAAAATATATTCTCAAGTAATCATTATCATTATCTTTGACTATTTGACTATGCAGTTTGAATTTACAAAACAGCAGTGCAATATATGCATTTGGATTATTTGTAATATTTTACAAGATCAAGGTGAAAACTTAGAAGATGGAGAAGGAAAAAACACAGCATGTTTCCCTGACACCAAAGAACGAACTCTGACAGAAACAAGCTTTTTTTTTTATCTTTCTTCTCTGAAGATAGATGAAAAAGATCAGGAGAAACTATGTCTCATTAGAAGTAAATGCAGTCTGTGGCAATCCATACTAAATTTACCAGGTCGTATCTTCTAAGATGATATTAGGCACCAAAGGGCAGGTAGTTACATTGCAAAAAAAACCCCACTAAAAGTATTTAAAAGTTGGTGTTTAATTTTTTTTCAATATAATAAATGAAGTGGCACAGACTTTCCAGAAGAATTTTAAGTCTTTCAGTGTGATAGGTAAGGTGAGAGAAGGTTGTAAGACGAATGACAGTTTTGCTCATTATTCAACAAAGCTCACAACAAATGAAATGGGTGCCTTCAGAACATACTTTGTTTTCTTTTTCTGGAGACTAAGCAGCTTCTTTTTGCTAAAAGAGAAATATTATCTTTATGAAGAAAATATTTTTCCTAATCAATATTTTTTTAACCTCTGGGTTATTACTTCCTCAAGTCTCTTTTTAATTTTTTTCCTCAAGATTGGTCTGTGTACTTTAATTAAAAATCTGCAGAACAGACACATGCTATTGTTCACATTAAAGCTTTCAAAGGTTATTAACTGTGATGGGGCATTACTTGTCTTCAGCACATTTTTCTGTAACGTATCACGTTATTGGGATGTATGTGTGTGTATATATATAATTGGGAGCAGAAAGAATTAGCTGTTGGCAAAGCAGAAATAGCCACACGCCAGTTACATTCTCTCTTGCTATGCCACATATTCCCTGCATCTTGTATATTCTGCTTAGCTTCTTTCTGCTTCAGCTCAGGTATCTGTTACAAGGGATTAATACCATAGGGACATAGTGACCACTTCAGAAGCCTGGTGATTAATGGAAACTTTTATATTAATTTTTATTAAACTTTCTGTTATGAAAAATAATTTAACTCTTCAATTTTCTTATTTTTCTTCACTTCTAGAATAGAAAACAGGCAAAGAATATAAGAAGTTATTTACATCTAAAAACCATGATGCCAGCTAGTCATTCTCCAGAAGCCTTTCCTCTTCTCCTGCCAGGTCATTATTTTGCATCACAAAGCAGCTTAAATTCTCAGAAGTACAAAACTCCATTTTACTTCCATCAGTACTTTGACTGTTTGAGAGCTGTTGGAGTTAGCCCAATGCTATTTCTTCTGGAGTCCTCCTTCCAGATCTAATAGTAGTCAACAGGTTTGAATGTATACCCTTTAACCAGATGTAGACCATACATCAAAATAGAGCCTTAGATGTTTTATTATTTCTTGAGGTCTAGCCAGAACAGGATGATGAACACTGTGTTTGAAACTGCTGATGCTATTGAAAAATCCTACAATAAAATATCTCTTGCTATCTTTTGTACTTGATTACCAAGCTGAAAGCAAGATTTTATAATAAATGGCAACTCATGATCACTTTCTTTCCTATGTCTGTCACCTATCTTATTTGGAGAAACTTGGACAACTATTGCCTGATTGTTGGGCTCAAATCCAGTATGCTTGAAAAATGTCAGTGTTCTCTTTCATCCCACTCCCACATTATCAAAGTTCTCTGTACACTCTTCCCCAGCCTCTGAATCCTCTTACAAGCTACACTGTCCATCCCATGTGAGTTTGGGTGTACAATTTTAATTGAGCCTATATCACAAACTTGATCACTCATATAAAAGTAGATAGAAGCCTGGTTCTCACCTCGCTCATAAACACTTTTAAATTAGAGTTATGTTTTAACTGCACTGGACCCTCTTTTAATTACTAATGAAGCTAAGTCCAGAAAATTGATTGCAGTAGAATAAAGGTGAATATATAAATGGGAATACGTGATACAGTCGTGTGTGATACCATGAGGCTGGACTGGATCCTAGGCATCCTTTCCTAGCATATCTGCTATGTAAACATGAGGGTTTTTTCTTTCTCTCTTGTTTAATTTATTGTTATTTTATAAGTCTAGGGACTTCCCCAAAGTCAACAATCTTGCTTTAAAATATACACATAAATGATATAAGGGTACATTTATCTTTGTGAGATCTGAGCTGACAGAAGTACGAGGGAAGTTGCTGGCACTGCAGGGAAGAATGTGACATTCCAACTTTATATCCAAACTCTTCTACAAGTCAAGGCTGTTCAGATTAGGGGCCAAGGGCCAACCCTCTCTGCTTCAAATTCTCATTTCAGAATTGTTTGTATGTAAGATTTTGGCACTTTTTCTTATATTGTAAGAACATGATCCAATGCAATTAAAAGTACTAGAAACAGTCCCATCAATTTCAACTGATGTTGCATCAGAACAAAAGATAATAAAATACTAAGTGGATTAATTTTTAACTCTACAGGTCCTTAAAGTTACTTAATTTTTTAGAGCTTATCATTAGGGAGGAAGAAAGTATCTCTAATGTTAATGTCAGGGTCAGAATAGCTTCATTAGCAAAATGTACAGTATCATCCCTGTTCATAGTGTGTTGAACACATCATTGGATTGAGCAAAGGAAAACTGGTGATGACAGATCTTGTTTTCTAAATATGTAATTAAATCTGTAGTAGAATAGGTTCGCCCAGGCAAGTAAATGGAGAAAATACTTCAAATAGATATCAACAGATATCTCGATGAACCTGATTCTTCTAAAATTTACAAGAAAAATATAATTCTAGAATCCTTCTTACCATGCTTTGTGTCACATGCCAGATTCACTTCTCTGCAACACTGACAAAACAAATTATGTACATCATGTTTAATGGCTCAAAAATTAAGTTTCTATTGTTGTAAGAAACATGGCTCAGAAAATGTAAATAGAAAGCCCTTAATATTATGAAGGTTAAGGCTCCCAGGGCGCTGTGCAGCACTACCCTAGCAAGCCCTTTCTTATATGCTACTTACCCTTCCCTTTATACTACATCTGCTGCAAACACATGGTTCTGTTAGCCAGGTTCCATTATAGCCATAGTCATAATGATTAACAGATAACCTAATGATCACAGTTTTTTTCTTATTTTCCTGCTGCATCCTGCTTGCTTTATTTCTGCTGACATAAAGACCACTACTTCTAGTTTCAAACTGATCACAATGATGTGTAATAAACACCACTATTATCCTTTGGAAGTTTTCTTCTAAAGCACAAAATCATGTCCGCTAGTGAATGAATACCTAAGATACAAGCTCACTGAGATTAGCATCTATGTTTTCTTCTAAGATCTTTCTTCCAAGCAAAACAAGGTACAAAGTACTGTCCAAGGTCAAGTTCAGTAGCTGGAAATCTCCAGCCGACAGAGGTGTATAGGATAACTGATACAGGCACATGCTGGAGAATAAGAATCTGCAATGAGTGAACATCCACCTGCAGCTTTTCCCTCTGAAGCGTTAATACAGGACCACAGGAAGCTTCTGTTGTTTCAGCTTCTCAGGAATTATAGGCTGTTTCAGTGTCTTGGTGGTACATTAAACAGAGACTGAGCAATGCAGATGCATATGAAGAGCCTCCTTCCGACATGCTGAGCAGTTAAGGGACATTGGCACCTCGCAGAGCTGGGCCTCAGAGGAAGACATCCCTATGGCTTTTCTAAGCTTAGATATTTTCTGAAATAGATGTTATAGAATAGCTATTCTAAAAAGCTATCAATATCTTTTTTCCCCAGAAGAAAATCGTGTATGCATAGGAGGTTGAGGAGAGGGGGTGGGGGAGCTCACTAGCCCAAGAAAAAACTTTGTGCTATAGCCAAGTGTATTTCAGTATTTATATTCTGGCTTAAACATACACAATACAGACAAATCCACAGGTTAATAGAGCTACCAGAGATATTTCTCTTTGCCTTGCTCAGGGCTGAAGGCAGGAAACTCCCCCACCTTCTGACTTTCTGGAGCATTCAGTATGCCTCCTTCCCATCTGAGTGCTGAGTTTTGACACCTTGGACCCTGTCCCTTCACCAGCTTCCACCCAAGTTCTGGTAAGTGCAGAGAGGAGTACGTTCCAGAGTAACATAATCCAGATGTGTATGCTTGAGTACAGAGAAGGTCAGATGTGAAAGTCTGGGAAGGTTTGTGCTTTTCCTGATCAAGGACCACAATCTCTGCCCTACTTTTATCATGCTGTAGTATTCTTCTTTCTACTTGTTCGCCAGATAAGACTAGCAAGATGGGTCTTTGCTTTGTGTCTGATCTAAAGTCCATTGAAGTAAATAGAAATAAGTCCTGTCCAGTTCCACTCTGACTAATCTTTTAACTCCTTAGGTTTTTTAACTGAAGTAAAACAAACCCTGAAAACAATTAAATCATGCATGAAATTTCTATGTTTGTGTGACTCCCTTCTGCTCTCCTCCCACCCAAAAATTCCCAGTGCAATGGGATGAGGTAGATTTTGAGGATTAATTTTTAAAATGGCATCCTTTTCTCCGCCATTGCAAAATGCAGTTTAAGCTTTCATGCACAGAACTGCTACATTTACAGAAAGACACTTTTAAAATGCATGCCTAATTTGCTAATTTATTTTAAATACCTTTTCTCGTGCCGTATTACTTTGTCCCTTTGATATTTTAGATTGGAGAGCAGGAACAGCTCTGCAGCAATACTGACTGGCAGAGAGTCTCTATAGAGTAACATTGCAGTGCAGATGAATTATGGAAACAGATGGTGGCTAATGGCAGCTGAATTAAAAATAACACCATTATTAATGTAGAGGTATTTCTACAGAACTCTTTACTCATAGATCTCAGCAACTCAAGGGTAGAGGAATCTATTTTGCCTTTCAGTCGCAACAAAACCAGAGCATAGTCCTGGCAACTGTAGGCAGCAGTCTGTCCCCCATCTGTTGTGCTCTCCATCAAGCCAGCTCTGCTGGCTTTTTGTCAGCAGGTGAGCCGGTGGTATCATATGTTGAATCAAGTATGCATTGCAGGAGCATAAGTCCTTACCACGCTGCTCCAGAAGCAGAAGGACTTTGGGGAAAGTATTGTTCCCATAAGCCAGAAAAATTCTTTCTTTCCTTTTCAGAAGAGCAGGAAGCCCATATTCTTTCACTGATCATTACTCAACTTCATGAACCAGAAAAGCGAGGAGATCACATCTGAGTGAAAAGATTACACTGGTGGGCTAGGTGGCTAACTGGGCACATAGATC
This sequence comes from Tetrax tetrax, assembly GCA_009806455.1. NCBI lineage: Eukaryota > Metazoa > Chordata > Aves > Otidiformes > Otididae > Tetrax > Tetrax tetrax. The sequence goes on from WHYT01017765.1 coordinate 462,885, forward strand.
TGAACTAACATGAGATGTTGAACTACTACTGACTTCAACTTTAGGCTGTATCTGTCTAAATGCTTAGATGGTGATACACTTAAAATCTGTGAAAAATGCTGAAATTTTAGCTTTAGTAGCCTGGTATCAGATACAAGACCTCTGGACTTGCACTGCTGTGAGAATTAAAGGCCGCATTTGAAACAAGGGAAGGTCTTAAGCCTCTATATCTGTAAACACAGCTTTATTGCAGGATGTCACTAATGACACTGTACTTTGTATGTGCTAAACAAACACAGGAGCAGGAGCAGAAAAGCCAAAATTCTGATTCTGAAAATAAGAAATGGCAAAATGAAATTCACTATGATGTTACGGAAGCAGCTTGGGTAGTCATTAAAACTAAGACTCTTTTAGAGCTAAAAAATGGGCATTGTCACAGGACAGAAAGATCACGATTCTTTTTTCTGAAGTGGCAATAGAAACCATTTGCAATTTGACTTCAGACATCCATTTTATAATCCTCTTTTCCCTTGGTATATTCTAAGCGCAGAACTGGTACAGTGCTGATAATGGTGTTTTCTGCAACCTCTAACCAAATTCTAGAATGTGAAAAAAACTAAAATAATTACCAATCTTACTGTTAAACTGTTAGAGAGATAAGAAGTAATTATATGAGATAGTTGTTCTGCCTTTAGAAAGAGAGTGTTTAAATTTTTCTCCTGCCATTTACCTCTTTCCTTGATAAAAATCATTACTTTATCTTGCAAGCATAGAAACTTGTTCACTTAAAGATCATGAAAAAAAATCACTGAAATGTCAAAAAAAATAATGTATAAACAAATGAACAAATTAAAATAGATTTTACACTCAGTAAAGTTAAAATTCTGCGATTGAAAGTGAATGCATTTCACTAACACTGGTAAGAATCAGAAAACAAAAGTCCTGATGTTTTAACTCTAAGACTGTTGCCATTTTAATTTCAGTAATGCTTTTGGGCTCTGAATCGTTACTTTAGCTGACTTTGTGCTAATGCTCAAATACTGCAGTCAAGGCAGCAATATAAAGTCAACAGGCATGTTATTTTACTGTACTTGTTCTGTTGTGCTTTTGTATTAGTAAAATATTTCCCAAGCAACTGGCATGATTAGATTCAAAGCTTTTAACTAGTTCAACACTGACCGTGACCACAAATACCACCTTTCAGTTCAGGTGCCTCGGACAGTAACTAGACTGCACAGCTGCAATTTCTTCTAACCCTTCGCTGAGGACAGTACTGGAAGAAAATTTTAAAAAATATCATCTGCGCAGTCTCCTTCTTTATTTACTACAATATCAAATATTGGGATATATTTAAAATCACCTGTAACATAGTTAGAAGGTAGGCCACAGCTTGTTGTTGCTTAAGTGATGCCAACACTGTCTCCTTCTTTCTCTTCCAAAGCATTAAATTATGCAAAAAAAAAAACAACCCAGCTTACCCCCTTCAGCATGTTTTTTGAACCTGAGCAGAGTTCATGTCTACTCCAGGAGACTTACAAAGCTGCAGTGTTTGAGAATCAGTCATTAGCAGCCCATCTTTCAGACAACTAATATTAGCAGTGCTGTCAACACAGGTTACAGGTCCTGTTAAGGAAACAAGGGCTGAGTTCCTCTCCCTGCCCGTCAGCCTACCCATGAGTCCACCAGACCATTACAAGTTCTAAATGAACAGTTCTGTGCTTCTGCTCAAAACTTGAATATCTATGTGTTTCTTGGCCTGTTATAAGATTGTTGGTATTCAAGATACACAGTAAAACGGAGGATGGTTATACACAAGGCTCTTCATGAAGGGATCCTAGACTAGACTTTCATAGAAGTTGTGAGCACTCAATGAATTTGACAGCACTTACTTGACCTTATGGAAGAAAAAACACGTTATTTTATATAACCAGTTGCTGGAAATATATATATATATATATTCAGATAATGTTCTGCCTAATAGAATATATTTACTGTACTGATAAGTCTGAAGCACAAGCAAAGCTGCAAGTCTCTATAGTATTCCAAAATCATGAGCCAGGACTATAAGATTGACTTAATTTACAGAAATGAAGTGTGCGTATGATTATTTTCTCTCATTTTTTCAGGCCATATAGCACAGTGAGGTCATATTTTCAAGCTTCCTCTACATATATCAGTATTAGGAATTTAAATTTTCAGATGAGTTCTGAGATTTCCATGCAATAAAGACTCCTGGAAATGGAATTTTAAGGAAAACCAATAATTGCAAGACTTAACAATTACAGTTTTCTGTGGGCCATTTAGCCTTCCTGAAGAACATAATAAGTGCCGTATTAGTTCACACCACTGGTATTTTCAACAGTGGTTGCTCCTAGGTGTTTAGCAAAATAGTATAAAAATAAGGTACATATAAAGCGATCCTCCTGACTTCCTACAATGAAGAACTTGGTTAGACTTTGCAACTGGATCACTGTGTTCCAAAGTCATTATCTTGTAACTTTGTCTTTCATAAAATCCTGTGGTAGTGAGTTCCAAATTACATGCTCCTTTAAAACACAGCTCTGTATATTTGAACTGTTATTTGATCATGCCACTTACTTTTCTTGAGCTCTTGTATTGTAAGCAAGAGTGACCGATCATTCTGTGTTCAAGTTGTCCACATCATGCACGATTTTGATCTTCCTTTCTCCTAGTCTATCCCTTCTTAGTCTTGGCTGGCATAGCTCCTGCTTTAACTCATACCTCTGAAATCTGGGCCTTAAGAGATGTCACTCCATGAAATCATTGTTATTGGTACTCAGTTGTATCAACCATAATTCCCCAAAAATCATTCATCCCAAAGGTATAGGCATTACAACTTCAGTCCCTTGTAAAGAGTGTGATGAGTTGTGCAGGTATGATAGCCAGGAAACTACATTTGTGTACCACAGTAATTTTTTGGGGACTGGAAAGTGGCTGCAATTGACTACAGATAGATTCCGAAGTGACCTTATTCTGTTATTTTTATACTCCCTCTTTTCCTCCTCCTCCAAAAATAGTTGGGAGTAGTGTCAGCTACCAAGGCAGTAGAAAACATCAATAACTACTTTACCTATCTCGTTGTTTCAGTGACTTGTGACAGAGGACTTGGGAGCCACTTAGTCAATATCTTAATGGAGATGCCTGTTAAAAATACACTGTTATCTGGTTGGTAGATAAAGAAGATAAAAGAGGAATGTACAATGGAAAATGTTACAACAAATCAAAATGGTGACATTCTACAATGCCTCAGAGTAAATGAATACACATGAACTGAGGCAATAGGGAATGAAACCCCAAATTTTCAGAAAGCCCCAAGCAGCTAGAGACTTGAATGTTCGGTCCCAATGCTACTGCCTCAGCTCTTGCAAATTTTTTCTGTTTTCGTTCAGTGTACAAATGAACTTACGAACTTTCATTCACCTCCTTTGTTAGACTGAGAAAATCGTAGAAAAATCGAGGAAAGAAGCAGTTAATTCTGCTAGTTTTTAACATGCCATTTTTACGGAGATTTGCACTACAGAGGCAGGGATAGCAGGGAAATGATATTTCTGTTGCACTAGTCAGGGTCACCAGAGTGTAAACAACCCTGTTTTCTCCTCATTAGTCCTCAAAAGTGTGGAATATTATACAGAGGAACAAATATATGGGAAATCAGCTCCATTCCTGTCCCAAACATCTACCTGTATTGGCTTTGCGTGGCAAGGTTTTGGTAGTGGGAGGACTACAGGGATGGCTTCTGTGAGAAGCAGCTAGAAGCTTCCCACATGTCTGACAGAGCCAATGACAGCCGGCTCCAAGACAGACTTGCCGGTGGGCAAGGCCGAGCCCATCAGCAATGGTGGTAGCGCCTCTGGGATAATGTATTTATGAAGGGGAAGAAAACTCTCCACAACAACCTGCAACCACAGAGGGGAGTGAGAGGGACCCCACGCTGGAGCAAGGGAAGAGTGTGAGGACTCCTCCTCCTGAGGAGGAAGGAGAAGACAGACAATGTGTGATGAACTGACCACAGACCCCATTCCCTGTCCCTCTGTGCCATTCAGGGGGAGGACGTGAAGAAAATCTAAAAGAAAGGGAGTGGTGGGGTAAAAGTGTTTTTAAGGTTTAGTTTTTATTTCTCATTATCCTACTCTGATTTGACTGGTAACAAATTAAATCAAATTTCCCCAAGTCGAGTCTGGTTTGCCCATAACCGTAATTGCTGAGTGATCTCTCCCTGCCCTTATCTCGACCCACAAGCCTTTTGTGACATTTTCTCTCCCCTGTCTATTTGAGAAGGGGAGTGACAGAGTGGCTTTGGTGGTCACCTGGCATCCAGGCAGGGTCAACCCATCACACTACTATTCAGTTTTCAAGGGTCAGGCATTTTGTTCCTTGCTGATCCTCTTGTCCAAACTAAACACACAGGCATAAGCTCTAGCAGACTCATTTCCCTCTACTCAGAAGCTCGGGAACAAACCAAGGAATCTGCTTGATATGATCATCATAATCTTAGCTCTGAAATTTGGACTCCACATTCTCTCTCAGTCTCCAATCTTGCACCTTCTATGGCCAGTGACTTCTGCTGCCCCTTTTCTTTCTGTCCAGCTTCCATTCCCTCAATCATTCAGTTGTCCCATTTCTTTGCCTTATTGCTTCTTACCCTCCATTCTACCAAAGTTTGTTTCATTTTTTCTTCTGCCCCTCCTCAGTTTCCTGTTCCCCACTTGCCTTCCTTCCCAAACTCCTTCTTTAAAGATACATTTTTAAAAGTTTAAATGAGATATGACATAAACTAAATAAAATTTCTGAAGATAGATCCAACTAATAGGATATTCTCACAGCTGCCTCAGTCAGTTTAATTTGGGTGAATGTCTTTCCCGTTTTCCACCATTTCTTTAAACAGTGAGCAATTTGGATCGGAAGTTTTATCTCAGAAGTTGTGTCTCATAATGAAGTAAGTGACATAATGAGGCCAAAGTTCAAAATAGTGCGTAGTCCTGATATTCATGACCATAAAAGTCAAGATTCTTGTTTTGAATGGCTGACAGCAGATGTGGATTCGGTATGGTTTTATTGTGCCAGAAGAACTTTGCTTCTGCAGTTCTGCATGCGGCTTCCAGCACAACTAGGGGTTTGGCTGGATCCAGTGTAATGTTAGCTATGTGGTAATGCAGTTGCACATCTGTAACTGCTGCCTTTACATTTGGGTACCTCATTTTTATTAGATGCGATTGAAAAATTGCACCTTCTCCCAAGGGATCTATTTTAATTTTATTATTATATCTTTTTTAGATGTTAAAATTCTAGAAGTAAGAAATTGAGAGAGAAAATAAAATAAAATTGAGCAATTGTTTGAGAATTTGAGTGAAGGATTAATGGTACAATTTTTCAGAACTTGCCACATGAGAAAGGATCGAGGTTTTGCCTAGTTTTAGAGGAGCTGCAATAGTGGCCAGCAACAAGTGCACAAAAAATTAAGGATCTGACCTTGGCTTGGTAGGAAAAATCCATTCAAGTGCATTGCACTATAAAAATACAACTTGGTTCAGACATGGTGCAATAATATTAGCATAACATTTAAAAATTATTTTTATTTGTATTTTGCTTTTTTTTTTAAATTATTGGCACTCTTTTAGTCAATGAACAAATGAAGCTGGACAGTGAAAATTTTAAAAACCTCCCTGTTCTAATTTTACTGTTGTTATGCAGTTTTTACAGCTATATTTCTCGACTACTGCAAAACTGATAAATGTATTGTAGGAGTCTCTATTTGATTACCAAATCCCAGTCAGACAGAGTCAGGTCACAAACCTCCAATGGACAGATATGTGTGAGTTTTTCAATCAAATCTGACAGAAATTAATTTGAGGCTAACATTTCCCTTTGAGATGCCTTCTGTGTGTGCTTGTGCACACAATACAAGCTTTTTCATGCTGGAAGCTCTTAAAGAGGACCTTGATTTTAAGGGAATAGCTTTTCCCTTGCTGAATAGTAATAGGATTTGATATTATATAGGACTAGATCTTTGAAACTTTGATTATCCCACCAGAGAAAATACTTTCATGTAAACAGGTTAAAGCCATGACATTCTTTTTTTTCTGACTCTGAAGACATTTATCCTGTGGCTTTATTCTGCTTCAGATATTTTATTTTAGTTATATAACATCAAATGCTAACATTATTCAGTTGCTATTGTTTTCTTTGATGTCGGGATAGCAGGTCCTTATTGAACTGAGGTAAAACAGAAATAAAGGCACATGCAGGTGGGTGGGTGAGGCTTAAGGAATAGGCAGAAGATTAGACAAGAGCAATATTCCAATACCAGGGAAGTATCTAGTTTCAAAATATATGCTGGATCAAACAGACATGTTCTACACTTGCTTTGGCATCCAGACCCCTTTCTGTGCTGCCCAGGAGAGCTGTGGCCTTGGCCTTGGACCTCCTTCCCCTCCCTGGAGCAGGGATGATGCTAATAGAAGGGGTTTCCATTTTAGAGGAATGAGAGGACATAGAAGCAAACCATGATTCTTTTCTTTTTCCTACCATCTGCATCTTTTCCATTATGTTAAAAAAAAACCAACCAACTTGGAGCATAGAAGAGCTGCTATGTATGTGAGAGCAAAGAAGATCTGTGAGTCCCAGAAAGGAGTCCCAGAAGAGAAGTCCTTTAGCTTACATGAGTAAAGGTGGTGAGAGCAGTTTCCTTTACAAAGTGGAATTCCTTGCGAAAGTAATTGAAAGAGAGTGACTGTACTGGGTGAGAGGAGCTGTACCCTTATACAGCAGGGGTGGACAGCATGAGGGCCTTTAATGCCACCCTCTCATGCAGCTCCTTCACAAAGTGCTGTCTCAAAGAGAAAAGTTCTTATCCTCTGACAAGGTGAGATTGGCTGGAGGTGGGAGACTGAGAGAGAAAACAGCAAAGTCCCATCACAGTCTCTCAGCTCCCATCAACCTGTTGCCCATCACAGCATCTTATCGATTATTGTGAAACAGGCTAATGATCATTGTTAGCTGGATATGGCTAGATGCAGAAAAATGTAGTAGCCCAAAGGCTAGCACACTGATGGCACAGAGAGTAGAAGTGATGAATCCTAATGGATCCTGAATTTCTAGATTCTTTCCAGCTGCTGCTTGCTTCTTCTACAATGCATGAAACAGAGAATAACAATAGCCCAGCAGATAAATAAAAGAGCAGAGTACAATACTTTTAATGATGGGACTTGATTTTTCCAGATCTTATTAGAAAAAAACAGAGTGTACTTTGCTGTGGTCCACTGCAGGACCTGGAAAGGTACCAAGGTAAATCCCTTCTTTTTTTTTTGTTCTACCAGGCTTTAGGATGCTTGAGCCACATGAGCTGAACAGGAAGTTGCTGAGGGAGGGCAGATGCTGGTGGAGAGCAAGGCTTTGTTTGAGTCCTTAGCATGGGGTCCTCCTAAGGGACTAGCCCTGTAAATGAGTGAGATGGCAGCCTCACAAAACAGAAGTGTGGCACAGGAGATGGCTCTGTGAAACCTAAGAGCAGAGCACTTTATCCCATCTACACAGATTCCTAGAGGCTGGAGCTTCTGTCCTCTCTTTCCAACTCTCCAAAGAGTCCTCCAGCAGAAATTAGGGAAGCTAAGATGCTATGCTATATATTTCTAATGTGAGGAGGGACATTGGAATGGGGAAAAGACATCCAAGAAAGAATCTGTGAGGAATTTAAATAAATCAGTTTCTACAATTTTAACTGTAAGAGTGTAAAAGCTAGGCCTATACTCAAGTTGTTCCATATACAATAAATACTAGCTTAACATGTATTTGCTCAGTGTCTGCAACTGTCCCTTCCCTCTGAAGGCTCAAAATGTTTTTACCAAGGCCCAGAGAAGCATCTCTAACAATCAGGAAGGCCTTCCTGAAATAAACACAGAGGGCTGCTCACCTTAGCTCAGAGAATCTATGCTTTTAAACTCATCTGCTGCCCTTGATCTGTGAGGGAACTTGTACTGATATTATGGACCATTAGGAAAATTGCAATTCTTAAAGGGACTGCTGAGAGGTAGTTTAGGTCCTAAACTTTTGGAGAGGGGATGAATGTATTTTTTACAGCGATTATAAAACCTAATGATTTTATGTAACAGTAACTTCATGATGTGAATTCTTATCACTCTCTTTTCAGTGTTTTCAAACCAAGTACTGAAACATTGTGCCTTAAAATTGGCACAAGAAACTGACTGAAAATAAGAGAGTAGTGCATTTTTTGTCCAGTCTGAAAAATCAGTTTATAAACTGAAAGCAAAAAGAATGAGAACTACTCTGAATTTTAGAATTTTCTCCATTTTATTATTGATGTGGCTAGCAACATCAATTGCTTTTATTTTTTTTTTGTCTCCACCCAAATATATATGTTGAGATCTTAGAACCCCATTTCTCAGAAATATTTCTATTGTGTGCATAAAACTGCTTCAGGGAATAAGTTCACAGAGCAAAGCCATAAAGGTCTTCCAGGAGTAAGGACATGTGAAGATAGAACTCATTAAAATCACAGCATGATATGACTTCTACAAGTCACACAAAGAAATAATCTAAAAGTGTATGGACTTTATGCATGTTTTACTTCACCATGAAAAACACTGTAGTTTAAACGCCAAGGGACACCATAGGCGTTTGCTCCACTAAAGATGCTGAAAGCACTAAGCAAGGACTGCCTGCACAAACCCACGTACATTTGATGCAAGTTGATATAGCCTGTGGCATACAATATTAATAATAATTCTCTTTTTTACACTCTGTCCAACTTAATTCAGATACTTTAAAACTAAAAAACTTGATCCAAAATGCTTTCCACGTGAACATGGGACTTAGTCTGGTTCTGTGTATTCTCAGAAGATGTAAGTCAACATAGCTTCACATACTTCAAGAATGTTTCTCTGCATTAATGTAGTTCAGGATTCAGTTGGAAATTACTTCCATTTACTCAATACCCAATTTTAAATTATTTCTGTAGCTTCGTAGAGCATATGTTGATACAATGCACTTTTGTCCTGCTTCATTGTCTGCAGATGTAGCTGTTCTTGTCATCAGTCCCCTCTTCATAAATGCTTTTATCCATTCACTGGCTAAATCCATTCATCCTTGAAAAAAACCAGAATGTTCTCCTAGCAAGGAGCCTACAGTCTCCACCTCTTCATTACTGGACTCCATTGTGCCATTATCTCAGCTTGCTCTCTTCATGGCTGCTGGCCCCTATTTATTTGATGCAGTGTGTCTCTCATTGTAGGCTTATTAGCATCCATGTCAAGACAATGTGTAAAGTCTTCCTTTTTCAAGACTGATGAATAGAAACAAGTACCGAACAGGACCCGGGAGCAATCTGTATCATTTCACTGCCACATTAATACCTCTAACTCTAATTGACAGGGTAATTAAAACCCAAAGACATCCCCAGATAGCAGCCTGGGTAGCTGCAATCATGCCATGTAAGTGACACAAAACACATTTTGTGAAATAGGATCAAAATGGTTTCTCTGCATTTTGTGTCACCAAAGTAGCTGTCCTGATTATTCACATCCTATTAAGTGTGCTTTGAGCATGTCATAATCAATTAAAAATAGTTGTCAATTCAGATAACAGTTTGGGAATTTCAGAACTAGGAATAGCTTCCTTGGGACAAAGAGTCCCAAGGACTCTCCTCCATAGGAGTCCTGTCATGCACCTGCCTTTTAGTCATCAGGTTTGTCAGTTCAGGGTCAGTCCTCCATGGCAGACCTCTACAGAAGTCTCAAGTCTCCTCCCATGTGTTTTTCCCAGAACTGGCACCTGTTTTTATTCTCCTCAGTTGCTACCAACATGGCTCCCACTCTTCAATGTCTTTCTAGATCCTCTTTTTTTTTTATCCACCACATCTTATATCAGTTGGGATGCTCACTCCTCTGAGCTGAAGGACCATGACTATGGGAACAGTGATTTTCCATTTGTGGACAGTGAAATTGTAAGGGACCAGATGTATCAGTTGAATGTTGTAAGAGAAGAGAGAGGAGGAGAGCAGAGGAGAGGGGAGGGGAGGGAGGGGATAGGAGGGAAAGGAAAACAAGCCAAGCAGTCCCTGTGTCCTGAAGAGCCAAAACATGAAGGAGAAGGATCTGGACCCACCATGCGCAAAAGAAGAAGAAGAAGAAGACGATGACGATGATGATGAAGTGTGTGGTAGCATGGGGGTTTTTTCCAAAGAATGCCACGCAGCCATGACAAGCATCCTGTTTGCCTTCCAAATAGGCTCCATGGCTGTGCTTCTTGGGCAGTGATGTGTGAAAAGCGCTCTGGTGCCTGCCGGGCGCTTGTAGTGCGCGCAGGCGGAGCTGAAAAGCGGGTTCTCGTGCTGGCGCAGCAAGGCTGCAGCCCTTCCAAGCACAGGCTGTTTGGCAGAGGCAAGAAGCCCTGTGGAAGGGGAGGCAAGGGAAGAGCAGAGCTGGCTCCTGCTGCCAAGGGGCTGCGGAGAAGAGAGGCCGAGAGAGGCAGGGCAGGAGTGGCATGTTGGAGGGGCCAGAGGGCAGAAGAGCAGGCGAGAAGTAGGCAGAAAGGGCCCAGAGGAGCCCTGAGAAGGGGCTGTGCTCAGTGCTGCTGAGGAAGGCAAAAAACCCCCGGAGACACGTGCTAGCGCAGTGTGGGGGAAAAAAAGCCTTCCTCCTGGCATCCGCAGGGCCCCAGAGGCCATCTGCGTGGTGCATGAGCAGCAGGCGGTAAGCCAGGCAAAAGGAGGGAGC
>WHYT01017766.1:5125-23114 GCA_009806455.1 Tetrax tetrax
GTTTTTTTGGTGGTTTTTCCTCCCACCCCCCCAAACTGCTCTGTTATATATGCTTCAGGTATACCAAATGGCTCAGCCTTCCCCACCCCTCAGTTTCCTGAACCTGTCATGATCTTTGCACTTTATAGGTATTACATGCAGTATACTGAACTTACGCTAAAGCTGACCTTAAACTGTGAAGTGGCAAGATCTCCATTTACTATCAAACACTCAGAAGGGTGATTTTGAGTGCTGGGTTTCAGCCTGTAATGCCTTAATGCTCTCCTCCAGCAGCTCTCTGTGGGAGATGCCTCCTGACATCGAGGTGGGGGAAGCCTGCCTTGTAGGATATCAAAGCTTAGTTTTAGTCCATTTTAATCTCTTTTTGGGTACTCCTTCCCATTTTCAGACAGTCCTTAGTGCTGTTACCAGCAGCTCTATCCATGTTTCAAGCCTACAGACACACTCGTGTGTGAGCAGACACCTCTGGCTGTGCCTCTGGTGGGACGGGCAGGCTCGTCCCTTCTCCCGTTGCTGGCAGGAGCGTACCTCTGCGCCCGGTGAATGATTCAGAGCTTCAGCACTCCCTTGTGTTTTATTTATTTTAAAAGGCTGCGATAACGTGTATGGGATTTCCCTGATGGCTGTGTTCACCCCTGGCACAGTATCCCCAGCTACAGCCTCTGACTGCCGCAAGGAGACCAATGCTGGCCTCCCACCTTCGTCTCCTTGCCCTGCAGCCCAAAAGCGTTGGGCCCCGGGGCACCTCTTCCTGCTGGCGAGAGGCTTTTTTGGAGGAGGACACCGATGTGGGGGCTGTTCGTGGGAGGGATTGCAGTGCTGCAGTCCTTATTGGCATGCTGAACACGCGCCGGCAGCACGGCCTGCCGCTGGCCTGCAGCTCTAGTGCTGGCCTTTAAAAACTTTTCTCTTTGCGTGTAATTTTTTTTTTTTTTTTTTTTTTGCAGTTCCCTTCTGTATTTTAGTCCCCCTCTGCCTATCCTGGGGATACGCTTTGGGGCTGGATTGCTTTATTGCTGTAATTATAAGGGGGTAGGGGAAGCAAAAAACCCCCAAGATTTTCTTTGCCACGGTGGGGAAGGCATGAAAGGCTTTGAAAGTGGCTGCACTGATGTGTTTATAAAGCCAGTGGGGGTTTCCCCCCCCCTTTTTTTTTTTTTTTTTTTAAAGACCTCATTTAATGCTCACGACTGTGTGGTGAGGCCACTTTCAAAGGCTTTGGTATCCACAGTAGCAGTTCTTTGAAGTGGGAACGCCAGCAAGAGACAAGCGAGAGGCTTTATCCTTGGTGTAAAAGGTCCTAAGTGGTAAGAAGCCACAGTGTCCATCTGAAGGGGGGAAGCTGGAGAGTAGTACCTAGAACTAAATCATCTCCTGGACCTGGACCTCACCCGTGGAGCTGGAAGTGGTTGGACACTTGTGTACGACTTGAGGGATCCAGTCCTCCTCCTCTCTCTCTCTGATTTCCTGCTCTTTCTTTCCCCACTTCTCTCCCGAGTCTTTTGAGGAGCAGGACACAACCACCAAAGGGCGAGGGAGTGAAGCCTGAGAAGAAACGCATGTTTCTACAAGGTTTCGGTTTTTGTTTTTTTTTTTTTTTTTTTTTTCTTTCGCTTTCCCAAGTTGGTAAATCATCCTACTGGAGTACAGAGCAGATGGCACAGTTGCTTGTGTGATCTGCCAGTCCCTGTGGGCATGTGTCTGTCTGGTTAAGTTGGTGGCTTTGTGGCAGCCCCAGGAGATAAAGCTGTGCCTTCACGTTCTGAATCATCCTTTGGAGGTGCCTGTCTTCCCTTTGGCATGAGGATGATGGAGATTGTGCTTTTTGGTCACCAGTAAGGCATTTGATTGCCTGAAGATAGGTGGAACGAGTCTGCCATCTCTGAAATCTGTTTGTTTGAAATAGGAGAATTAAGTATTGAATTTCTCATGGAAGGGCTTGAGGATCAGAGTGTCCTTACGGATCCATAGCCAGCCCTGGCTGCAGGACTAGACTGCTTGTGAGGAGCTGCTGTCCCAAGGTGAAGAAGGCAAAAGGGTAAGCTGAGGACAGGAGTATGTGCCGTGGCTGGCACATGACTCCAGCTGTTAATTGCCAGGGATGAGAGGCTTTCCGAGGAGGACTTTCCTTCTCAGCCACTGAAATTAGTAGCCATTGGTGATTCTGATGACTTTAAATAATCTGATTTTCAAGTTGAGAAGTTATTTTAAACGTGTTCATATTTTTGACCTTCAGTACATCACCTGCTGTTTAACTTAATGCTCCAGCTATTTGGCATATGCAAAGACTGGTGATTCACTGAGTGTCCCCTGCCTCCTAGTCAAAATTTACTGGTCCTCATCATCTGTCTGTTTGCTTATCATATTCTTTTTATTGTCAAAAGCCTTGCCATTGCCTCTTCCTATATGTAATCCTGTCTGTCGTTCTGGTGGTGCTGTTGCTGCTCTTCCTCTCTTTTCTAGCTCTGCAGTACTCTTTGAAATGGGGAAGATCCTAACTTGCTTTATCACTTCATAGTTACATGCTCCATGCTTAGATGTAGTAGTAAAAATCCTTACTGTTTTCCTTCAATATTGTCAAATGTTTTGTTTGCTTTATACTCCATCAACTGCTGAGTATTTTGCTGACATTTTCATCAAATTGTCCATAATGTCCGCAAGATCTTTTCTGTAGTAGTGTCTCGTTTGAACCTAGTGTTCTGTGTGTACTTTTTATTACTTCGTGGTTTTTTTCCCCTCATCTGCTTTATATTGTCTGTCTTTGTTAAACTCTTACATCATTTTATCATCCAGTGTACTCATTATCATGAGATACTTTGTACCTCCTTACAGTTAGCTTCTGGTATGACTTTGCAAAAATGTTATGTTAACTGCAAACTGTCTTTCATTGCTTATGGTTGTATTGCAAAGCAGAGGAGGAGAACTCTGTAAACTTTGTTATGAAAATTGCAGGAGCTTATTAGAAGTAAAAGGATGATGTTTAACCATGTGAGGTTGTTGGGTTTGGGGACTTTTGTAGAATTTGTTGGCCTGAACTTCTGCTCAGATTTCAGTCTTTATGCCATCTGGAAATGCTGAGCTCTTCTAGCTACCATTTTAAATTAAATTTCTTCTAACGTTCATAAGACTTAGGTCATCATGAGAACTAGGTCTCACAAAAATCAGCAGCTTACAAGGATAGCATGTTTCAATTGCTTTTATTTTGTTTAATTTTGGGCTTTTAGGATTTGTATTTTATAGTTCTTTTGTACAGTTGTCAGAGTTGTACTCTTTAATAAAAACTAACAGTTCTTTGTAAACATACTTGTAGGTTATAAGTCATTATGAAACTAACTTGATGTTTTCAGGCTTCCAGTGAAATGGGTGATAGGTGCTGCAGTAGGGTTGTGCAGTGAGTCCTTTAACTTGAGAATTTGTGTTATAGGAATCAATATAGTTAGGTTGGTTTTGTTTTTTTTTTTTTTTTTTTTTTTCTTAGAGAGAAATGAAATTAAATTTAGTAGTAATAGTCTGCTTTGGTAAAGATAACCATCTGTATCTCAACCCTCTTGGCCTCCAGATTCCAAAATGTTAGCAAACTTCACTTATGGAAAAGGTAGATGTGATGGTGTTTGTCTTTGGGGTCCTTCACTGCAAGGTAAAAATGATTGCCCTAAGATAGGACTTCAGAAACAGCAGACGAGTGTTTACTTTTCTGATTTAAAAATACTAAACTTTTTTTATTTCTGTGCGTGTATTGACTCCAATGCTGCACTTATCAAATTTAGATTGCATTGTGTCTTGTACATCAGCAGAATTGTTCTTTAAAATCTTCCTGGCAGACCTTACTCGTCTGGTGATTGTTTGGCAATAATGAAGCCAGAAAAAGTCTGGGACCTTAAATTGTGGATTTCCATCCAACTTTCGAGAACCATAACAATTTTAAAAAACACACCAAACCCTTTTAATCTGTAAATTGAGTGAACTTTGTTTATGAGAAATCCTGAAAGCATAAAACTAGAATACCACTACATCTTTTCAGTCTCTCCCTTTTCTGTCTTGTTAGAGTATAATAGTGGTTTGTTGTTTTTCTTTTTTTAGTAGAGGACAGAGAGTTCTGTTCAGTTGCTGTAAAGTGGTATCATGGTTACTACTGTATCAGATGATGGGCAGATGGATAAATATGGAGAAGTACCTTTCAAGTAGGTTTTCAAGATTTCTAGAGTCTGTGCATTGTAATGAAGTGGGTATCTCAGTGAAAGCCAAATATTGGTAGTGTATACTTTACAGCCCGTAAGGTTGCAGAGGATTGCTGGAGGGTATGATTTTGACTGAGAGTTGGTTGATCTAAGTTTTTTGTGGTTTTGTTCGGGGGTTTTTTCATTTGTTTGGGTTTTTTTCTGGTCTGGTTTGACTTTGTGTCCTGGAAATGTTCTATGAAATAGAAAAAAGTCCTATCAAGTGTCAGGGGCTGGTGTGTGTACATAGGCTGCGGGTTAGAAGATATAAAATCTCTTATTTACAAACTAAGCAAATATTGCATTAAAATGAGGCACATTAAACACAGAAATCTGGTAAGTCATTTTTGCACAGTTGTTTTTTTTGGAATAGAAATGTGTGTAAGCGTAACAGCAGCAGTCCACTTTTTATGTTTATAAATGGACAAATTTTTTATCTCTGAATATTATTGTTGATGCTATGTATTTGACCAAATCCATAATATTTTTTTCTGATATTTATTGACTTTGTAACACAAAAAAATTTGACGTTACTATTCAGAAATAACGCTACCTATCAAGGTGAGATTTATGCAGGGTTAAAGGAAGTTTTTGAGTAATGATTTAACACAGAAGTTGTGCAAGGCAATGCAAATCATACAGTGGAAAACAAAACGTGGCTTTAAATACCCATTTGGGACTATGCTTGAAGTACAACAAATGAATTAAACCTTTGAAAAGGAACAAAACTGTCAAGACTTATTTTAACCAGTCCGAAATTTTCCACTGCAATGTGAGCAGAAAACTCTCCCTTGCCAAAAGCCAGTTGCTTGTACTCTGTCAGAAGCGTATCTGTCGCTTTGGAAGTGCTGGTGAACAACTGGGCTGTGCTTAGCAGCCCTGCTGTCCCCAGCAGGAGGGAAAAATCGCTGGGGTTACAGGTGAGCAGAGATAGTAGAAAAAGGTCTGGAAAAGTGCTCTGTCGAAACACTTCGGGGAAACGTATTCAGCTTTCACTGCAAAAATATTGCAGTTCTTTGTGTCAAAGGGTGAAAGAACTCTTTTCCAACTTTCCTATTGAGCCAGAATTTACAGTGTATTCCTGAAAAAATGTGTGCTTATCCCTTATGACATTTAAGTTACGATAAAATGATTCTGTCCTAGGAAAAGAAAGTGTCGAGGTGGAATTGTTTCATTATTACTAAAATACTTCTGCTTTCCCCCCCAATATTTTCACCTTTTGGTCTGAGGAGGCATTGAGATGCTGAAAATTCCTTCTGGGAAGTTTTCGACAAGACGTAGTAAGAGTAGGAAAGACTTTTTTTTCCTATTGCTCTCTTTACATATTAAATAGCTGAATTAAAATAGAGAAGGATTGTCGTCATTTAAATACTGAGAAGTTTTTTTATTGAAGGTAAGGATATGCTTGGGTCTGGGACTTAAGAGTACTGGCTAACACTGCCTAATTACTCAGTATTCCTGCCTGAATCCGTTCCCTTTCCAGCTTTTAAGCTAACAGAAATGAAAATGAATTCTCTGTACATTAAAGTTGCTTTTAGAAGATACTGGCAGGTTTTGTTTGTTTGGTTGGTTGGTTTTTTTTTCTTCCAGAAATCTGAATGTAGTTTATGTGCCCTTTTACTGTTGCAGACAACTGAACTATGCACATGACAGAAAAAAGGACTCATCTGATGTCCTTACTGTAGACTACTAATACACAGAAACAAACTTGGAAAGTTTATCCTCACTGTCCATTGTTTTAAGGACTTACTCTCCTGTTACTTATTAAAAAAAAAAAAAGTTTATTTTCTAAAATGAAACTGGGTTAAAAAGTAACTTTCTTCAAGTGGCAACGGGTGGTGAGCTTTTGGGACCGAGAGAGACTTGTTACACAAATTAAAACAACAGATCGATATGACCCATTTTTGTTGGGTCAGTGCTTCTTAGTTGGTACTTAAGCAAAAAGGAAGGTCAGTAGCAGGACTGCACACCAAACCCAAAATCCATCATCATAGAGATCAGAAGAAAAATAAGTGTTTGCTCTGGTAGGCAGTATCTGCAGATAGTTACTGTGCGCTCCTTCCAGTTGTGTAACTCCATTATTTGCCTCAGGATTAAACAGAAGTTTTCAAGATTTCTAGGAAAACAGAAATTCGCCAGAACTTGCAAGGACTCTGAGAAAAGCTGCTCTTGGTTTCTCTGCCATCAGTTGCAAAAACAGTTTTGGAAGAAAAGCATTCACTTTCTGAACTCATGATAACTTTTTGATGAAAGAATAGTGGTTCACTAAATGTAAATTTATTTCATTCCAGGGAGAATAAATTCCCATTATGCATTGTCAGACATAACACAGGTAGCCTCTAAAGTTTTAAATGCTGGTTGGTTTGGTTTTTTTTTGTGGACAAATAAATGGCATGAGTTTTGAAAAGAAACTCTTTTATGGTTATCGTCATGTTAAGCTTGATTAGATATTTTCTTTATTCGCCTTGGAGGACCAAAGATAATCAGGCAGGAAGCAATTTCTGTTCAAAACACAAAAAGGCAACCTACCTTCAGAAGAGACCAATAACCTGTTGAATACTACTTTTTTTTTTTTTCTTCTTCCTTTCTCTCCAGAGCTGTGCCAAAAAAAAAACAAACCATTCCTTATTTCTCCTTGATTGGAAGGGTCTTTGGAAAATGGCTTTCAGTGGAAGATTTCAATTTCTTTTATATAAAACACTTGCTGTCTGAATGTTAGCGTAAAAACATTATTTAAAAAAAAAAATCAAATTGCCTTTGAAGGTACTCGATAACAATCTGTTGTTCCACAGGTGACTTTAAAGTTAGGGTGCTGTTGTCTTTTTAACTGCTATAAGATATAAAGTATTCTGACGTAGATGCTTAATCTGGCTTTGCAGTACATCCCGTGAGATATGTAAGACATAAAGCACTTGCATATGTTCTGCTACATGAGGATTTCTTTAGTTTTGGAAGTAAATAAAACTTTGTTGCATGTAATGTGCAGACTACTAATGAAGAGGGAAAGGGCAATTGAATCCTTGTGATAAAGTAGATGCTGATGAAGGCTTGCTTGGGCAACCCTCTGAGAAGTAAAGACACGATTGAGGTTTTTTCTTTTCACTGTTGGAAGTGCTTTGCCATTGTGATGAGTTGCTGCTTCCAAAATGTGTTTGAGATGGTTGTGAAATGCTCCGGGTCTGACAGAAGGCAGAAGGTCTGCCTTGCTTGGGCTCCTCTGGGTACACTCTCAGGAATTCCTCCTTCTCTGATGGATGCTAAGAAAGTATTGCTTCTGGGAACAGTCCTAGATGAAGTAGCTTGGGGGTGCAGAGGGTCTTGGTATTTCTTCCTCTGTTGGTAGGTTTTAAAAGTGCTTTTCTCCAAGCTCCACTTTCACTGGAAGGAAAAGGCATGTTCTCTCTTCTAGTTTAACCCATTCAGGGGTAATAAGCCAGTAGCAGCACAGATTTACTTAAGAGGTTTTGTAGTCAGTCATCTTACTTCCCAGCTCCATTGGGTGTTTTCAGATTTTTTTTTAAAATCTCCAAAGTCCTGAAGTGTTTCCTTCCATATTCACATTCCTCTCCTGAGACTCCAAGCTTTTGTCGATAATT
Source organism: Tetrax tetrax (assembly GCA_009806455.1). Lineage (NCBI taxonomy): Eukaryota > Metazoa > Chordata > Aves > Otidiformes > Otididae > Tetrax > Tetrax tetrax. Next base: position 12,939 of record WHYT01017766.1, read on the forward strand.
GTGAAAACCAGTCGGGCTCCCTCTTTCCTACTTTCTACGCACGTGATGATGAAGGACACTTCTGATAGAGCAGCGTTCAAAAAGGGAGCAGGAAAAAAAATCCAGTGAGACCTATTAAATACAAAGGCATCGGTTACAGGTTACTGTAACTACTGGGAGAAGATTCATGGAAATTACTGCACTCTGCCTACCCTGGTTTTGCATTCTTCTATAGCCAACTGGTATTGGCTGTGGTTCGAGACTGGGTGAGAAGGACTTTTTGGCTGACCTGCTGAAGTCATCCTTGTGTACTTCGGTATCCTGTTCTCTAGTAAAATACAAATGGAGAAAACAAGAGAGGAATGCAGATATTTTGTCTCAGAACTGCAGTGCTGCTTGGATTTGGTGCAGGGAATCTGTTCAGCAGAATGGGTTTAGTGTTTAAGAGGCGGCTGGAGTTAATAGCATTAGGTAGTGCTCTTGCTGCCTTCACCTCGGGAGCTTTGTTTGGATGTGCCACGCAACTTCCGTGAGCTGGGTAATTTGTAGGAGTGTGTTATTAATAATGCTATTGGCGGTCTTAGCTTGCGAGTTCGAAATATCTTTATTTACATGGAGTCCTTGGTTTATTCAGAGCTATCCTTGTCTTTCAGTGCGAAGAGATGCTGTTTGTCACATAGACAGATACCTTGGTAAGAGCTCTGCCTTCTGGGCTCGCTGCGAGACCGGAGTAGAGAGAATACAGAGTGGACAACAGGCTGAGCTCTTTTAAATTGTACTCCTGTGTAACAGCATGCTATCTGTCCTTTGGCAGGTGAGAGCAGATCATGTGTTCCCTCCATGACAGTCTATAAAAATTTCACAGTACCTAAGCATGCTTTTCTATAAATATTTTTACAGTCCCCCCCCCCCCCCCCAAAGAAATACAATGCATGTCTGCAGCTTGATGTGAGTAGAAGCTCCCAATACACTGGGATACCCTTCCCTGGGGAACTGGGTTTGATTAATAGCTATTACGTGCTGCACTCTGCCAAAAGCAAAACATTTGTGTCCACAAGAGGCCAAGTGATAACGTGGTTGCTGCTGGGGATGATTAACTCTGCTCCCAGAGGCTCAGAAACAGAAATTGCTTTCGTCCTCTTGTCAAGGTGGGAGCAGAATTTTGTATATGAAATTCATACACCTACAGGATAAAATCAGATTTCTTTAAACTTAGAAACAAGAAGTGTTTAAGTTGCAGACTGTGAGAGAATGTATAGACCAAGAGAGGACGAGAAGATTCAGTGGAGCGGGATGAAAATCATTGTAAAAAAAAAAAGGGAAAAAAAAAAAAAAAACAAACAAAAAAATGTTTGCTCCAAGAAGATAAACTGTTTTCTGCAATTGCATTTTAACTGAAGCATAATGAGCATTACTTTTATCAGCATGGCTTCGAAGCACTTTGATATTAAAAAATACTCTTGTGGGCTCTAGTCATCTACGGACTTAAAGTTCAGCAGAAATATTTCTTGGTCTATTAGCAAAGTGGCGCAGTGGATCACTTAAAAGGTCCCAGGCTGTGCCTGTTGTTTCACAGTCAGTGGATTCCTGGAATCATAGAATCATTTACTTGGGAAAAGACCTTTAAGATCATCGAGTCCAACCATAAACCTAAGACTGCCAAGTCCACCACTAAACTGCATCCCTAAACACCATGTCTACCCTTCTCTTAAACACCGCCGGGGAGGGTGGCTTGGCCACTTCCCTGGGTAAGCATACAGCATATGGTCGGGAAAGAATCTGACAAAAACAGCTCTCCCCTCCCTGAAATTAGTGTGTCACTAGAACTAAGAAGGGTGAGAAAAGGGAAAAGAATCCCAAACATGTAGAAGTATGTGAGAACTCTTAAATCTCACAGCTACTTCAGGCCTGATTCCCTGAGATGCCAAGTACTTGGCAAAGGCAACATTCAGGTAAGCCAGATGTTATTCTGCATTCTTATCAGAACATTCAGAGTTTTGTATTCTTAAGTTGCTCAGAGTTTTGTAGTCTTAGGCATCCTGGGACTACTTCCTCCTCACCTGCTGCTCCACGGACAAAGGACATTAGTGTTGTTCTATGGTAAAGCCAACTTCAAAGTCAACAGGCAAGTTTGAATATGAAACTCATTGCTGTACTGTAAGTAGCGTGGGACATACTAAAAAAGCCCGAACCTGGCACATTAGCGATCTTGACAAGGAGAATATGGCTCATGTAGCAAAACTGATAGTTGGAGGTCATGCTTGGTTTAAGTAAAATAGACTGGCAAGGCTTTTCTAACCTGTCCCTGGACTGTTGTTGGCTTGTCTAAAACAGTTAGAACCCACTCTGGGTAAACTGTTCATCTGAATTATGGCTGACAGGTGTACTTCTCTGGTTGTATAACAGGCGAAGGGAGATGTTGCAATAGTGATCTCCAAGTCAAGTAAATAAAATAAATAATGATTCTTGTGTAAGTCAGGACACTTTTGACTTCTGCAGAGTTCAGATCAAATAAATACAGGAATCAAGATTAGAATTTAATATTTTTGGCTTCCAGCCACCTGGTCAAACTAGTAGGCTGCTTCTTTGACAGGGCAGTTCTGGCTTCTTCCTCATTTGAGCAATACTGATTTGCTCAATGCGAAATGGAAGCTGCTTAATATCTTAACAAAGTGGAACAAAATCCCTCAAAATTATTAAAGAAATGTTCACAATTCATCTGAAATTTTGTAGAAGAAAATGCATTCATCACATTCTACTGTAATTGAATGTTTTTGTCTTATAATGTTATGGTGGCAGAAAGGTTTTCCACTCATTTGCCGTCAAAGAATGGATGACGTTTCATGGAAGTCTCTCATTTTCTCTTGTTTCTTGAAAATAGGGAATATTATTTTTTTGTGGCTTCACAACAGTTCGGAAACGAGCCAGAAGCCTGATTCTGCTTTTAATGCTGTGATTTTACTGAACTATGCAGATACATTACTAAACTCTACCACACATTGTCCAGTCTTACTAGATACGCTAGTACCGGGCTACATCTCAGAAATGTGAATGAGATGTTAGAAATTGGTTCAAGAGAAGAATACGAAGCTGGCGTAGTACTCGCCGATGAATTATACCTGTGTGCTATTGCATCACTTTCTGCTCCTCTTTCCCAGTCTGGTGGGCTGATGGCGTGAGAAAAGCCACATGACAATCTCTTGCACGTTCTCTTCTTAAGAATGTAATTTATTAAAATAGGATTAACAAGCATGCTGGCTGTCACATTATTTGTCTGTAAATTTTTTTTTTTTTTTTTTTTAATTCACGTTAGCATCTTTTGACGTAAGATCCTCCCTGTATTGGTTAGGGAGGGATTTTGCAGAGTGAGGCTTAAATTAGCATGCAATGAGTGAGAGTCAGCCTTGTTTCCAGGGTCAGGGAGCACATCCCGTGGGATACAGCATCGTCATTACAGGCGCTTGCAATGAGGAGGCAGACCTGCGGCAGGTGGGGTGCAGGGGAGGGGGTGGCACTGCAGCCCATGCCCTGTCACACCCACTCTGCTCTTTACTCCGTCAGGGTGTGTGGGGTGGGCACATCTCTGTTGAGTTGGCCGGCACATGTGGCACAGGATGCTTCATGCAGCTGTGTTGGCTTTATTCTGCACCTGGGGAGGCAGATCGTAAGTGAGCCAGCTTTAGCCTGGGATTAAGCCGCAGCCTTGCCTTCCTCAGCAGGGAGTCTGAAGGAGGGGAGAGAAGACAGCGCGGGGGAGCCAAGGAAGTGGCAGGTAGCTGGGATTGAAAGCGATCGCTGGAGTGTGCCCCTGGGGTCATGGTGGTTCTTTGGTGGGCAGCTTCTGTTTGGTTTGGAGGCCTTGGATGGTATTTAAAATATAAACAGTGGGGAAAAAAAAAGACATTTAAAACAATTCAACAGTGAGGTTTAGTTGAAAAACTGAAGCAAAGTCGCACCATCTTTTGAACCTGCTGCTGTCTCCTAAAAGTGTGACTGTGTCCGAAGTGCTTTGAAAGGGGAGTCCGCTGTGGAGCCGCAAACAAGAGGTATGACTTGGTGGGATTTGGATGCCTTTCCCTCACCTTAAGGGTGAGAGCTCAGTAGTTGTTGGTCTTCGCGTATCTGTATTTCCATTCTGAATGCTCAAGATATTTAACTTGATCTGGTTATAGAAGGATCTCTACATGTTAGACTTATACTGGAAATCTTTCCACTAGGTTTTGGCTGTAAACATAGCGGACTGCAAAGTGAGTTTCCTTTGCAAATATGGTCAGCTGCTGCAGGAGCGGCAGCTTTTTGAAGGACAACACAATGTTTTTCAGTAGTCTGAAAGTCCATTTGTAGAGTGGGGCACATTGGTTAATCCTTGTGTTTGGATGTCATGGTATGTCTTGGGACATCAGGGAATGGTTGTATTTTGTTCTACATTGCCTGTCCCAGGTAAAATCAATGACTTGATGCTAGAAAGTCCAGGCTGAAGGGAGTGGCTAAACCATGGGGCTTATTTCTTATAGATTAGTTTATCTCCTGGACAAGTAGCTGGGACTTGCTGAACGTCATGAGAATCTGAGGTAAGGTGGCACGTAGTTAAAGCGTTGTGGGTTCGTGAACTTGTGCTTTGGAGTGTGAAGCCAGTGATGCTTATGGTTAACCATGTCTAAGGATAGACCTTGTTTTCCGCTACCTATGACTTCAAGTCAGAGCTCACAATTTCAGTTTGAAGTTCGTTGTGCCTGGTGCCTACTGCAGCATCGTTGTTCTGTTTCTTTGTTAGAAGATTCCTGAAGTAAATTTAAGACTATGGACATGATTTTCTGAAAGTAAGCAACATGAATTTACGTTTGCGTGTAAGCTTAAAAAAGTTGTGGCAGCAACCTGCTTTGGGTCAAGGGCTTAAAACTGGGCAGTACCATTTCCCTGGGATTAGAGATGTGACTTTGGTCCTCTTGAAGGTGTTCTCATGTTGGGCTAAGCTAACAATCTCTGAAGACTTGCAGTATATCCGTGCTGGTTTTGAAAAGTGAGCTCTCAAGACATTCTCTTGGCATTTAGTATCCAGCAGGTCAATTTTGGGAACTCTAGCTGGGTCCTGAAGGTGAGTTTTATCCTACCTGAGTTCAGATGCTTTGGGCAGCAGATATCTGTTCTGACAGTCAACAGTCAACAAGTTTCTTATTTGCTAGTGACCTAAAGGAGGAACACCCTGCTTCCACAATATAGCCAGACTTTGGATTTTTTTTTTTTTTTTCATTCCTTATTTTTAAAACAGGCCATTGTAAATGGTCAACCTTGTAGAGCTAAGTATATGTAGCAAATCTCTTCTGGCTTGCTGGGAAAGAAGAGTTTGTGTACTTTAAACTGTGCAATCCCTCTTAGGTACAACTGAGAGTTTTTTATCTTTTAAATTCTTGAATTTCTGGCCTATATCTAGAGGAATATTGACAATATTGTTAAACATTGACAGTAGGAGCAATAAATTGAGCCCCAGTCTTGACATCTCTTACTGAAGATTCTAATTTGATTATTAATGTGGAGTGCTTAATTCTCTAAGAGTAGAGTGGAAAACTGTTTTAATACCTTTTTAGTTAACTTAGTGGTTCCATTAGAGATCTGCGTTGGAACTCTACTCCTTTACTGGGAGTCATCACCTGCAGAGTTGGCTTTTTGCAGCTGAGGTCTTAGCTCATTACTACACCCTATCTAGTGAAGCATGACTATAACGTGTCCAGGAAGTGTCAGCCTCTCCATTAGACAGATACTACATAATCCATTGGTACATAATCTGTCTGATAAATAAAGCTACATATCAAGCAGCTTATATTTTATGAATAGCAAGAGCTCCTGTATTCTAGCTGAGTGATCCATTGGTTTATAACGCGGCAGGGCTTTGTGCTCACTCGCGACTCCTAAAGACACTGGCTGCCTGGTGTTCCTCACAATGAGAGCCTTCTCTGGGGGCTCCTAGCACCTGTGTGCTTTGCCTTCTTTAATAATGAAAGACTTCTGGGTTTGTGTTTTGGTTTTTTTTTACTGGGTTTTTTTTTTTTTTTTTTGCCTACTTGGAAAAGGAAAAATGATTTTGTGGTTTAGAACAGAAAGAAGATCTGGAGACTAAGGTGGGCTCTTTCCCACTCTCTCAGGAGAACATGAGACTGGCAAATGCCTCCTCCATGCCTTATCTGAAAGGAGAGATCTAAAACTAAATTGTTTTTACAAATATATTAATTTATTTCGCTTACCACATGAAAAACTGCATTTGTAGATGTGCATTCTGGATCAATTCTATTGGTCCAAGTGTGTGAGAGACTGAAAATAAACAGCAATAGTTGTAAAAAAAACCAACCAACCAAAATGAGTTCTTTTATACTTATTATGTTGAGTGTTTTATTCAGCTTAAGAACATTTTGTATCTCTGTTGTGAATGTTTACATTTTGGTAGTTTGTTTAACTACAGTGGGGAGTGTAGGCTCAAGCTGGAATCCTTAATAGCAAGAACAATAAAACAACTAAACAAAACCCCCAGGCAAACTGAAAACCAAACCTTTTGCCTGGATAAGGGACCCTGTTGGTGCTGAGGGCTCAAGGCTGGTGAGATCCCATTGATTTTGGCACGACAGCTAACTTTGCCTAATATGTTGGGACACAAATGAAAGTTAAGAAGCGATGGGAAGAGGAGCAGAGTTTAAACTTGCTGGAGGCCCTGATGGTCTCCACATGGGTGGATTTTGCAATACATAAGGTCAGACTGGGATGTGATGTTAGTAATGGCCTGTGGCCTCAGAGGCATTTTATTGAGGCTTTTTTTACTACTGTTATTTTATTTGTATTTTCTCCATGCTTCTTTTCTCTCATTTTCTTCCCTCTGTTTACCAAAACTGCTAGATTTTCCCCTGTAACTATAGTCTCTTCTGCCTTCCTTCTAAAACTCCTTCTCACCCTTTCTCCCTCAGTGTTTGCATCCTCCCTCCATCTTTCTTCCACACCTATCTCACTTTTTTTCTTATTTCCCATGAAGTCTCTCCCTTCCTTCCTCCACAACCAGCCATTTCACTTTCCTACCTACCACTCTCATTTTTTCCCTTAGGTTAAGCTCTTTCCTCATATCTTGAACTCTACTTTTCTTGGCTCCTCCCATAACTTTTTTCCCCAGTTTGCCTTTCCTCTCTTTTCTACTTCTATTGCTTCCCTCTCTGGTTCAGGCTTTCTAGGTAGCATCTCCTCCTTCATCTTTCCAGTGCAGGTGATGGGCAGAAGACCAGGATGTGGTTGTGAACACATAGACCATGTAAATGATAGCAATGAAGCACTCCAAATTCTTCTGTCTCTACCGTGTTCACATGTGCCTCCTGCTGAAGGCATGGCCTCCTTCAAAAAGGTCTTGGCTCCGTCTCTCCTAAGTCTGTATCAGTAGAAACTGCTAAAGCACTCAAAGTCTCTTGAGAAATCAGATAGTGGTGGTGTTTTTGACAAGACACAGATTTTTGAGACAAATTTTTAATGCTTCCCTTTCTTTAGAAAATGTTACTGTAGTAAGAAGATACGAAATAGGATGACGCTGTATTTCATGCCTCTTCTACCTTCTACCCCCGCTCCAAACACTTATTGGTATTAATTCTTGCTGCAGTCTCAGGAATCTCATATGTGATTCTGTTGTGCATGGTTTTTTTTTTTTTTAAAGCCATGACTGCTGCCATTTACATAGCGTGTGCTGTTTGCTTTGCCACCATGTGCAGTGTCTGGTTTTCTTCAGTCTTAACACCTACTACTTGAGAAACGACTTTGTCATTTTGAGTAGTATGCAGCCCAGCAGAGTATTACTACTTCTGGCTTTCAGCAGTGTGCGGTACAGCAATTACCCTTTTCCCAAAATTTCCATCTGTCTGCTACATCTATTACTGAAAACTGTTACTGACATTTCTGAATTGGAATGGGTGGCTCTAGGGAGAATATTTCCTCTTTCACATTTAGCCAGCTAAATCACCAATGCAACAAGCTATCAGCTCAACAAAGCTCTTTTGGAGTGGTTCTCCTTGTCTTTGCCCCTCTCATTCCTTTTCATTCATTTACGAGTATTTTCTCACCTCTTTGTGTGTTTTCAGCTTAACCTCACTGTTCATTGATGCCGTGGGACAACATTGAATTTGAGGAATATTTAATTCATGTACTGTACTGTACTACAATTGTGTATAAGTATTTTAAAATGTACTAATTCTCTTGCAACTCAGTATTCTTGATGACCAGGTAAAGCCAGTTAAGTGTCATCCAGACCCATCTTATTGCATGTTGGACTTGAAACTGAATTTTTGAGCAATTAGCATTGCATTACCTTTTATTCTAGCTAGCAGTAGCAAATTTTGGTTGTAGGTATCAGTCACATAGTAAAATCCTTTCTGGTAGCATTGCTGAGTAATAGAAAAAGCCTTTTGATGTGAAAACCTGGAACTCAGAAGTGGGATCTGTTCCTGAAACTGTGTGTGAGTAATTCTTACTCGTACTACTAACAATTACTTCAATTAAATTGGATGAATCTCAGCACAGAATGGTAATTATTCTGGCATGGGAAAGCTGACTGTTTTTAGAGCTGTTTTTATTGATGAATTTTAAAACCTCACTTATTCCAGTCCTGCCTTTCTTTATTCTTGCACAAAAATAATCCATCAACTGTTTCTGGCTGGTATTTGCAAAGTGAGAGTTGTGTTCCTTTGAAGCTGAAGAGAAGGAAACATCATGAATGTGGTTTCACAGTCTGCGTATAAAGTATAGTCATTTATTAAGAAATATTTATAATATCTAACCCTTCTTGATTTTCAGATCTGTTTATCTGTAAAATATTTTATAGTCCCCAAATAGCTTAAGCTCGATATTTAAGTCTTAGATTTTGATGCTGAACCATGTATTTGTAAAGGTATGTGAAAGCCAGTGTAATCAAAAGAAAAATTTGATGAAGACTGCCTCATATTAGAAAGAACTCATTAGAGGATGATGACTTAGTAGTGAGTCCTTTCATGAAGCCTTTATGAAACAGCCTTTAGCTCAACAGGGAAACTAGCTCCATTTCCTGAATATGGAAGGGATTTTCTGCTGTAACTTTGGAATTACAGATTTATTTTTTTTCTTTTTTTTGCTTGGCTTTTTTTTTCCCTTGAGGAGCAGTGAGGGAAGGAGACACAAAATCTGAACGGAATACTGCCGTCTTCATTTCTAAGGAAGAACAAATAACAAGTAACAGCTTGTAAAGCAGTAACACTATCTAAAGGGCCAAATGCTAAATTAATGGAAGCGGGTTCTTGTATATTGTTTTGGAGACTAAGCGTGTTAGATTGAATTGTTTCACAACCAGCATGCCTAATTATTGTGTCTGCCACATTCATCAGTTTAAATCATTCCCAACGTTTGGATTTCTGCCTAGAATATTACTGCAGTATGCGTTTCAACTGGTTATTCCCTTGTCACGCGTAACTTCGTGAAGGAGACTGATTTTGTTTGGAAAAAAAGAAATACAAGTGAGCATTTGCAGTATGTTTATAATATGTGATCAAAAGGGATAATAGGCTTCGTAATGTTGACTTGAATGAGTTGCACATGAACTGATACTGTATTTGTTTTGTCAGGTCAGTGACTTAAAAAGTGCCTTTGTCAAGTCACTTTGCTGCACGAGGACTGCTACACCTGTATTCTCAAAATCCTGTCTTTGCCAGCCAGACATTGCCTTCACCTTGCGCCTGGTGGAAGATACCTCAGCTGTCTCCATTTGCCAATTTGTTGATGGGAAACTGAAAGCAGAGAAGGAGGAAGAAGAATTATTGTTATTTTTGGGACACGAACAAATGACTGCATTGCTTTTCTTCTGTAATCAATACCAGCAGGCAACTGTCAGAGAACTGTTATTCTGTCGAGGAGTGCCATTGCATTGAAGGACCTTGGCTTAAAACCAGTGCGTCCGTGATACAATCAACAGGCCCACGTGTTTTACAGACAGAAATGAGACTGAGCATGGTTTTTCCCAGCCAGAAGTCTACAAGTGGGACTTAATGATTGATGAGTGACTGCTTGCTGATAAACTTTCTTTGTTTATTCTGCTTTGTGTGCATTGGACATCGTTAATCATCCCCCACTTTTTTTTTTAACTTCCTTTTCAATTGGAATTGAAATTATTTTTTCTGATTGATTTTTTTTTTTTTTTTTTTTTTTTTTTTT
>WHYT01017766.1:54264-65328 GCA_009806455.1 Tetrax tetrax
AGAAGTTTGTTTTTTTTTTTTTTTTTTTTTAAAAAAAAAAAGCTGTGGACATTGCTCACTGTAGAGTGGGCTGTGCCGCACGCCAGGATTTGTCCCTCTTTTGAGAGGGACGTTTCTCCTCTGTTTTGGAGCAAAGTCCGGAGGCGCAGCCCGCCCCCCCCACCACCCATGGCGTTCCGCCTGTGGGAGTGTGCAGGGACAGGAGCCCCGGCGGGCTGCCAGGGCTGGGCCCAGGGCTGGCCCCTGCAGCAGAGGGGCAGTAGCTATCAAGTCAACTCCAGGGAGCAAGTCCTGACCTGCTGCTACTCCTTCTGCCCTCAAACTGAAACTGTGAAAAGCAGAGAAGTTGAACCAGTTGAGGTTCATTATGTAGGCTGTTAGAAAAGCTGGGTGTTTCCTTCAAGCCCTGTTTTATTTCCTTGTTTGTCTCTTGACAGCAGCAGTAAGAACAGGAAGGTGTCCTGGCTGTCACTGGTATCCCCTGTCACCACCTGACCTGTCAGAATATAGCTGGGCACCTTGTTTTAACGTGATCTAAGTTACATTCTCCAAGGAGAGCCTGATTGGACACCTGATCACTGAGCTACCCCGATCCTCCATCCTTCTGAGGGCATCCTCCCCGTCGCAGGGTTCAGTGGCAAAGCCTCGGGGTAATCAGAGCAGATGCCTTTCACAAGCGGGAGACCTGTCGCAACAGCTTGTGCGTCCTTTGGCCCATTACGACCTCCCCATGTGAGTGAGAGGGTGTTTACCAGCAGTTTTCACTGTCTTTTTCGGCATGGTAGAACTTGCTGAGCAGGTGACCTGGTCCCTGGCCTGGGGAGAGAGGGATAAGCAGAACAGTAACTGAAGGAGGTAGTGAAAGACATCATCTTGTTGACAGAATCTTGTTATCCTGAGGGGCTACAAGAGTATTTAGTAGTTCCTGGGCAGTGGTCTTGGTGGGTTGAGTTAACTCCTGGACCCTGCCTATTCCAGAAGCACCAACAGAGACTCACAAGGAGCATTCCCTGGTAGTCTACCGTCATCTCAGATGCTGCTGCCACTCGGTTATCCATCTTAAGTCTTATTACACAAAGCAGGGCAGCTAGGCAGGCTGGTTAGAGCTGCAGGAAACCTTGTGTGGAAGGGCATGGTGTTTGGTGGGTGTTCTTCAGATTTTTGGGCGCTTAGGGGTGCTTCATGTACCCACCGATTCACAGTGTAGTTTTTGTTGCTGCACCCTAAGCTTTATAATAACCAGTCTGTGGGTGTAGTGAAGGCAAAATTCAATCAGAGTCTCTGACTCATCCCGTCACTAGGATTTTGAACACAAGAGCAATTGCTCGCTGCCCACTCCTCCCCCACGCTCCCTATTAACTCAGGTCACTGTTCCCACAGGCTTGCTCTCTCCAGGTCTTCCCACCTACTCCTTTGTTTTTCTGGCAGGTGGTTCCTCTTTCATTCCAGGCTCTTTTTTTTTTCCCTTGGCCCTGTGTATGTAGCTTTCTCTCAGCTCAGGCGTCAGCTGTTCTTCCCAAGCTGTTATACTTAGACTGCATCATCAATACAAAAGACAGGGTTGTGCTCAGATGCAGGGAGCTTCCTGATGTAAAAGCCTAGCAGAGACAAGACCCATATTCCACTAGACCGTATTATCATCAGCACTGGAAAGCTATTTTAAATCTAAAAAACCAAACACAACAAGAATCGGGGAGTTTATGTGCAAGTTTGACAACCGTACCCCTCTCCTAACTCACATCTCCTCATAGGAAGACTGGCACCTTGTTTTTGAGGAGGTGGATAGTATTGGAAACCAACTGCAATCAAAGGAAAGCTGTTGTGGTTTTAGAGATGTTGGAGCGTATTATTGAAAGCATACTGTGAGGTACCTGTCCCACAGCATTTGTTTTCTTCCACGTTTATATGTTTCTTGTGGCTGTGAGCATGCTCTGCCACTCAGGATTAGATTCCTGCAAGGTCTTGACCACAACAAAGAAGGAATTAATAGTCATAGAATCATAGAATTGTTTGGATTGGAAGGGACCTTAAAGATCATCTAGTTCCTGCCATGGGCAGGGACACCTTCCACTAGACCAGGTTGCTCAAAGCCCCATCCAACGTGGCCTTGAGGACCTCCAGGAATGGGGCATCCACAGCTTCTCTGAGCAAGAAACTGTATTCTCATCTGCTTTGTCCATGAGCTGTATGGCAAGGTGTTGTGAACAATGTCTCAAAAGTCAGATAGTCCCAGTGCTTGGAAAAACAGATCATTGAGCAGTAAAAAGAAAGAAGTAGACAATCAATGGAAGCTGCATGAAATCGTATGAGAGATATAGCAGCTGTGGTGCAACTCCCTGATGGCTCAAGGGGCCAACAGAGCCATCTTGTTCCCTGTGGGCAGCTGTAACCCTGCAGGCTCATGCACGGCTCCACAGCACGACACTGTGCAGTGCCACGCTCCAGGCTGAAAGATGACTTGGTGCAGTCACCGCAGCGTAGACATACCCTTTTTTCACAAGGACTCACAAGTTCTCAGCCCCTTGCTTCCTCCTGGGTTCGTTTGGCTTGAACGAAAGGAGATCCACGGTGTGCAGTGACCTGGCTACCAATGCATCACTTGTGCTTCTGCCACCTCACCTGCACGTGCCATAGGCCAGACATTTTTTAACCTTTGTAAAGACCTAATTTATTTGCTTTTGTTTGAAATTCAATTTGGGCCTTAAGCGCTCTGCATTGAAGCTATACCTCCAACTGAATGGATTCATGTGCCATCGTATGCGTTGTCAGGAGAGGAGCTTACTGAGTGTCAGTCTGCTGGCACCTGGGAAGATAATGCAGTGGGTGTAAGAAGAGCTCGATTGTAATTGAGAAGCTAACAGAGCTGTTGGGACCTTCCCTGTTGGTCCACAGTGAGCTGAAAAATAAAACCCAGTGTGCTGGACACTAGACTAAGCCCCAGTGGCTGTTGTCGAACGGTCCTCACACTCCCAGCCACATAAAAAACTCAATGCAAGACAACTTTTTGAGCTAGATGTAATGTGTGAGAGACATATAATGCTTTTTTTTTTTTTTTTTTCCTAAGATTGCTTTCTAGACTAGGCCATAGCTTTAAAATTAATATGCATTTATTTGCTGTGAATAGGACCTGAGTCTTTGGGCTTGATTCAGTTGCTGAAACAGAGGCATCTGATACTATTTGAGATGCCCTAGAGTGCTCTTGATGGCTTTCCAGTGACATGTCAGAGGAGTGTGTCATATCTGCTGGCACCATGCAGAGGTCCAGGATGTCCAAGGGTGCTCCAAATGGTCCTGCTGACTTCTCTATGGCAACAGGAAGCCCTTCTCGGGAGGCAGTGTTAGCTCTTGTACTAACTGGAGACTCTGACGTCAACTGCTTTGGGTAAAAAAGTGGACGATGCATTTGCCGCAGTGATGATCTGGCTGGGAGGAAAGCTGAGGTATAGGCCAAACCCATTCTTCTCTAGGAAAAATGCCCTCTTGGAGACCAAAAACGGGATGAACGTTTTCAGTGTGTACTTTATACTTAACCATTAGTAATGCTAAAACCACTGTGAACAAATTAATTTGAAATAGTTGCAACCCATGTGACTGGACTTGTCTTTTGCTATCTGACAAGAAAGAAGGTCTTTCTAGGCAGGGAGATGTTATGACATTGAACTCAGTTTATTTAAAAATAATAAGATGGGCAAACTTTTGCAAATTTAAATTGAATAACTACCTCTTAATAAAGATTTTAAAGCTAGAAATTAACCAGAATAGGGTTTATGCGTTTTAAAAAACATGGAAGTTACAACAAAGAAACCTTGTAGTCCTGAAGTACAATTCTCCATTACTTCCTTTGCAGATTAGAACGTGTGTCAGGTGCCATCAAATATGTACGTTCTTGATTTCTGATACAAAATGGGGAAAAATACTTGCTTTTCAAAGAGTATCTTAATGGTGATTTTCCTAAGTTAGTGGATAATAATAAATGTCATGAAAGTGCTGACTACTCCCCAAATGCATCTTGCCTTACCTGTGTGCTTCGTAGCACCAGTCAAACAATTTATGTCAGTGTCATTAAAAACAGAGGTGTGAGATTTGCCTGTACAGAGATGGAGATCTGTGGATGAAGCCACGGAGATACTGTGAGCATCTATAAATTACGGTGTTGGCATGAAGGTGATTTTGTGCTTTGTGCTGAACACGTTGATGACATTGACGTTCCAGCTAGCAACAGGTCTCAGTATAAATCAATACAATTATTAATTTACTGCAAAACTCTCATTACTTCAGCAAGAGCAGCGTTAGCTGATTAGTATGCATGAACCGGTTTGTGTTCGAAGTGAAGGAAAAGTCTGCGGTTCTCGTTCTTTAATTGAACCTTCTGGCTATAATTGTTTTTAGCCTGGATTCTTGAGGAAATGAGGCTTAGGCTGCCTCTCTTTCCCTTCGCCCCCACTAACTTGTGAACCCACTGGCCAATTTCAGCCAAGTTTGACAAAGGGATCATAGTCTCAAGAATAATTAAGTTTCTCCAAGTTTTGTAAAGACAGGCAGCCAAATAGTAGGATGGAGAAAGAGGGTGCAACCTCCCAGATGAAAGAAGAGGTTCTCAGAGAGCAGGCAAGAGGAGATCCTTAAAACTTGTTTAACTATGAGGAAGCTGGCTTTTGGGATTTGCAATCAAATGTGTAAAACCCCCACTGTAGTTTGTGCCGGTGCTTGCAGAAGTACCCATTTAATGATGCTAGTGGTCTTTTCAGTGAGGAGCAACGGTTGCAGAGGACTGCTTGCAGTCATTCCCTCTCGCCTTTAGCCTTGCTTTTTAAGCATAATTTTCATGATATTTTCCTTTTTCCACCTTTCAAATACTAGATTTACCTAATGGGGTCATTGGTACTTACCTGTATTTCCTTTCCTTCACGGAGAAGGGAATTTCCATTAGGGATGCAGGTTTAGGTCTTATTTTAGATGAGTGTGCGAGGCAGTGAAAGAATCCTGGATGACCGGTGGTGAAGGTCAGCAATGACACCCCTCACTGAAGCTGGCTGTTGTATAGAAAGCACCACAGAAATTACAAAAGGCAGTAAGAGAGAGCAGGAGAGGGTAGAGGGTTTGTTTAGAGCTCATATGGAAGGGAGGGAGCTTGCAGTTACCACCTCTGCTGCTAGGTTTCTTGAGACATTTTTTCTTTAGGAAAAAAAAAAAAGGAAAAAAGGAAACCTGTCCTGGAAGCGGAGGTGACTACGGTTTACATAAGAACCGTGTGCCATTTTGTCCTGAGCTCTTTGCATCTCAGTTTGTTTTCAGGGCAGCAGGCTCTGCCTGTGTCCTGGTGCAGGAGTAATCTGGTCTTTGGCGTTACTCAGGGCTGGCCTAAGAGATGTTTGCTCTGTCTTTCTTCCCCCAAACTTTAATATTTTTTGCAGTGTAATTAAGTCCTTTACTGTTCCATGCATAGATGATCTTCTAAACAAGTATTACTATAAAAAAAAACCAGACTTAGCCAGCTTTCCCTAAAGCACCAGCAAGACTATAAGCAGGTTTTCCTTTATGAGATATTTCAGCGTGCCAGCTGTTACAATATATGTAATGTGTTTAATGAGCAAGGGAGTTTATTATTAGGTAATTGAGTCGGGCAGTTCTTTCTAATTAGTTATTTGCCTTTCAGTGCTAGATGTTGCAAAAAGATCCACTGTGATCTGTGTCAATTGTATCTTGGTGTGCTTTGATTTTATGATTTGCTATAAAGCAAAAGTGATTCTGTGATGCGCTCTACAGCAGCTGTGTGCATCTCAGTGATGAACGTGAGAAAGTAGCCAGCGAGTTTTATATGTGAAATGAGAAACGTTATCACCAGCTAATTAAGTAGCAAGTGAAGGTCAAATAATTCTTACCATATCTGTATACATGGCCAAATTCTAGTTAGTGGGTTTGCTTACTGTATAGATGTGGAAATATCAAATGGAAAAGTAGTGTGATAAGTTAATAAATGTGTAGTTTCTTTAGATGCTATACGGAAATGATGGCCGATTGATTTTTGGTTCAGTTCAACAAAAGTTAATTAACTGATATACCTAACAGATTTTGTTGATCCCAGCGTGCTTGTCATCTTAGACCCCTTGAAGCAAGGTGCGAGTAGAGCAGCCCAAGGGAAGAAGGTGGCACTCGCTGCTGGGGTAGCACAGCCCAGGAGTAGACACTGGTGCCCTGCATCGCTGCAGATGCCTGGAGGAGACCGCAGAGAGGACAAAGCAGTTTGGAAAACACTGTGCTGATTTTTCAGTGACATTTGTAAGAATAAAGCAAGCGCGTAGAAAGGAGAAAGCTGCAGGTAGAACCGTGTGCTGCTGTTGCATGTAACATGAAGGAACCTTCTCTCAAAACTCATTTTCTTCTAGTACGATGATAAAATCTGGCAGGTATAGAGAGTGCAGCAGCGACAATGTTGTTACCAGGGTGTTCAAACCGTATCGTGTGTTCCCTGGCTTGGCTGTTAATTCAGACTGGCTTGCAGAACAGCGTTGTCAGAATAAAAATTTGCTGTGCAACTATAGACAAAGAAAAATGAAAAAGACCTTACGTTATCTGAAAGGAGGGCTGAAACTTTCTGATACGGCATCTGCAGGTTCATTATTAAAATGTATTAGTCTGTATATTTTGACTTTGCATTTCTTATGGGCATACTGTGTGCAGTTAAGAGTATTTTAAATAGATAACTGTGATTTATGCTTTCCCTTTCCCAAAGCACATGGAGGGGACACGCTTAAATTTTATTTCATTACAATTTCCTAAATGTGGTAATTTTTTTTCTGTTTTATTTATAAGCTGCAGACCTCTGTTAAAAATCTGTGTAACATTTACAGTATTTGTAAATCTTTTTTTCGTTACAGATCTGTTATGGGTATGGATTTTTCTTATACCAATCTTAAAATTAGTGAGTGGTAAATTAGAATATACTAGACTTTGTATGTATATTTAAGCAGACCTCTGCTTACAGAATACTTGTATCTGCCTGTTTTGAGCTGAAATAGCAAGTTTCACTCTACAAGTCATTGTGACCACTCACATCATAGCAGACCTTTAGTGGATAACAAATAGATTACCTTGGATATTGGAAGATTTTTATTGAAAGGGTGGCTTTTGACATGTTGTGCTGTGTTATTTGAAGCAAATTGTTCAACATCTCTGTGCTTTTGTTTTCTTCTTTCTGAAAGGGATGTAACTTTGTTGTTTTTTTTTAATTTATGCTCTCTTTTTCTTTTAGAAGGAGGATAAATTAATAAGCTATCCAAGGTTAGTAGGAAGAGACAGTACTAGTAGACCTCTAACATAGCTGGAAAAAAAAACAGACAAACTTTTGTGATCACAAACCCTTCTTTGTGTTGTATTTATAGATAATTACAGAGTGTTTTGGAAATACAGATCATGCCTGTCAATACTTGCACATCCAAAAAACCAGCACTTTAAAATATCTAGGAGAGGTTGCATCTATAACGCAACTTATTATTCACATAGGAGTCTATGAATGCATAGATCACATGCATATATGTGTAGACATGGAATATTTAGCATGTGCTGTGCACTAGAGTTCATGGATCTAGAGTGCATTGGATGTGGAGTCATTCCTGCAGTGCCATTACAATTTACCTGCAGGTTCCTGACACCCCAAAATCTGGTAGATTAGGGTGAAGCCATAGAATTAAGAGCAACATAGATTTGCTTCTGCAGCTCAAAGAAGAGATTCATACCCAAAATTATGGAGCAACCTTTGTCTACCTCTAGCAGCTTGGCGATTAGAGCGTAAATTGGGATCTGATGCTCAGGGGAGGAACAAATCATAATTTAGATCTCCCGGATATAGTACCTAAAGTCAAGTCTCTCCCTTTTGGGCTGTTGGCTCAGGTGTTTAAATTTTGGCCCCCCAAAGTGGAAGCAGGTTGTATGAGAGCCCCCCTTGAGCAAGGGGCATCTCCTGGCCACTTGCACCCACAGCCCAACGCTACACTGAAGGCTCTGCCGAGAGTGGGTTACAAGTGCTGATTTTCACTGGAAGAGGCCAAAGTCTGCTCTGCAGGGAGTGAGACTTCATTTCCAGGTTTTTTTTTTAAATAAGGCATGCCAAAGATTCTCAAAACCTATCAATGCTACGGTGTCTGCTGAAGCTTGATGTGGTCTTGTCTCTTCTGAGTGGGAAAGTGTGCTTTTTTGTTGAGGTTTTCTCTAGTTGTCAAAACCGACTCTTGAAAAGTATACAGTAACATCTGAATTCACCCTTTCCTCACCTTTCTTAATTTTTACCTGTAATGGAACTCTTCGGTGTGAAATTGGAGGCTCAAAAATATAGTGAGGTTCATTGTTTCTTTATTTTTTAATAGATATAATATATATCTATTAATCTGGTTTATATAGAGATATATAGATCTCTACATATCTGGTTTATATAGATATGTGATATCTATTTTATCTATATATTCTTTGCTTTACCTTCTTCTCATCAAAGGTTTTCCTTTCAGCATCCTGCTGCAGTGTTTTAGGCACAGTGCCTCGCTGAGGGAGGAGGGACCCGAGCCCATTCGAGTGCTTTGCGTATTAGTGCTCAGTTGAGCAAGGACTCCAGGAACTCCCGGTACCGTTCCTGTGCACCAGCAGATAGCTATTTTATTAATGACAGATTAGAAAGATAGCTTTGAGGGTGTTGTAGAAGTCAGAGATTTCTGTGCTGCTTTTTATCGCAGGCAGCCACATCACCTCCTCGCTGAAGTTATTTACTAATCTCCATACTGAACATGAGTGGGGTTTTTTTTGGAGAGTTTTTTTCCTCAGAAGACTTTCCTGTATCTTCACTTCTTGTGTGCATTCTTCTCATTTCCAGCGTGGATTTATTCAGTGCCAGTGTACCTCCGTTCAGCTGAATGCCACCGTTATTCTGCAGCTGAAGCAACAGCATTCCCCCTTCCCTCCACCCCTCCCCTGCCACCCCAGCTTCTCCCAGGACATTCACTGGAAACAGGCATACCTCCCCCCCACCAACTTTTGTTTTACTCAGCCAAAAAAACCCAGCACGCTCTATTTCTTTGCTTGTAAGACAGGCTTTCCTTTCCTTGAGTCACCTTGGCAGCCCTCACCCGTGCCTGCTCCAGGCCGAATCCATCTTATTTGGATGTTGCTGACCAGAAGCACGCTCAGCATTGCAAGTAGAGATTCGCTGCGGGAGAAGCAGCTTTGCCACAGGAGCTTGCTGGCTTTCCTAGACAACCCTTGTTTGAGACATCCTTGGGGCTATGATTGCCTTTTCCATGGTTTGTCACACTGGTGTCTCCACCAGCAGTCAGGGGTTGATCAAAGCATCCGTGGTGTTTTCCTCTGGCGCGGCCAGCTCTGTCCCCAGGTTGCAGCCAAATACCTTCCTGTCTCTGTCTGAACTGGTGTGTGGGGTTCATGTCCCTGGCTAGAAATACTTTGTTCTTTCATACTGTTCTCATTCTCTGGATTTCAAGGTCGTAATCTTCTGTCATACCCTGCTTCTTCTCTCTTCCCATTGCCAATTGAGCTTGAGTCATCGGCACATTTCATTAGCTTATCTGGAGCTTCTGAAAAACACAGATCTGGTGTCCAGAGATACAAAGCTTAACAGTGTAATCAAAGCAGTTGGTTTCTGCATCTGTGACTTTATAGGCCCTCCAGCCTGTGTACCCCATGGATGACTTCTCCTGGGACTGTGTCCAGCTAAGCACATCGTAAACCTCCAGTTGATTTCATGGGGCACTTCACTCTCCCCAAGTTTTCTGTACCTTTCCAAGTGCAGCTTGTTTTGCTGATTTCCATTACACTGCCTTAATGGTTGTTCGCCTTCCTTGGGAGCTAAGTCTGAGAAATATTCTTTTTGAAGCTATCTTTATAAATCCGTTAATTTAAACACTTTGGGACCTCTCAACTGTGATACCATGATGTAAAAACCTACCTGTAGGTTTTGATGAGGACCTTTTTGCAAGAGAAAAGCCACTGACACTCATAGTCAAGGGTTCTTAAAAATTATCTATCCGGTGACGTGCATCAATATGCGCTTGCACTGTCTCTGCAAATAGCAAGTGAGATTCTGTGTTTTTCTTGCTCCTGCGTGCTTTTTTTTTTTTTTCCTAAAGAAAGATGAAATTTGAAAGATTTATCTTCCCTCAGTTCCCTTTTTGTTTTGAAAGGAATGTTTCATGCTTTTGCAGAGGGAGTGTGTGTTGGACTCTTTGTTTTCTTTTGCTTTTTTTCCCTCTTCTGTCAAAATTCCATCTCTGTTTTCCATCAAGGATATGTGAAGAATATTTTCAATATATGTCATTAAATGGTTTCCTTGTTCTTACACTACTCTGTAGGCATCTGCTGCTGACTGCTTTTGGAAACAGGATTCTGGGCTGGATGGACCTTGGTCTAACTAATACAGTGCAGCTGTTTTTATTTTCTTAAACGCTGAATCATTTGTCAGAAAAAGTGATTTTTATTTATTTACTTGTATGCAGCTGCAGTGGCTCTTGAGAAGTGGAGTCTGCGGTTTGCTCTTGAGACTATGAAGACAAATTCAGAGGTGTACAACTGCTCATCTACGTAATTACAGAAGTGTTCCTAATTGTAACCTTCTGCCGAGCGCAGAGGCAGTAAGCATCTGTTGCAATAAAATGTGCAACTTGCAGAAGGTCTGGATGTTTGAGGAGGAGAAGAGCAGAGACCCCAAGAGAAGGAAAAGAGGGGAACTACCCCAGCTTGCGCCCTGGAGGGGAGAAAAGGGATGTCAGAGGGGAACAAAATCTGCCCGAGACTTGGTAGCTGTTGTTGGCCACTGCTCAGGAAGGGCAATAGGAGAGAACGGGGGATTCTTCCAAATTCCATAATCATTTATCAAAACTGTAGATGGTAAATGTTTTGTTAAGTAGTAGGT
This sequence comes from Tetrax tetrax, assembly GCA_009806455.1. Classification (NCBI taxonomy): domain Eukaryota; kingdom Metazoa; phylum Chordata; class Aves; order Otidiformes; family Otididae; genus Tetrax; species Tetrax tetrax. Next base: position 65,177 of record WHYT01017766.1, read on the forward strand.
TTAGTAAAACTTTAAGGGCCCATAACTACAACCTTTCACACATTCTTTTTGAAACGTCTATGTTTTAACATTAATTTTCATCACTAAATATTTTTTCCTAGTAATTTGTAGAATAACAAAAAGTTACTGTATTCTTTTTTTTTTTTTTTTTT
>WHYT01017766.1:65348-145117 GCA_009806455.1 Tetrax tetrax
TTTTTCACATACTGGGTTGTTTTTTTTTTAATTTTATCATTTCATGTGTTTGCCTTCTACTTCTACGTTCTTTTTTTTTTTGTATTTTTGAAAGAAGCTGGAAGTTTTTAAAACCTTGACCCTTATGTTATAAATTGTCAGAGCGTTTGCAAATACCGGGCTTTGTTGACTTGTGGCTCAGGAGTTAGTTAAAGTTGGCTGAATATCTGTCCTAAATACTTCCTGGCTGCAGTACTTGGAACAGCGGTTTTCACTTCTCCGGTGATGGTGAACTAGCCAACAGGCAATATATTTTTATCTGACTCCACTGTCCTTGAAGTACTTTCATTTTAAGGAATGACAACATGTATTTTTATTTTAGGTTTAAAGAAAAAAAAAAACTTCTGGAATATGAATTTATTTTTTCTTATTATAGGGCAGCTGAAGAGACAGATGAATATTAGTGTTAGCCCCTAGTCTATTCATAAGCGTGAGCAAAAGAAAAGACTGGATGGAGTTTGTTTTGTGTATAACCTACTTTTCCAAACAGAAGATGATGTTTGTCTGAAGACCATTAGATAGATACTTATGGATAACTAATGATTTGAACACACAAGCTCAGACTGGCCCACCTCATGTTTTGTGGAATCAACCAGTGCTAAGGTGAGGGGGTTGGGTTGGATAGAGTTCTTGGCCGTCTTTTCTGCTGGGTCCTCAGAGATGGACATTGGCTTTTAAACAGCACCAGCCATCCCACACCTCCCAGTGCAGCTACTGAGAGCCATCCTGGATAATCCCTCTGTCCACGTGGGAAGAGACAGTGGGAACTGTGGGCACTGAATATTGCTGTGGAGTATGGTGTGGTGTCCAACAGCTGAGGGACTCCACTGGCCTCTGTAGACAACTCGCTGCCGTGCATGGGCATGGGGAAATGTCGCAAAATGACTCTCTCATTCCCAGACTGGCAAATGCTTAATTACCTGTTACTCTCATGCAGCATTAGGGGGTTTGCGGGTTTTTTAGAGTGTTGGAGAGCAGCGGTAGGCATCACATTTTCATCGTCCTCTTAGCTGTGGTCAGAGAGAGCTGAAAAATACTTCATTGCACATCTAAGGTCTAGTGTATATGTGAGTTTGTTTTTAATAGCAGGCATAAAAGGTAGATCTGAAGCATCAGAATCCTGTTTTAGAGGTCTTCATAGGTTATCAGCTCTTTGTGTGTCTGCAAGAAGTACATGATAAATTGGCAGACAGCTGTTTGATGATATATAAATTGTTGTCTGGTACTCAAATAGCTTAACATTTTCCAACTGTGATCAGATGTATCTAAAATTGTTCAGCTTTACTCTGAGACCTTCAGTTCCTCATTAATTCTGGTACTCCATGAGTAGTTAACAACTCTGTGTAAAGCTTTGTATTTCCAAAGAGCCGTATTTAATTACCTAGCGATTGGCCTTTATGTTGGCCTTTATGTTGGGGTTTTTTTTAAATGCTGAGAAAAGTTCTTTGTATCAGGCTTGGTGGTGGTTTTGCATTGTTTCCCTCTAGTCTCTAAACTGGTAATTCTACTTGTTAAACTGGGTTGGCTTTTGCAATCTCCTTTGTTGTGGGATTCTCCTTTGCTTCCCCCAGTACATTCCAGAAATTGTTTGCTTGCAGGCAACTCTATTTATAAGCTTGTTTCATTTCTGTTTGATGTTTGGAAAGGTTTCATAGCTCCTACCTTTTCTTTGGTTTTGCTGTGATATGCTAATCAAATATTCCTTAACGAGTTAAAACTGAACACTTTATTTGTTAAATACAGCCATACAAGGGAATCCTTCAGGCATGCATCCCCATTCTTTGCTGTCTCTCTATTTCATTGTTCTCGGGATTACAGCATGGGAAAACTAATAAAGCATGGTCTACAGTATGGTAGGTGGCTGTACATAGGATGACATAGGAGATGACATAGGAGGCCTCAAAACCTTTAAAATTCACTGTCTGTCGTCTTCTCAAAACAGAGTTAACATTTAAAGCTAATCTGGCATTTTCTATTCACTGAAACTTTGAGACTGGGACTACAGTTGCTGAGGGGAACTCGGATAAATACTTGCTGATGAAACACTGGGCTTTCAGTGTGGAACGGTAAAGTAAAATAATAAATAAAAAGCCCAGTGACATCTACTGGAGGAGATAATGTTCTTTAAAAAATTTTAACAGCACTGCTGTAGTCTTAATGTCAATTTAAAATTTATTAAAATATGTTTTCCCCATTGGCAGTTTCTTCCTTCCTACTGAAGTTGCTGACATGTAAGATTGAGATTATTTACTATATGCACAGAATCATAGAATAGTTTGAGTTGGAAGGGTCTTTTAAAGGCCATCTAGTCCAACCTCCCTGCAAGGAACAGGGACATCCTCGATTAGATCAGGTTGCTCACCACCTCTCTGGGCAACCAGTTCCAGTGTTCTGCCAGCCTCATTGTAAAAAATTTCCTCCTTATGTCTAGTCTAAACCTACCCTTTTTTAGGAACTACGTAATTGTAAAGCTAATAATGACATGCTGGGGGTACACTCATGTTTAACTCATCTCTAAAGCAATCTTGGTATCAGAGACCATATCTTTAGGGCTATAGAGATACCCTTATAAAAATCTCACTTTTTCAATGTGATTGGTCTGCCTATACATATAATCCACATATGCTAAAGTGTGTGGCTTGCCTGCCAATGAGGGAAGATGAATGCAATCCTTCCAGCCTCCCACATCTTTTACCTGTGTCTTTGCAATCTCTTTGGCAGCGCTTAGGGTCAGAACTTTGCACGTGTGTGAAGATGTTCCATCTGGCTCATTGGTTTTCCAGAGGATCCCTCATGAGTTTTAGGTTCCCTTACTATGTTTATCGGTGCTGTGATACTTACCCCTATAGAGCAGCTTATGTGCCTCCAAGACTGGCCTGAAGATGCGAAAACATCTTTGAAAGTAGGTCTTTTTCTTGCTTTCATTGTTTTATTTGTTTACTGAGTAGTATAGCATAGGGATTTAATAGCCTGAAGAATGTTACAGGCTGCCTTGTAAATGAGTGGCAGGAGATAAATAACAGCTTGTATCAGGAGCTGTATCTTTTGGACATGATTTTACATTGTATTTCACAAAGAAAATGTAACTTGCCTTTGTCTGGCTAACATGGCAAAATAACTTTTCATGCTACGTGTGCCAACCTTCATGCGGTCACTGTTGGTTGAGAGAGTCCTTGCTGTGCTGTACTGGAAATCCATGATGAATATTGCTAGGTGCTACAGGCTGGTTTAAATGGTTAAATGTTTTAAAATGTTTTTAATATGTTAGTGTTAAATTTGTAAAATCGTTTAAACTCCCTTCTGCCTTCTCTCCATCCAGACACTGAATCCCCAATGATTAAAAAAGGGAGTTGGTTAAACCCTGTCTAGATGCTGGTTAGTGATCTCATGTTTTGACTATTTCTCCTGATGAATAGTACTCATCCATCACAAATTTTCTTCACTGAAAAGCAGCAGGGTGGGAAAAAAACACAGATTTGGCCATTTAAATACTTCTTTTCCAGACTGTCTGCAATTACAAAGGCTTTTTGAAAAATCTAAATCAAGGTTGTTTCAATTATGATTAACATTTTGTACTATAGTGCATTTTAACCTGAATGTCTTTCACATTGAATGTGATCTGCCAATGCAGTTGTAATTGCTTTATGGTGTGCCTATCAGACAAATAAAAATAGAAAATAGAAACAAATATTTCATGGTTCCTGGCTATGAAAGAGCCACTCATGTGAAAAGCATGATATCACTATGCCTTTTTTTTTTTTCCATAAAACCTTGGTTTGGTTTGTGGGATTTTAGTTTAATATGTTCTTCAGCCTTGTAATGTTCATAAAAAATACTTAAATCAAAGTCCTGATTTAAGCTCTGCTGAATAGTCCTCCTGGAATGATGAAGACATGGTTCAGATGTGCTACCAGGCCAGGTGGGGAGCCGGATACCTTCTCAAAGTCTGTGTGCAATTTTGAGGACTTGGTGATTGTGGTGGTCTCCTCCATCCTGGTCCAGAGAGGAAAGTTCTCAGTGCTTGTGTTCTCTCCAGTACTGCTCAGGAGCAGAGAGGGAGAAGATCTGTCAACCACAGGTGGTGTAGTCTCCACCTAGAGTTTCTCACTTGGTTGTTGTTGCCACTTTGGCATAAAAAGCAGTGACAGAAGCCTCGGCTATGCCCTTGGCTTCTGACTGCATCCTGCCTCTTCGTCCTTGGCACCCAAACAAAGGGAAGCATTTGACAAAAAGATGTTTGGTGGGAGTCTCCGCCTTGTGACTGCTGCTCAGATAAGGTACAGGCAGTGAAAACACTTCACCCACAAAGGAAAGCCATAAATTATGTGGTCCTTTGGTTCCTGTTTGGAGAACAGTATTTCAGAGGTTAGTTTCTCCTGAGAAACAGATGAGAGCTGTGCCAAACCTGTGAAGGCTTCCAGGAGATAGACACTGAAAGCAGTCAGTTTTTCAGTGTGGCAGAGGAGCCTCCTTGTCTCCTGTAGAAACTTTGAGGGGAAGGAAGAACAAGTCACAAAGGTGGTTCCTTTATCCAAGTGGGTTTGTAGATTTTATAGTACATCTCATAATACTGTCAATACTTCATGGACTTCTTTTATGTGCTAAGAGTTAGAGTGGGAAGGTATACTCTTCAAAATGCTGAGGAAAACAAATCAGAGACATCCTTGTTCAAGACAAATGGTCATGACTTTTTTTTTTCTTTCTGCGTAGATCATTAGGGATTTGTTCTGATGCTGGAAAGACTTGGTACGCTAGTACACAATCCCTCTTGATGCAATTTGAAATGTAACAAAGAGTTTGTCTTGAAATGATGTTTATATGCTTATAGACATTGTATTCTCCAAAATGCTATTTGGTAACTCTTTGTTTTGTCTGTGGAGTGCATCAGCTGGGACGTGTAAAGGCTACTTGCTTGAAAATATTTCTGGACAAATGGTCCAGCAGATTTAATTTTTAACTTCTTACTGAATGTTTTGTTTACTGTCTTTGTGTTTACATACTTTTATTTCTCCATAAGTGCTTGGAGTTCCTGCGATCATTAGCCTTTGGTCGGGTGTGTTGATGAGGCAGGCATGAGTGTTTTATTACCAACATTGTGCCATCATCGTCACCTGGATTTAATCTCGCCTACCACTTTCCAAATAATATTCTCCTTTTCTGCGGTTTGTAAGTCTCTCAAAATGCAATTATCCGGGCTGAAACATATGAGTGACTGACTCAGAGTGTTTATTTAAAGTTTCGCTGAAACACTTTGAACCATTTTTGAGAAACAGCTGAGACGTAAATACCTTGTTTTTCCTTCTTCCATGTTTCTTAAAACTGTTTCAATCATAAACTTGATTTCTCAAGCTGAACCTCAAGATTTAGCAGCAGAAGGGGTGCTCTGATGTCAGTAATTTGCCTTATGCTATTTTTGTGAAATTCCACCTAAATCTGGTCATTCTGTAAGTGTGAAAACTCGCCATGCATGCGTGCCTAGCAGAGGCCGTGCGCGGGCCGGCATGCGGATCAGATGGGCTCCGTGTGCGCTGAGCTTGCTTCGCACTGAAGACCGAGCACAGCTCTCTCTATGTTTGCTCCGTCCGGTGTCAGGTGCTGGTGCCGGGAGTGGGGAGCAGGGAAGAGGCAATGCCGAAGGTGAGGAGAGGCAGAGGAAGAGGAGAGCTGGGACAAGGTGGGGGATTGCCCAGGTGAACTGAGTGGGAGCCAAGAGTTGAAGAAAACATGTCGGAGATGTGCTGTCCAGGTAATTTAGTGTGCGCTCTCTTTCAGCCTTGTATTTTCCTCTGCCTCAGCGGGTGCACATCATAGATAGCTTTCTGGAGAGCAGATGGCATGTGGAGGGGGTCAGGTCTCCATCCAAAGGGTGCCGGTACAGCAAGCGAGGCAGGCAGTGTCAGAGTTGGTAGGAGGTGGCTTCCTGGTCAGGCGTTTACTGCTCCTCTGGAAACCAGCAAGCAAGTCCCCAAAACTGGCACCTTCACTGCTAGCCCTTAGGCGGCTGGACTTCCAAAACCCCAGAGCAGTAGGATTCTAGTTCAGCAGCTGCATGTGCCCCATACAACAGCACAGTGGAAGGAGAGCAGGGATCTGCAGCCAAAAACTGCAGGCACTTCTCCACTCTTTAACCATGTCTGGTCTCAGTTTATTCTGTGTAGAGTGTGAGTAATTCTGTCTAGTCTCACAAGAAGACCGAGAAATCCGTTAGTTATTTTAATGGAGCCATTCCGAATGTGATCCTATAGAGCCAGCCCTATGGATAGGCCTAAAAGGAAGTAAATATCTTGCATTCAGGCCAGGAGATAGATGAATTTGTGTTAGAGTACTACTACCCACAGACTGTCAGGGTTAAAAGAAATAGCATTTGACTGTCTGGGAAAGAAGGCCGTGTAGAGTAATAGATGTGGTCCATTTTTAAATAGAAGAAAGGCGATACAGATTGGACATCAGAAAAAATTTTTTACACTGCGGGTGGTGGAACACTGGATCTGGTTGCCCAAAGAGGTGGTGGATGCCCCATCCCTGGAAACATTCAAGCCCAAGTTGGATGGGGCTCTGAGCAACCTGATCTGGTTGGAGATGTCCCTGCTTCTTGCAGGGGGGTTGGACTAAATGACCTTTGAAGGTCCCTTACAACTCTAACTATTCTATGATTCTATGTAACTGAGGTTGGTATCACTGCATCTACTCTCAACACCGATGGAGATGGGTACCATGGACATCGGAATACAGTGACAATGTCATTGCAGTATAATAAATGGTAGTGAATCTGGTGTGTGCGTTCCCCTGAAAGTCACGGATATACGCCTTAGAAAACCTAGAGGCAGTATTTTAATTTGAGATTAACCTAGAATTTTGTTTAGTCAGTGCTTTAAGGAAGAGAATAATTATCTGCTCTTTCAACACAGTTTTGAGAAGGTATAAGCACTCTCAAGACCACAATCACATATTCTTGTACTTAGATGAATGTAGCGTTCAGGGAAGGTAATAAGACATCCCAATGTGTCTTATCTTTTCTCATAACCGTGATTTAGCTGCCTAATTCTGTAAGCTACCATTTGAGATAAATGTAACTGCATTATACTTCTTGCTATTTTTGCTAGATCTTCTGGAAACTTCCTAATACTGGGTAGAGGGAGACAGATAGCTCTTCAGCAAGAAGAAAAGGGAGGTTTTGGGTTACTAGGATGGCAGGGCTTCATTCTTTCATCTTGCTTGAATTTCTGGACCCCTTGGCACTCCCCTCCCGCTCGCCCCCACCGCCCCCTTTTTTTTTAAAAACTAATCTAGTTTGTGGATTCTCTGGGTATTTCTCACTGATAACTCTCATGTCCTGCTACTTCGGGATAGGGGTCTCACTGCCCCTCCTGCTAGTAGTGCTGATTTCCCCGTTCCCGGAAGAGGGACATCCGAGGTGCGTCAGACTGCAAGAAAAGATAGAAACTGAAACATATCACTGATGTTAAGAAACCAGTTCCCAGAAAAGGAGGAGCATGGACTGGGCGTGGAAGAGGCTGGGAAAGGTGCCTGCTTAAGTTTTGCTTTTCAGGTTGGGCACACTTGGTTGCTCTCTGTAGGTGGTCCCATAGTGATATGATGTCTTTTCATCTCATCCTGGTAATTTATTTGCCGCTTCTCATGAGGTAATGGATAGTACAGGGGATTTTGTGTGTGTTTTTTCTTTGGAAATACAAACGTATTTTCATTTTTAGGAGTTTTTTCTTTGATTTGGGCTTTTTAATACTGTTCCAAACACATGGAGTTTCTAAAACACCGAGAAGTTTCTGTGTGTTTTCAGCAACTTTCTGATGTGTTGAGAGCTGGTGTTGGACTCCAGCCCTTGCTGGCTCATCCCTGGAGCGAAGTCAATGATTTATTAATGATGCAGCTGCAGTTCCAGCGCTGCCGCTGAGGACGGGTGAATGCTCCTCCTCTGCAGAGGGACGAGGCAGCATGCTTTTCACCTCTGCAATTACAGGAGGTGTCCACAGCCATTTGTGTATTTAACTCGGCTCTCACTTTTTCCTTTTGTTTGTAAAGTGATTGGCCAAGAAAGTGTGAAATCCCCAGCAAGCCCCAGCCAGACTGGGAGGCCGGGCACCTTGTTCAGCATGCACGCAGGTGCAGGGTGACATGGCCAGGGTGAAAGTGCAAGGAGCAGCAGAGGGACTCGCTGATGGTGGATCAGGTCACCCCCTGGTAGCAGTTCATGGCTGCTGGGCATCCAGCTCAAGAGCTGGGGGCTGTGACACGCCAGTGGCCAAGGTGGTCGCTTGCTCCCGGTATGGTAGGACCACCCTTGTCCATAGCACACCCGTGGGGTCCCTTGGTACGTAACAGACTTGCTAGATTGTGCTGATGACCTTGGGACTCTTCCAAATAACGGGTCTTTTCCAAATCTCTTTTGGTTCACTGCAACTCTGAAATTAAGCGTCTCCTAAAGGCTCCCTTGGGCAGGTGGCTTGCTGTAGGACATGTAGTCCATGTGCTGAGACATGGTGGCTTTACTTCACCGGCCACCAAGAGAGAAATAACGTGTCTCAGGGCATGACTGTCAGTTCTGCAGTTATCTTTGCCTACCTTTTCACTGCAAAGTAGTGTTTCCAAACCAAGGGAGTTTAATCTCAGTCCTGTTGATATGAGCAAGCTTACACTGAAGTCAGCATATGTCTATTTGAAGGCTTTTATGGGAATTGTAAAGGAGATGAGGGAAGAGGTATGTCAGGAAGTGGTGCCATGCCATGCCCATCTTCTTACCTGGTCTTCTGCTGTTTGTCTGCTACACCGCTGTTGCCTTTTCTCTTGCCAAGTGACCTGCAGTCAAACAACTTACCTTCCTTTAGTGGCTTTACTTCTAGAATGGCTGTTTTTGGCTGCTCTTGAGATACAGAGAAAAGTTGAAGAAAATTGTCTCTCTACAAGCTCTTATCTTCTTGTTCTACAGTTCAGTCAAGTTAAACTTAATGATGGAGTACGTTGTTTACCAGAAAAAAATCTGTCACCTTGAGTTACCGTGTGATCCCACCTGCAATTTACACAGCTCTCTTCTGTCTTCCGTGAAAACACTCAGTCTTTGTGATGAATGGGTGCATTAAAGCTGCCCAGCCGTCAGTTAACTGCATGTAATGCTGTGTTGTGAGACTCCGTAAAGGTTTTAGACATCTTTTTTTATAATGCAAGAATCTGTGAGTACGTTGGCTTCTCTGAACGGGCAGACTCTGCTACTGCAGAGTTGCATGGGAGGCTGCATCTAGTCCTTTCATGGGAGGAGCTGTATGTTTGGTAGAGCCCCGCACAAGGCAACTTCACATTCTGTGAAGAGTCTCATCACCCATGTAATAGAAATCAGACATTTGAGGAATTTTAACTAAATGAGATCACGCTTCCCTCTGCTTTCTTTGTGTTCGTTCCATAGGAGTCTTCCCCCATACTACGTGTTGGCTGCCTCTCGTTCCATGGAAGTTGTCTGTGTACTTTAGAGTGAAGATTTATTTCAAGGGTTGTCCACAGTTGCTTGTGATGTACTACTGATCGACGCTGGTAGCCAAACATGAAGCTAAGATAAAAATAACTGGTTTAGATTTTCAGTGCGAGTGAGGGGGGGAAATGTGAAAAGAAAAAGAAAAAGGAGCTACGTAATTGGGGGAGAAATAATCTTTAGTTCCCTATTATTCTCAAATTATTTTCAAGGCAGTAAACACAGAAATAAAATAAATTGATGCTAGTTTAAACTGTTGTTTCTTTGTCTGAATTTTGTTTGTCTTATTTGTTAAAGTAATCTCGATGATGATTGTCAAACGACTTACAATTTCATAAGTGTCTCTTTTTTCTTTGCATCTGCAATATCTGCTTGAGTTCCTTCTCTTCTAAGCAATTTAATATTGAGTACACTTCCCTTGATATTGCAAAGCAAATTATTAAACCATTCTCTATAGCCATCCTTCTCAACATTTGTTTGAAAGACCATCTTGAGAGAGTTGGAGCTCTTCGTGCATTGCAAATGTGCTCTTCAGTAGAACATTTTGTCTTTTTCCATTTAAATAACTGTCTCCTATTAAGTCTTCAATGTTAAGGCTCTTACATCATTTAGACATTCCATCTTTTTGTAAGACTTCCATTTTTCTTCAGTATTTTTCAATTTTTTCTGTCAGTTACAGGCAGTTCTTGTTCTCTATGAATAAAATCATCATTTTTATTTCACCAGCTTTTGGTTTCTTACAAATAATTCAAATCATTAGAAGAACAGCTAATGGGTTCTCTTAGCTTGTTGGAAACTGAATCAAGCTGAAGTCACCTGAGATTTTTTTGCCTGCTTTTCCTTTTCTGCTTTAAAGTAGGAAAGTGAATTTGCCTTCTACTTCTTCTTAACACGGAAGTGTGTAGGTGCATATAAATATGTATGCACACTCACTAACTTCGGTGGGTGGACTTGCAAGGTGCCTTTAGAAATGCAGAATTAATTTCTCAGCAAAGTTTCTAAGTTGTTTTTTTTTTTTCATTGGTAGTTTTTGTTTGGGGGTTTTTTTTGTTATTGTTTTTTCCAGGAAGTCAGATCCAACAGCTGAAATGTTTCAAGTGTAATATAAGAGATGCTTGTAGTTTTGCGAAATACATTTTTTCCTTTAGGTCTTTTTGCTGGTAAGATGTATGGCAACAAGTGAAGTTTGATGCATTTGAACTCTCCATCAAAAGCTTAGTATTTCTGTTACTAGTACAATTTAATCCTTTTGAAATGAATTTTCTTTTTTTTCAAATCATTCTAATATGTCTCATTTTCAAGATATGGGATCTTATTCTGATCTCCATTTCTTTCTATAAAATTAGACACGATTCTACTTAGGCTAAAGGAATCGTGTTTTCATAAGCATGCATATTTGCAAGTCAACATACTCTGGATGTGAAATTATGCAAAATTGAAAAAAAATTTGAAGGATTTTTGTATACCTTTAAGGAAGAAATAAAATGCTAAGTTACATTTTAAAAAATCTCTGACTAGTCATTCTTAAGGCTTAACTAAATCCCCTAAGTCCTTGCACATATGCTTAACTCTATGGGCGTGTGTAGTCCTACAAATTGTGTGAGGCAGTACATATTCACAGCAAGTGCAAAGGGAATGCTTTAATGGAGATGTAGTAGCTTTTTATACTTTCTGTGAGAAGTTAGGAAGCAGAGAGACCTGCATAGGAAAACTGAATTCTCACATTGTGATGCTGGATGGAAAATACTTTTTATCTTAGTTCAAACTGAAGTCTAGTGGTTTTCCTTGAGTGTTGAAAGTGCTGTTGAAGATTGAGCATTCATGTGCTGAAATACACAGTGTAATTCACGTACTAAAATACACATGCATAAATGCAAGTCCTGTAGAACAAGAGGACTCCTCCCTCTGTGCATATGAATACACAATCCGTGTTTTCTTTAGGTTTTTTTTTTCCTTTTTGGCATTTCTGCATTTGAAAAATAACATTTGAACTGGGTATTTTGGGGTGGTAGAGTTAGTGTGGCTGTCTGGGGACAGGAGCAGAAGCTCGAGGATCTGAAAATACCCTGCCCTCCTATTGACTGGGTCTATTTTTAGCCCCAGGGAGCCCGGGATTATTGGAATTGAGCAGTTCCTGATTAATGCAACGGTGAAATTGTTGAATTGATTTGGATGAGGCCATACACGTTCCCAACCAGAATTTGCTGAGGGACTGCCGAGGAGGAATCCCAAAGGAGAAGAAACAGTTTCTGCTCTTGTCAGAAACCCTGCCAGAGGAGTATTTAGGGCTTAGGTACCTCCACAGCTGCTGACACGGCTGTCTCTGTGGCTATTCTTGCTGCCTGCTGCCACCGCCCCAGACAGTGTTAGCTCTTGCTCTGCCAAGGTTTGAACAGTATGTAACATCTTCAGGTATCTAATATTAGTGTCAAGCAGGTGATGTCTGGCTAACCAGCATGCCCACAGTTGCAAGTGCATTAGTTTATTAAAATGTGATCTGGTGTTTACAAGCATGTGCAAGTTTGCTGAAGCTCTGTGATACAGAAAATTGCCTTTTTTGGTTTTTTTTTTTTTTTCCAGTGAGAGAGGTGGTTGTGGTATCACAAGATTATTACTTTTTTTTTAAAAAAAAGATCTTAATGTGTCTTTTCTACCTCCAGCAGATGTTCGGATTTCAGAGTGTTTAGCTGGAAAGCAGAAAATCCTTTTGTCCTTATAGAACCAATTGCTCAGATGCCTTCTAAAACCACTCATGTCTTGAAAGTCTTTTTTTTTTTTTTCCCATAGGGCTGCATATTTAATCCTGAGAGATCATACAGTTTCATCTGTATTTGTTAGTTTTTAGCTTGTTTTCTTAAGGAAAAAAGTTTTGCATAATTGCACTATCCATATTTCTGCCAGCATCATCCTTGCACCCTAATAACTTTTGAACACCTTGGCCAATTTCCAGAGAAGTTGCTAGAAGCGGATATCTCAAAGACATATGACAAAGTTCGTACTGGTTATGCAAAAAGCAATGTCTGGGTAGAAGAGAGAGATCCAAATTACTCCCCCATTACGGAAAAGTCTAGAGCGTGCACTGGGCCGCTCCTGAGCATGGCCTGCCAGCCGCGTGCACATTTTGGCTGGCCCTCCAGGACATGCACAGCTTGAGCAAGTTATATTTATCGTCTGAGTTGTTTCCTGGTCTGTAGTTAGGAGGGGTGGGAGGATGTTCTGGGGGAGAAGGAAGTACCGGTGGGTGGGGGGACCTGGAATCACCCCTGGGGGGTAAGGCTGAAAGCAAGGGACAGACATCTGCAAGGAAGCAAGCCTCCCTGTTTCTGCTTCTCATCGGATAACCTGTCTTTTGAAGGCGATGGGGTGTCCCACATCAGATGTTAGGCTATGCTGTGAGGTGAGGGAGGCATGCTCTGTTATTTCCCACTGATAGTATCAATAAATTGGCTCAATTAACACTGGATTTATATGCTCAGCTTCAGGCTAGGCTTTGCCCGTTTCAACTATTTAAGGAAAATATAAATAATTTAATTGGTTTGATGATAGATAACACTGCTGCTTTGATAGAATGGCAGGTAACCATTTGCCTTCCCAAAATAGAAGGAAGTCTTAATTTAGCTGGTGTGGTTTAAAAAACCTAGCATGTATCCCTCAGGGTTAAACCTGAGACAGGCACGCTAAGAGAAGACAACAAGACAACGTTGCATGGTGATGCCCCTCCTGTAAGAACAGCCTTCAAGGACAAGGAGGTTGTCCAAAGGTGCAGCCCAGCTTCTTGCAGCTGTGCATGGTTCACACCAAAACTAGACAGGTTCAGACTGAATATAAGGAAAATCATCTTAATCGTGGGGACAGCCAAGCAGTAGATGAGATTGCTCAGAGAGGTTGTGCAGGCTCTGCCCGTGGGGGTTTCCAAGACCAAGCTGGAGCAACCTGGTCTGACCCCAGGGTTGACCCTGCTTTGAGCAGGTTGGACTGGGGACCTCTTGAGGTCCCTTCCAACCTGAATTAGCCTCTCCTTTGGCCAAAAAAAACCCAAACCAAAACCAAACCACTACATTGTGCTGCAGAAAAGTGTCTTACAGCAGTTTTGGATTGAGTGTATAGATTGGGGAGGTTACATTTACTAGTGGGACTTTAATGATAAGCATGCTGAAGTATGTATTGACCTCCATCTTAAAAGCAGAAGTCAGTGCCTGAGAGAAATGGTTGCGGATGCATTAGTTGATTCTCAGCTTAAAAGATAAACATTAGTTTGCCTCTTTTTTTTTTTTTTTGTAATTCATCTTATTTTTATGAAAGATGAAGGTAATTTTAATAAGTAAAAGCTAACTTTTGGTAGGTAATTACTTAGGTAATTTTATTAAGTAAAAAGTAACTTATGTAAAAACATAAGCAATTGCCAGCCTGGGCCTGTATGAATTATTATTATTGTTGTTACTGTTATAGAGCAATAGTAACATTTTGAAGAAAGCTGTGGATTTATAAAATATTCAAGACAGAGACATGGCAGTACAGTTTGTAGACATGAAATGGATTTTTAGTATTGCAGTATGCCAAGTTATGGAGTGTTACCTCTGCATTCACCTTGTTTTACTCAATTTAAAACGATAATTCTTAGCACATACCTAGCTTTGTGATATACTCCCGTCTCTGGGCTGTCCTGTGCCATTGATTTTAGGCAAACTATCTATTGTTCTTAACAGGGAAATCTGATGATTTAAAAAAAAAAAGTCAGTGGTGTGACATGGCTCATTAAGGGACGTGGTTTTGATGTTAAGCCAGTCAGGTAGCAGCTCCCCAAACCATTGCCCCTGGAGAAGCAGAGCCTCTCATCGCTGCGCCTGGGTGGTGGGCGCTGGAGTTCCCAGCTCCCTGGTGCACCCTTTCCCTCTCCCACTTCTGTACTGGAACAAAACCTGTGGCACACCCCCAATGTGAGCCGCAGCATGTTCCTGGTCTGGATAATTAGCAGTAGAAAAGTAGTTTTTCTGCCAAAACTTTCCATTACCCCCTTGAAATGTGGCTCTACTCATTAGGCTAGGCATAGAGGACAAAGGCGGAGAAATGAAGGGTTAGATGTAGGTACCATCCTTGCAGGATGAGGGGAGTAACAGAGTGCTGGGAATTTAGTCTGATGTCTGTTCATCATTACTATCCATTGCAGAGGAGGAGACAGCTCGTTGAAAGTTATTTTTTCGAGTGAACTCGCACAGGAAGCGCACAACAGCTGATGATGTGCTTGTTGATAACCTTCGCTTCACGGGTGATGGGAGTTTCTAGGGACAAAGTTTCAAACCAGTCTGTCTGTGCCCTCAGTTTCAGGACTCTGATTCCTATATGGGAGCAGGTTAAACGTTGTATAAAGCAATTATTTTCCCTGATGTCTCCCTCGTCCTACTGACAGATTTTGTGCTGCCATGCGCTGGGGATCTGAATGACTGTGGAGCAGCTCCTGAACTGCTGTGGTTTTAAGAGCTGTGAAGAGCCAAGCCTCACTCCGTAGGCTTGACACCAGTGCATCCTAAAGTTAATGCACTCAGTTTTGTCTCTATATTTGTTATTAGGTTTTTGCAAGAATCCAAAACAGACTCTTTACTGTAGACATTGACCTGACCAACATGTTGAATGCCCCTCTGTGTTCCGTACAGTTGCCTGTTCTGCTGTTTGGTTGATATGTGCTGTCATCTCAGCTGAACGTCTTGTTTGACTTTTTAATTAAAAAAAAAAAAAAAATCCAGGGTCCCATTTGACTGAGATGACACTACCAATTTGAATTTTTGTCCTTGCAGTGATGAGTAGTTGGGACTCAGCCCAGTTCCTCTCTAAAACTAATCTTACCCAGGAGTTCACAGGGACATGGAGCATTTGTTAAAAAAGGAATGCAACGTTGCTTATAGGCGTTTTCCTGCAACCATTGTATGTCCAAAAAGTGAAAGCTGGTCTCAGAATTGATTTAATTTTGGTAGCTAGGGCTCGATCAATCTGCTGCCTGTTTTCAGTGCTCATTCCACTGCAGTTTATTTTGGGTCATTTAATTTCAACAAGGCTTGGTCTGTTTACAGCGCTTTCTATAGTAGCGTGGCGGGGCCACACAGCTCTTTTATAGTACGTTCATTGCTAACCAGGAACTCAAAAAACTAGTAAATGAGGCACAGACATGAATAAGTTTAGAGACGACAGTACATTTTTGTATGGTTGGATTATTTTGGAAAATTTTCTGAAATAACCAATCTTGTGTGCACTGTGGGTTGCTTTGCAGAGCTTGAAGTGGTGGGATAGAGTAGCCGTGTGCTTTCGGAGGTAAGAGTGGCGGGCTGGCCGAAGGCACTCTTCAGTCTTAAGGTTCTTCAAAAGACCCTGTGGTTGAAAGTTATTTGTAATCCTCATTTGGGGAGCACTTGTGTTTCCATAGGTAGAGATTTCCATCAGGTAGAGTCATTTGATTTGATTTTGCTGTGTTAATTTTCAGATTTGCTGTATGAACCATTCACGTACAAAATAGATCAAGGTTAGATAGGTGTGAGTTAAAAATGTCTCATTGGCCAGCACAAAAGCACACGTATACTCATTGCCAGCGGTGAGCGTGCTCTGATTTAACATTATGAAGGCCTTACTCCACCCAGATGGAAGAGCCAGCCTTCTTCTGTGGCCATCAAATCATAACTATTTCTCTTTCTGCTCATGGTAGCTGACAAAGTTATGTTCCTTTTGTGTACTTCATTAGAATTATAGAATAATAGAATAGTTTGAGTTGGAAGGGACCTTTAAAGGCCATCTAGTCCAACTCCCCTACAAGGAGCAGGGACATCTCCAACCAGATCAGGTTGCTCAGAGCCCCATCCAACCTGGCCTTGAATGTTTCCAGGGATGGGCCATCCACCACCTCTCTGGGCAACCAGATCCAGTGTTCCACCACCCTCAGTGCAAAAAATTTCTTCCATATATCCAGTCTGAATCTACCTCCATTTGAAAACCATTACTCCTCATCCATTAAACAAGAAAGAGTTAATGACTTGCACAACAGAAGTCAGAAGGAAGGCACAATGTCCTGAATGGCTGCATCTATCCTAGCAGGTTAAAACAGCACCAAGAAGTGTTCCTGAGCACCAAGATGGATTTTTTTTTTCTTAAATTTTTAGCTTTCTTGAACTCCTGGCTGCTGCTGTTTAGCATAGTCCCGAGCAGTGGCCAGGCGCAATTCAGGAAAGGTCTGTTCTCAGTAGTTTAATAGTCTGGAAATAGGTGTTTGCATTCCCATTGGCCTCGATGCAGGAGAACTTTCCTGGACATGTTTGACTTACTCTGGTGTAGGTAGTTGTTACATCCTTATAGCAGAGGCAGAATCAGCAGTGTTTTGGTGTCTGATTAAAAACTACAACATGAACAGTGTTGTTCTGGGACATTCGAAGCCTACTGATGGTTTCGTAGCAGTGTGTGTGCGTGTGCGTACAAAGAATCAGTGTGTATGTGTGCTGTGTGGTGTTCTTGCATAGGGATCTTAATGTTCTCTTGGCTATAGAAGGATATTCCTGCTTGGCTACAAATTGTAAAGCCCTTATACCAGTGAACGGAAAGTTTAAAAAGCACTTTTTAAAAAGGGCTCATTTTGGAAACTTAGCTTCTTCAAGTTGAGTATGTCAGACGCCGTTTGGCAAATGCTCTAGGTTTTCTGGTCACAGCTCTTGAAATTTTGGGTCTGCTTGTAAGCTGTGCCATCAAGGAGCTTCAGATCTTAGCAGGTCCTGTCCTGCAGCTGACAAGCTGCTGGTGCACCTGAAACAAAGAAATTCACTCAACAACCAGAATCCAATATGACTGTTAAGCAGGTACTCTTTATTAGCAGTACTGGACCTTTAAAGGTCATCTAGTCCAGCTATCACACCCTACAACTTCCCTTTCTGGGGGAAAATGTATCAGCACATCTTAAGCTCCTCTACCTACGTTTTGGTCAGCGTGCACTGCTTGTAGAGGTATGCTCCATGTCCATCGCCTCCAACGCAAGCCACCTCAGAGGTGACTGCCCACTTACATTTTTGTTGTCTCTTATTTTCTGAAACTGTCTAAAAATTCCTGCTTTCAGGTTGATCAGGAGCTTTCCTTTTGCTGTGTACCTTCAGATTTGGCTCCATGCACTGCTTCTAAATTTAGGCTGCAAAAGTACCAGCTTGACTTCTGTTCTTTCATACTTGAGTGGAAATAGTTCGAAGTTGTGCTGATGTAATGAAAACAGGAGGCCAGAAGGCAGTGAACCAGAATTAAGGGTCAACGTGTGAGCGAACACAGCAGAGAGTGTCTACTTTAGATCCTTACGGCCCTGAAAACACAATTATTTTTTAATATCGTGTACTTAGCTGCATTTCTCTTAAAGAAGGTTTAAATTTGTTATTCATAGTGTAATGTCATTTATAAAAAACATTGCTGTTACAGTAACACCAGATACTCTAGCCAAGATACCGTGCGAGGCATTTCAGCCAATCTGGATAATACTCAGAGTATTAATTGTATAGCAGTGATCTATACTTAACAATGAAAATGCTGTTTCAAAGTCTTTCTCTTTTTTTTTTTTTTTTCCCATGGCTAATAGCCTTGATGATCAATCAGAGGTAGTAGACCAAAGGAGAGCTCAAGGCCGTCAGCTCCTCCCAGCCTGCTACAAAGTTCCCAGGAAACACCCTGAGTTTCATTAGTTCTTGCTGAGTTTATAGTGTAATATTTTGCTGGAAGGTGTTAAACTATCATCAAAAGCAGCAGACCAATTAGTGTGACTTCTTTTTTCCAGGGTCGTTGTACAAGGGAGAACTGCAAGTACCTTCATCCACCAACACATTTAAAAACCCAACTGGAAATCAATGGCAGGAACAACCTAATCCAACAAAAAACTGCAGCAGCAATGCTTGCCCAGCAAATGCAGTTCATGTTTCCAGGGACACCACTACAACCAGTGGTAAGTATATTTCTCTGGTGGTGTTAATGGTAAGTAAAGTTGAAGTAAAAAAAAACCTGCAAAAGTTCTCTAAACTAGTATCAATAAAAATAGTCCCTGTCTATTGACTTAAGGAATTGCTGAGATGCTAGAGATAAGTTCATTTGTATTTGCATTTGAAGATATAATGGAGTGTTGCTGTAGATTCGATATATTTTCTTATCCCAGGATAATTTGCATTTTTTACCTCTTTTTTTTTTTCCCTCTTTCATTCAATTAATATCAGGTTTAGTCTAGATTTGCAAGGTTTTTACTTATAATCCTTGTGGAGGTGAAAATTTGTATAATGATAATAATTTGCTAGTAAACTATTTGAGTAGGAGTACAAAGTTCCTCAGGAGTCTATGGATTTGAATGGCTCTGAATAGTATTTAATCCTGGTACCAGGGACAAAGGTTAATGTCATTCTGGGTAGCATTTTGTTACTCTCGTGAAATCTGAAGTGTCCCAGAATAAGACACAGAAGTGCTGGTGTGTGCATTTTACAAACTCAGCATTTTATCTTCAGATAGTGCATATAGTGCCTGGGACACTTAAAATCCGGAAGGCGACATAAAACTAGAGTCTTCCATGCATGAGCAGCATATTTGGATATACATTAAAATTGTCAGTTGCTCTGGGCTGCCTTTGCAGTTGAGCTTCTCATTGTACCAGACTTCCAAAGCGTGTTTAGGGAAATAATCTGAATTAAGCTTCTCACACATGGCTGCTAATGATGTTTTCTCAAGCTGAACGCTTAGTGTACAGCATCTCACTGGAGTGGGATTTCTTTCTCTAACTTGAGGCATCTGGAGTGTTGGCATCAACTTCTGTGTTGGGCTTCCAAGGTCCATTTAAGGTTTATCAGAAGACGTAGGCACTTATAATTACTATCCGCTTGGCTTGTTTCAGACGTCTGCATTCAAATTAGATGGTTTGTTTTTTTAAGTGCCTTTGTCTTTCCACGGGCTATCTCAAGAGCCAAGTGTAAGCATCTTGGAGGAAGACATCAGTATTTGGTCACAGGAAGCTCACCCCAGATGCCTTTCTCAAATGTATTTTTGTATGTATATTTCTCAAATGTATTGAAACATTTGCTGTAAGGTGGGAGGCATGAACGAAAACTGGGTGTCAGGAGTCCCTGAACTTCTGGTACACGTTCGTCAAAGTATATCGTGGTACATTTGGCATTACATGTTTTGATATTTCCTGTTTTTTTTCTGTTTGAGTTTTCACTAGAAAAAGTTTTGGTGAGGTAATAGATCCCACCTCTTAATATTACGAGAAAAATTGGAGTGGCAAAGTTATACTTTTTTCTACTCACCCTTTTCATCATTTGAACTTTACAATTTCATTGACGTAATACCTTCTGTACTGATTGCTGTGATAAAAGTGCTGGGTTTTATTACTCTTGTCTTGCATAAACTGCCAGATTAAGATGACTCAGTCTTGACCAAATGGATAAAAAGTGAAACAAAATTCCATAGAAGTTGTTTGACATGTGAATTTATTCTTAAAATTATATCTGATGCAAAGCTGCTATTTATATTTTACATAAGATAAGTTGTCCTCAACATAGTTGAACCATTGTTTCGTATAAATGTTCATTATTATGCTCTAAAGAATTTAGCTCGCACTTGACATATAAACTGGGCTGTTTGATATCAAGGAGTTTTAATCTCTGATAAAAACAGAGCATTATTCACTTTTAACTCTGTAGGGCAGGTAAATGCCATTTCCGTACAGCTGGGTGTCCTGACTAATCTACTGCTCAAAGCATCTTCTTGGTACTAACTCACATTCATTTATAATTTAGTAATTGGTTCCAAAGACAAAAAAGACAAAACCAAACCAAAAAGAAACCTTCTAGCTCCTGTGCTTTCCCTTGTGTATTTTCTACATACTGTGCGTGGCTGGCTTCCCTTCTTCAGGAGAGGCCAGGCAGGGCACGCTGATGAGAAAGGTACTTCTCCTTCGTTAAGTGTTTTTAAGACTTTCCTTAGTGTTCTGCTGTTGTGTGGTTCATTTCTAGCTGCCAGTTTATTTGGGAGCTTAATTTCTGACGAAGCTAATCTGAGACATGTCCTGTTTTTCTGCACAGTTGTTCTTCATTTATTCTTACAGCTTCATTCTCTGGGGTGAACGTCAGCTCTGCAGAACTAAAGCTCTTCCCAGGTCTGACCATGGTCTGACCATGGTGATGTTCTGCCTCCACCCACCACGGAGTTGGTGGTAATAAACCCACCATTCTGCCTTGCTAGGGCTGCATTTTAGCATCATACAAGTGCTCTTTATTCTGGTCATGACTTCACTGACTCGCTGTAGGAAAGCAAGAAACAGACTTTTAGACCCGTATCATTCCTTCCAATCAAATTTTTTCGTAAGACGAACTCTAGCTAAGTCTGAATAATCCCTTTCTAAATATTGTGTCCAGCTGAGATTATAATATTTATTCTGCTTGCCACTGGTGACAGCTGAGCACACAAACATTTGCAAAGGTGAGGTTTTTCAATGTGTGAGCCATAGTAATGTATAATTGCAGGAGGTGGCAAAATACAGCATGCAAACAGATGGAAGTTACATACCAAAGAGCTCATTATATATACTTTTATTAGAAATATGGCTTTAATATAGTTAATAACTCTTCACCTATGAAATCTGGTACTTTGAAAAATAGCCTGTTTTCCCAAGGAAAACAAGTATTGAGAAAAAGCCATAAAGTCTATGTTGTTTCTGCTTTTAGATGTGTAAATAAGCCTGCAATGTAAGCTGGACCTCCATAGAGAGTCAGGTTCAAAGTATGGCTTCCTTTGCATCGGCAGCCTTTTTTCCAATAATAGAGCTACAAAGGCAGTTCTTCATGTGCTGCTGGAATGTGCTACGTGATTAAAAGAAGACAGTATGCTGTATGTTTTGCCAGCTGTTTGAAATTTTTTCATTAAGAAAATGAATCAGCACCAGAAAGAACACGCGAAAGACAACTAGTAAGCTCTTGATTAAGAGGTTGGTTTTTTTTCACCTTGGTCTGTGTTTTCCTTTTGCAGCCCACGTTTCCAGTGGGTCCGACAATAGGAACGAATACGGCTATTAGCTTTGCTCCTTACCTAACGCCAGTAACACCGGGAGTTGGCTTAGTCCCGACTGAGATCCTACCCACGCCGCCTGTCATTGTTCCTGGAAGTCCACCAGTTTCAGTCCCCGGTTCAACTGCTACCCAGAAACTCCTCAGGACTGATAAACTGGAGGTACTGTAGATACCGTCATGACTAGAAATGCAATCCTCTGTTAGGCTGTGTGAAAGATCCTGGAGGGAAAAACTCTATTGTTTTAGAAATGATGCTTAAATTTAGTTGCTACAAAAAAAGACCTTGTAACCAGGCAGGATTTCTGCACTTGCAGCCACTGGTAATTAAGCATGTTATTTTTAAGACAGTATGTTCACTCAATTTAATATCAGCATGAATTTTCATGTTCAGTAAAGTTCATCTCCTCCAAAATACCTCAGATATACATGCCTGTGAAGGTATGCCTTGATGAAATATCTAAGAAGCACATTTCTATTGCAGTGTTATTTCTGTCCCAGTTTTTATACATTGATATTAGGGGAATTTTGTAGCCTTATGGATCGATATTATGGTATAGCCCTTCAGCCTTGAGCTGCAAATGCAGATGTCAAATGTTACGAACTCTGAAGGGGCAAGCCCCCACTTTGGTGTTGATGGATCTCCACATGTCTGAGCTCAGTGGAATCCATGATATCCAAGAACACGAGAAGGCCAAATGGCTCTTGCAGAAATGAACGCCCTTTCCCAAAAGCCTAAGCACTCGTGTCTAGAGCACCTTTCTTCTTAGGAAAATCAGCGTGTTCATTCTGCCCGTTTTTGAAAATTATTTTTAAGGAGGCTGTCCGTTCTGTTTGTAGATTCCATAAAAGGTACAGTGCATCTGATGCCTGTCTTCCCCGGGCCTCAGCAAGAGGAACTCCTTCCCTGCCAGTGGGGCTGCAAGAATATAAAGCGTAGTTGGAAAGGGACTGAATATTTTGTGATTCCCAGCTAGTTTTGCAGCGGTAGTTATTCCACTAATATCCTACCCAGGTGTTTTCTAGACAGGAAACAGGAAAGGCATTTGGGAATGCTTCTCTTGCATGCCGAGTTCATTTAGCTACCATACCGTAGAGCTACCTGAGGAACCAAGCACGAAACAGTAAAATATGCATTTCCCTCTCTCAGAAGATGAAGGGTTTATCGAATTGAATTCGCTGAAAAACTTGAACTAACTGGGGAAAGGGGCAGGTCTGTCTTCTAGGGGCACGGGGCTCTCCCTGCCCTTTTGCATTGCGTCGAGCTCTTCCCCTGCAACGCGTGTTGTTTTGCACGTAGGTGTGCAGGGAGTTCCAGCGGGGAAACTGCGCGCGTGGAGAGACTGATTGCCGCTTTGCGCATCCGGCAGACAGCAC
Source organism: Tetrax tetrax (assembly GCA_009806455.1). NCBI lineage: Eukaryota > Metazoa > Chordata > Aves > Otidiformes > Otididae > Tetrax > Tetrax tetrax. Next base: position 88,290 of record WHYT01017766.1, read on the forward strand.
AATGATTGACACAAACGACAACACCGTAACCGTGTGTATGGATTACATAAAAGGTCGTTGCATGAGGGAGAAATGCAAGTATTTTCACCCTCCTGCACATTTGCAGGCCAAAATCAAAGCGGCGCAACACCAAGCCAACCAGGCTGCGGTGGCAGCCCAGGCAGCTGCGGCAGCTGCGACTGTCATGGTAAGTGCTGGCATATATGGCTGCCTTTTTTTGACAGAAGCTCTTTGATGCCTATTTTGCTTCAATTTAATGCTATTTGCTTATACTTTCTTTTCTCTTTTGCCTCTCTTTTTTCTTTTTTTTTTTTTTTTTTTTTTTTTGATAAAATATAAGAGTTTATAAAATTATTCCTATTGCTTGATGGGAGGAAGCACTTTTTTTCTTTATGCCCTTATTTTAATGCTGTATTTCTGTCCAAGACAGTGAAGCAATGACACTCTACACCACTTCTGTTCTCTGCCTTGATTATATATTAAATTTGCCCCTGCTATTTCCAAGCAGAAATAAAACTGATAAATTTCAATGTCCCCTGGAAAATAGGGGCACATATGCTGTTTTAGCTCTTTGATGACAGATATACATGTGGAAATTTGGAAGAAAAGGGAGAAAAGCAAAGAGGGAGCTTTTGTCTCAGAGATTGGTAGCAGAAAATAAACCTGTATTAGGATTCAACTTGCCCCACCGTAGATGTCAGATGGTTAGACAGTTGGGCCTTGGACCTAGCCACCTTGGTCTCGCTTTATAGGAAGCGGAGAAAAAACAGCACATTCATCTGATCTTCCACGAGTACCTGTCCGAGGGTGAGAAGGACGTGCCTTCTGTAGATACACATCTGTCCCCACTGACTAAAAAGTGTCAACTATATCTTTTTGAACTGTGGTTAGATGAATTTCAAACCTAGAGGTTTCTCTTGCCTCTCCCACTGTCATGGGCAAGTTACTTGAATCTCTGTATGATAGAATTTTTCTATTAGAAAAACAGAGCTTAAAAGTGGTAAATGAAAATGGGAATGATTAAGAAAAAGTGTAGTAACTGTAGTCAGAAGAGAAGAGATTGAGGGCTTTCTATTTTCAGATATTTTAAGCTCTTACTGAAAACTGTTCAGAGAAGTCAGCCCATCCATTTAGCAGTATTGGATATCTCTTAAGGTTGCTACCAGGAAAGTTGATAAATTTAGATAGAGTGGTATTGATAAAGTTAAATAAATTGAGCATGCAGGATCTGACTTGGGAGACAAAATTGCTGGCAGCAAATCAAAGAGTCGTCGTCCTCGTTGCTGGCAGTGGACGAATAATTAAGCAGATGTGGTTTGTCGACTTGTGGGCAGTGCATACAATAGTGACAGACAATACAGTTATTCTTGGGGTAAAAAGCCTACCAGAAACACAATACAGTACAGTATATAACTACCCCAAGCTATTGTATTTAGCAGATTAGCAAAGACCAGACTTTTTAAGGGACAAAGGGTAAGTTATGCAAGAAAGTAAACCTCCAAACAGAAGAACATTTCTTAAGTTTTAACATTTTTCTCTTATACTATCCTCAGTCTCTGTTTCAGACTGGATGATTTTTAGTTAAACTTTTCTGTGCTTGCAGAAATTTAATCCCATCTGGAAATTAAAGCAAAGGAGGTTGTTTTTTTTTTAATTCTAATTAGCTTCTATTGTGCAATATTTATTGTCCATTTAGAGAATGTAATATTTCTAGGCAATATACTAAAGAAAAAAGGAGAGAAATGAGGGGATTCATTTTTTTTTTGCACTTCAATAATGGTTGGATATATATCCTGTGATTTTAAGTAAGCCATAAGTGAAATGGCATTAGCCTCAAAGCAAGATGAAGCATCTTTGGAAACACAGAATTGAAATGCTAGCATTCTAATGTCATGGGAGAAGAAGGCAGGGACCTATAATTCAGGGTAACTTTTTGCAGGAAAAATATGTACAAAGTATTTTAACAGCATATTTAGACTACCAAACAGAAAAGATTCTTTACAATCCAACTATTTTTTGTTTAATAGATATATTTGAAACAATCAGAGTGAATGAAAAATCATTGGAATGGCAAAAAAGTGGTAGAAAATACACATGCCTGCAAGACCTCCCAAGAGCAACCAAGAATACTCAGTTGGATCTAGAGAGTGAAAGTAAGGCAGAAATACAGATGCTTTCCTGCAGGGTTCACTTCCAGGTTGCTCCCAGGTTGAAATTGTGTCCAAGAGGTTTTTCTTCCTGGGACAGCTGGCTGCATTGCTCCACTCCGGAGGCTGCTCGTATAGGTGAGCACTGTGGATGGGATTAGAGCACTGTAGGCAAACCTTGCAAGACCATCAAAGGTCGATTAATTCTGCAGTCTGGGACCTTGCAGAAAAAGCCCTGTCTTTATTTCTGTACACTGAAGTTCAGGAATTTTTACTCAGGTATCTTAGGTGACTCAGTCATTTGAAGTAAAAAGAAAGGGGAAAGACACTGTGAAAGAGGCCGTAGATCACGTACAGCTTAAATGGGAAGTGCTTTGGAAACCAGCATCATCTATCATTGTACTTGAGGAGCTCCAAATGTTCTCATCAGAGAGTATAAAAAGTCACTGAATAGCACACAGCCTAAATTAAAATGTGAATTCATAGTTGGTGTTGGAAGGCACCTCTGGAGATCATTTAGTCCACCCCCGCTGCTCAAGCAGGGTGAGCTAGAGCTGATTGCCCAGGACATGCCTGGATGCCTTTTGAAAGTCTCCAAGGACAGAGACTCCACAACTTTTCTTGACAACCTGCTCCATAGTTAAATAATGCTTCCAGGAAAAAAAAAAAAAAAAAAAAAAAAAGAAAACCCCCCCGCCCCAAAACAAAAAACCAAGACCTTACATTTAAATGTAATTTCTTGTATTTAAATTTGTTTCCATTGCATCTTGTCCTGTCACAGGGCACCACTGAGAAGAGTCTGGCTCCATCTTTATTTTCCTGTCAGGTATTTATATACACCGATGAGATCCCCCTGCCTCTTCTCTTCTCTAGCCTGAAGAGTCCCAGTTCTCTCAGCCTTTCCTTGTATGAGACATGCTCCAGTCCCTTCATCATCTTTGGGGCCCCTTACGGGACTTTTTTCTAGTATGTCCATGCCTTTCTTGTACTGGGCCCAGACCTGGAAGTAGCACTCCATATACCGTCTCACCAGTGCTGAGGAGAGAAGGATCACCTCCCTCGACCTGCAGCTGAGGGTGCTATCAGCTGCCTTTGCTGTGAGGGCCCATTGCTGGCTCACGTTCAACCTGGTGTCCATTGGGACCTCGAGGGCCTTTCCTGCCAAACTGCTTTCCAGCTGAGTGGCCCTCAGCATGTACTGGTGCCTGGGGTTGTTCCTCCCCAGGTGCAGGGCTTAGTATTTCCCTTTGTTGAACTTAGTGTGGTTCCTCTGTGCCTACTTCTCCAGCCTTTCTAAGTCCCTCTAAGTGGCAGCACATCTGTTTTGTGTATCAACCACTCCTCCCAGTTTTACACCACTAGTGACTGGCCTCCAGCTGGACTTCATCTTGCTGATCACAACTGCTTGAGCCCTGCCGTTGAGCCAATTTTCAGTCCACCTCACTATTTCCCGTTTAGCCCATACTAAGTTTGTTCTCGAGGATGAAGTGGGAGACAGTGTCGAAACCTTTCTAAAATTAGGAGAAACAACATCCATTGCTCTCTGCTCACCCACCAAGCCAGTCTTATGGTAGAAGGCCATCAGGGTTGTTAAGCACAATCTCCCCTTCATAAACCTATGCTGACCACTCCCCATCACCTTCTTAGCTTTCATGTGTTTGGAGATGGTTTTCAGGAGGATTCATGCTATCGCTTTCCCAGGGACTGAGGTGAAACTGACCAACCTGTCGTTCCTCAGACCTTCCTTCCTGCCCTTTTTGAAGACAGGAATGTCATTTACTTTCTTGCAGTCTTTGGGAACTCCTCCCAGTCGTAGTGACCTTTCAAAGATAATTAAGAGTGGCCTCCCAGTGACATTGGCCAGCTTCTTCAGCACCCATTGGTGCATCCTATCAGGGTAAATCTTACTCAGTTCGGTCTTTCCCACTGGTCTCCCACTGGCTTGAAGGCCAGTCTTACCAGAAAAGACTGAAGTGGAGATGATGTTCAGTACCGTAGCCTTTTCCATGTCCTGTGTCACCAGGTCGCCTGCTCCATTCAGCAGCAGGCCCACATTTTCCCTTGTCTTCCTTTTGTTGCTGTAGAAGCCCTTCTTGCTGCCCTTCACATCCCTTGCTGGATTCAACTCCAGGTGGGCTTTGGCTCTCCTAATCCATCCCTGCAGGCTCAGGCTGTGTCCCTCTTCCTTCTGGACCATCCGTCCCTGCTTCCACTTCTTGTGTGCTTCCCTTCTTGCGTTTGAGTTTAGTCAGGAGCTCCTCACACATCCATGCAGGCCTCCACTATGGGGATCTTGCTGATATTCCAGGAGATGCTATAGCATACCAATGTGCATAACGTAGACAAACACTGTGCCCCTGTATGTTTGATAATTTTTATTACTGTCTTTATTTCCTTTCCATAGCCTTTTCCTTTCCAGTCTGTAGCTATTGATTTTTTTGTGGTTGGTTATGTAGGAGATCAAATGTTGAGCAGGAGATTACCTGATGGAACAGAAAGAGGCAAAGGAAGTTTTACTATGCGGACAAATTGAAAGAAGAAATTAAGGTGGGAGAGAAAAATGGACAGTCGGTCTGAAAGCTTGAGAAGAGAGGAAGGCTATGTGGAAACAGGGTTGGTGAGTAGGTCTAGAAACAGAGCAAGTTAGAGCCTTCAGGTTGGGAAAACTGAGACTGAACTTGCTGTGGAAGATGAGAGGAAAGCCAGGAAACAGTTTCAAAACGGGGAGGTGAGGTTAAGAAGAAGTGGAGAAAGGCAATCATAAACACAAAGATAATGAGTTAACAAGTAAGATCAGATAAGATCTGTATCAGGATAATTAAGGTAATTAACTGAAATGCTTTACTCTTAATGAAGTTGATTTGAATTTGTGGACTTCATCATCATGTAGTGCTGAATTCAGTCATCGTGCTGCACCTCCATATAGACTTCCATCTGTGGTGGATGCAGAGTGAGTTTGAGGCTGTGCCCTGTACAGACTGAGTGATGTCCCCTGTGGGGGTGCCCATGGAGGGTACCACACATCAGCTGCACAGCACCCTGCTTAGACATGCAAAGACTCACTGTGCACCACGTGTTTCTTGTTGTGTCTGAGTCTTTGACCCCAGATGGATGAGCAGATCCTGTAGACCAGGGTACGTAATCCAGAAACGTGCTGAAGGAGAGATGGGGAGAACATTGAGAAGCCTCATGCAACGTAGGTGCCACAGAGCCAGGAACAAGGAATAGGCAAAGCGAGGGCTGTCCTGCAAAATACACTGCTAGCACTAGCTAATCTTGTGACCGTAAGCTATTTGTAGCCATTTGGTTTCTTATCCTCTTTTTTCACTTTTGTTCCCCATTTCCACGTACTGATGTCAAGATAGAAATAATCTGCATATCCTAAAAAGAGCTAAATTCAGTCTGTGTTTAAAAAAAAAAAATCTGATTTCTAAGTAAATCTCCCATTCCTTTCTAAAGGTTTATAAGAATTATTTACACTATAAAATTCAAAAGTAATATTTTATAAGAAGATTATTTACAGAATGCCAACATAACAGCCCTAAGTTTGATCTTATTACAGAAGTGTATCTAAATGTATATGCCTATGTACTATGCCTAAATATTTTCTTTTTAAAAAATTAGTCATGCTGGACTAGTATCATAACCTGTACATTGATGTTTGCTTATGAACTGAGAGCAGTATTTGTACTCCCTGCTCCTGAAGCCAGTACTGAGCGTTGTAGGCAAATTTAGAAAATAGGTTTTAAATTCTGAAAGATTTCTTTCCCTCTCAATATAATGTGGTAAGTTACAAGGAAAAAAAAAAAAAACATAAATGACCCACCTATAGGGAAATAAAAAGGAATTAATGATAAGTTAGTGTAAGTAGACATATTGTTTATTCTGCTTTGTATTGGAAAAGGAGAACCTTTCTCATTTTGAATCCCAAATCTATTGAATGATGTACTTCTCTCAATTAAAAGACCCTCACCTTGCAAGCACTGGTATTAATAGCATTGGTAATGCATTACAACTTTCACTAGTGCTTTGTATTTGAAAATGTGGCCTTCCAAATTGATTTTTCCTCTTTAAAATGTGGCTGAACTAACTTATCAGGAATTCTTATAGGCATATCCTTAAAACTCTCTGCATCTCTGTGAAGTGTTTATACGATGCTTAATAGTGTCTGCAAGCTGCTGTTTTACTCAACTTTCCTGAATTTCAAACATCTATATTTTACTCTCTTATATGCTTTTAACTAAGGTATAGTAGATGCATTTTTGCTTCGGTACTAATTTGAGATGTAATATTCATTTCTTTAGAAGACATTTTTGTTGTTGTGCATGCCTAGTGTTTTGTATGTTGTATATTGCATTCAGAATATTTTTTTCCTTCTCACCTATCCACAAATGCAATGCCGTTCCCATGATGCACCTCTGCTTGCTGTTTACCTGTATGTTAATTCGCTTGAATCCCATTGGCCCACTGCCATCATGTGCTCGCTGCCTGTTATTAAAAGACTCAGTCGACTGCCAAAGCAATGAAGCGACCTCTCGAAGCAACTGTAGACCTGGTACTTTGACCTTTCACCTTTTGCTTTGCATGTAGCTTTTTTTTTTTTTAATTTTTTTTTTTTTTTCTCAGAGAAGCAACTAATGAAATTTGTATCGCTTTACTTTTGAACATCAACCGGAAATGATTTCACATACTCGTTAATTTACCAGAAACTCTATTTATCCATCTCATTCTCATACGTAATAAACACAGATGATTTAGTTTGGTTCCTAACATGGTTTCATCTTTTTAAATATCCTCTCATGAAAAGTCGAATTGAGATAAAACTGCTTCTGTAATTGAAAACGCTTACCGTAATCCATTAATCTGTATAATAATAGGAAACTATGTTTAAATTTAAAAAAGAAAATACTTGGCAATGAAACACAAGTGGTTTTTTCTCCCTGTAATATTTGAAAACCTATTTAAAGGCAATGCCATTTTCGTTGCTTTAAAGGCCTTTCTTTTCAGTAGTTGTGCTGCTACAGTTTTAGGTTAATAGTACCATGCTTTTGCTATCAATAACAAAATTTCACTCATTTTACATTGCTGTGCTTTGAGTTAATATGCATGGCCAGGCATCTTTAGCCGCTTTTAAAAAATAATAAGTTTTTGTATTTATGTGTATGTTACAGACAGCCCCTTAAAAATGACGCCATTTTAACTAACCTTCTTACTTGCAGGCCTTTCCTCCTGGTGTTCTTCACCCTTTACCAAAGAGACAAGCACTTGAAAAAAGCAATGGTGCCAGTGCCGTTTTCAATCCCAGTGTCTTGCACTATCAACAGGCTCTTGCCAATGCTCAGTTGCAGCAACATGCAGCATTTATCCCGACAGGTATGTCATACCCACGTTGAACCAGTTTTGTGTTCCTCAGGTAGCCTCCGTGTCAGGCAGTTGCACTTCACAGGTTTTATTACGTTCCCTGCACTACTTGAGGGGAAGTCTGCGCAGGTATTTACACGCTTTTTTAAATTCCTCCTGCAAAGTATGGGAATTGAAGCAGAAATTTCAATATGCCATTAGGCTGCTTTTCACATTCATAGCCTCGTTCATCATTGTCCAGAGTTTTCCCCTTTCTTCCTACCTTAAATTGGCTGTATTTTGACTTTTATCTGCCAGCACTCTCCTAGGAGACGAGAGGGCAAAGTTCCGCTAACAAAAATGCTGGGAAAAGCATCATGCTTCAGAGATGCCATGGGAGGTGTGCTGTGGCCAAGGCGCATCCCCCTGCTCCTTCGGGTGCTTTTTTTGGAGCCATGGGGATTACCCCAGCCGCGCACGAGCGGAGCGAGAAGGGGAGCACCAGCTATCACTTCCCAGTGGATATCTGCATGGAAGCACAGGCAAAACACACCGCTCCCTGCAGCTGTGCTAAGGGCCTCTGGAGGCATCAGGTGCCTTTTCGTGGTTTTCATTTTGGAATGCCACCAGGACTTTTCCTAGCATTTGCAGCTAATGGCTGGGGTTATGATTCTTCATAGGGGTGATCTGAAGATGAGGGAACGTAATTTGCAGTTCAGTGTTTGGAACACTGTAAAAATCAGGGCATTCAGAGATGGCTTGAACTGCACCGTGGCTGGTGGCAGAGCTTCTCCTTAACACTACAAGAGAGAGAATGCGCTAGGTGCTCATGTAAACAGTAGTACCATAACTCTCTAAATTATCTCAGTCACCCCCACTCCAAACTTCCCAAAGGTAAATATCCTGCCTAATGAATTCTTTTATTTCATTTGTAATTTACAAATTACATATATGAATATCAGAATGTTATCGAGTGTGAACTTCCAGAGTCATTTGAAACTACGTGTTTGCAAATGCGCTTGACATTTCAGCAATGTTATTTTAGTTTATAGAAGTAATGTCGGTTAAACAAGGAGTGAAGTGCAACACGCGATGATTTCCTGATCTATCAGCATTCCCATATGCTTTTAAAGATAAAAACAAACACAGATGGCTTTGACTTCATGGGATTTTGCTATAAGGCCTGAATAACAACCTTGGAGCCTGCCCCTGTATTTATAATTGTAAGTTATAGCATGCTGTATTTTTAGCACATTGGTGCACCAGAATATCTGTGGCAGAAAACATACTGACATTTATGGGAGTGTTTGGAAAAAAAAAAAAAATAAATAAATTGTGAGACTGCCTGTTTGGACATGAATGGAAGACTGCCCTGTGCTTACAAATGTACAGAAATTTCCACAAATTTATTATACATTGTAACTCTAAGAATTTGCAGTATGATATGCATTATTGCTTCTCTTAAGCACTCCCTTTCAGGGCTTATCACTATTATTTGCAATTGCCAAGGATTTTAAATTAGCTATGGAAAATATAGTAGTTTAAACCTTTTTTCAGTGAAATAGCATTTGGATATTTTCCAGACTTTCGGAGTGCTCATGCTTCCTTAAGTAGCTCATTCTTTGTGCTTTTTATTGTCCATCCCTCTTTCCCACTAATGGTTGTAATTACAGTTTTATCTTAAAAATTTCTGAGTAGGAAGGGTAGATCTTGAAATCAAACCTTATGGGCTGGGTTGTTGGCAATCCCCAAAACAAGTGCATGAAAAAGAAGAAACAGAGGGATAACGTAGCAGATGGAGCCCAGGCCCAAAGTGGAACACTCCTGCTCTTTGTGCACTCTGTCAGCACCCAGAAAGGATGTCAGAGTAGGGTATGGAAAGGAGAGTAAGTAGGAAAGGGGAACCCTCTCTATATGAGTGGGTGTCATGAGCTTTTTGTTAAAGATGCTATGTCTAATATTCCCACGGTTCCTGGGAAGGCTGGATTTGGTGGGTGTAAGGAGTGTTGTGCCACCCAGGTCTAAGGAGCAATGCATGACATCATCTGTTGGGTTTTAAATGATTATGTGATATTTTCTGAACTGGTATAATTTTCAAATGTGTTCCTTGTGTGTGTGTGTGTGTGTGTGTGTGTTAGATTAAATTTTAAGACAAGTTTTGCTGCTGGAATATATATAAAACTTAATTGTTTTATATAACTTCTCTGCTTTCTTAACCACTTGCTCCCCTAATAAAAAGTGTGGGGCTTGACTTAGCATGGCTTACCTCCAAAGTTCTGCACTTTGTTTGTTTTACATCAGTTTGATTGCTTTGTCACCTTCTCCTTATTGTTTGGTGAATGATCTTAAAAAACGATAGATCTTTTCTCTCTTCCCATTGCTGTTTGTTAGTGTTTCTATAGCCTTGAGAGGAGGAACTTCGTGTATTCTCCTGGGACTGTTCTTGAGTAGGGTCATTCATAGTTACACTGCTACTGCCATGGTCCGATAAGGGGCTGCAGTAGTAATTAAGCAGGAATACAGGAAGCATATTTGACTTTCTGTCAAATATGTCTGTATGTGGGCCTGGTCTCCTTACCTCCTCACCTTCACCAGCTTGCTATGTACTGAAAATTTGCTATTCTTTTTTTTTTTTCCATTTGGTGTTCCCAGAAAGATGAAAGGTGGACTAGGCAGTCCACCAAAATTACACTGCAGCAGGCGACCAGTCTTTCCAGAGCATCTTTGAGGTGTTCTGGATTCTTTTGCTGGAACATTACACACTTTGAGGTGTTTGACTTGCGGACTTGTCACAGTAGTATTTTCCTTGGTCAGAAGCACCTCTCCACCTCAGGTGTTGTGTTAAGAATGAGTACATCAACATCAAACGCAAATTTGGCAAAGACTCCACAGAGTGGTATCGGCTAATTCCATTTTAACTTCTTTCTCTGCTGCACGACAAAAAGTTGGTGAATGCTGATCTGCGCGCAGTGTTGAGCTGAGTTATGCAATGAGTTCTGAAATCCCCAAACAATATGATGCTTAACCAAAGACGTCTTTGTAAAAAAGAGCCTGTTGCTGCAAAAGTACTAAAATAAAAAGTTTATGGCTTGTATATACACAGAAACATGCCAAAAGTCACAGGGTATACTCAGGTAGGAGTTTAGTAAGAAAACAATCAACTTTTTTTTGTGTTAAAGCAAAACTATGAATGACCTTATGCGTTCATTTAACTAACTAACTTCTCTGTGGTTATGCTTGAGTCTCACTTTGAATGTTAACTCTAAACAGCTAACCTGTTTCTTCCCTTTATCCACTTTTTTCACCTATCATTGCATGACACGCAGGGTCAGTTTTGTGCATGACACCCGCTACCAGTATTGGTAGGTTCCAAATTTCTTTATTGATCTCTTTTTATACTGTATATGATGTATATTCACTTGTTTCAAAAATCCTAGGCAAGATTTAGGCAATGACTAGAATTAAAGGTTCGCTTGTCCTTTTGGTTGAGTTTGCAGAGTGTTCAGATTTGTAGATGAAAGCCGCAGTTTAGATGTGATATCACCTGCTATAACAACTACACTGCAAAAGCATAATACCATGAATTCCAGTCTGCTTTTCAGTTTTCAAAGTTTTATTTCTCTTTGTATTTTATATTGTCTAGTACTATAAAATCATAAAATACTGGGAAAAGCCAGCAAATTTCATCAGTGTTTTAAAGTTTCATAGTGGTGTGCCTATTTCTCCTTTTTGCTGTGTGTTAGAAAGTTTTATCAGCGTTTCCCAGAAATGCCCACTTTGATGCACAGTGGTTCTGTTGAAACCCGTGATCTGAATCTTGCTCCTCCTTTAGAAAGATTTGCAGCTTGGAATTAACATTTTGAGCATGCAAAATGAAAGTCCAATGCAACACCCTCTAAGACAGAAAAGTAATCTTTCTTCTGTTCTGTAGCCCTATCCCAGTGATTTTTTTTTTATTTATTTTTTTTTGTGGGACGACTCAGATAAGCAGGAAAAATATCAGCCCTTTAAAACATCAAGTTAATCATTCTCCCATGAAGGTGCTGATTAAAATTCATTCTTAAAGTGAGCAAAAGCAGCGACTTTCACAAAATCGACCTTGCTTTTTTAGATCAAACAAAGTAGTATTTAAATTAGGAAAATTATTATCATCCTTCTCCTCATTTTTGCCTCAAAGCAGATGGTAATTTAACTCTGATAAAGTCTAGCACTTATGCAGTGCTAGTAGAAAAAAATTGCATTAATTGTATTATAAAGGAGGACAGCGAGTATCTGTCTTACTTCAAAATGAAGATATATGAAAATAATTCATTTTTAATTGTGTTTAAAAATTAAGATAAACACTTATCAGTTTCCTTCCCAGTACAGACCACTGTAAATTTTTTCAGTAGAATTTTATTTTGGAGTGCTTTATATCGATACTGGGGCAAAACAAATTGTCCATGTAACAATTCGCAGGTAACAGGCTATTTTGGTAGAGACCTTGTTTGCACAAATAATCTTCTTCTTAGAGATAACACTTGCGTTTTCAATGGTCCTTGCGCTTTTTTTCTGGGAATCGCCGATTGTGTTGACAACCTTCCTTCAATTGTACTTGTAATAAGCTATTTTCCCTTTTTTTTTTTTTATTTCTCCGCCACGCTTTCTCGCTTTGCACTGTGATTGCATGCCATCTGCCGGTTTAACCCATGACGATGGCTTGCCGCTCTTGATATTCACCATGCCAAAAATACCACTTCTCTTACCATAATGCTGCACCCTCCTGTTCATTGCTTCCATGGTTCCCCTCCTGAAAGTACCCATGATGCACAACGCTACGGCCGCCACTGTCTCTGCAGCAACAACTCCTGCAACAAGTGTTCCCTTCGCCGCAACAGCCACAGCAAATCAGGTTTGCTCCTTTTAAAGCTTTCTTTCACAAGATCCCGAACTCTAAATGAGTGCTGAGATTTTTATTTTAATTTTTTTTTTAACAAAAAAAATTCTCATGGAGAATTTTTTTTTTTTCTGTGTTTACCCCATCAAATTTTACTTTTATTTTTAAGTCGTTTATAGCAAGTGTTTGTGGGACAGGTTGCACTTATTTAGAGTTAACATTTGTTGCAAATAATGATGTAGCTGTGTTTTGTGTTGCGATGTTTGTACCTAATTACTGTGTAATTAACCCAGCTGGAGTTAGAATCACCATAGTACTGGACTACTTACCACAGTCTGTTATTAACTCCTAAGTTCAAAAGGAAGGTCCATCACAGGTATCAGACGTTCAGGTGTGTTAACATAGCCTCCTCCATGGGGTGTGTGCTAGCGACTAATTCGTAAGCATGGAAGCTGTCTAAAATCACGAGTGGGACAAGGTAGCTAAAAAAAAAAAAAAACAATGAGGAAAATGTAATGCTTTCCGTAAATGCTAGTGATCAAAACAGCACTCAAGATATTTATGACTGTGCCTGCTTCATGTTTGAAAATGTATCTTTAACCTGGGAATGATATTTCCCTAAGGAAGGATGTTGTTACAGAGAACCTCTAGGGTTATTGGCAGAGGCAGGCCAGGAAAGATGATGCTTTCTCTTTTCTTCTGTTATGTTACTGGTAGTTTTCATTTTGGTAGGTTTTCCCCCTCTTCCTGTAGGACCTGATTCCCAGGGAAGACCTATCTGTTGCAGCTCAGAGCGTGTAGCTTTGATTCCCCCATTGGGGCTGTAGAGATTCCCACCCAGATGCGCCCAGCATCTTCCAGGAGAGGGATGTGGGCAGCAGTTGGGTCATTCTGGCTTTTCTGTGGCTTTGGAACCATGCTGGGGCACTTCCACCTGAGAGCTATTTTCCCTTGGGTTTTGAGAGGTCAAACTGAGGAGGAAGCAAGCAGATTTGCTCAAGAGAAAGCAAAGGGCTGTGTCCCCATCACCTTTCCTTGTGTTGCTCCTGGCCAGACCGACAAGCTGTTGCAGACCTAGCAGAAACGCTCACCCGTTGGTTCATTCCCTTCCACCTGCCAAGGAACTACAAAGAAATCAGTGAAAATGTTTTACTTAATAATATTACACCAGCAGATTTATTTTTTTTTTTTACTGTAAGTCTCAAAACCACTTAAGTATCCCATGGAAAAACAGAACCTGCTGCAAAAGTTTATTTATAATAATTCAGGAAAAATATACTACCTCTGAAATACTTTCTTAAAGAAACACAAACCAGTCCATTTTCTTTATTTTTTTTTAAAGGCTCCTTTGCCAACATTGTGATGTTTGTGCTTCTAGCATGTTCATCAAAACAGGGTTGTTGTTTTGTGCATTCTTTTCTGAGAGCTAGCTTGTTTTAATGAAAAAAGGCTTGGGACGAGGAGGAAAGTGCAGCAGGCAAATGGTGCTTTTCACTGTCCTTCCCAGAACAGCATCTGCAGCAGAAAATTCTTTGGTGGTATCCAGTGTAGTTTTGTGATCTCGAAGTGGTGACAGAAGGACTTGAAGGTGCCAAGGGACTGTGAAAAAACGGGGCGGTTTGGGGAGGGAATTGGCCAGGGACCCTCTCCAGCGTGGGAATGCAGCCAGGGCAGCTCTGCCACCCTCAGTCCTGGGCACCAACTGAGGCTGAAGTAGAATAAATAGATGTACTCCTACAAAAGGACCAGTAAGCAGTCTTTTTTTTTTTTTTTTGAGTTAATGGGAATACTTTCCTGTGAGTAACTAGTGCCACTGGGGAGGCATAGGTGTGCCTTAACGTGCTTTCTCACCTAGCAGGACGGTGGGCAGAGCCTCTCCTTTCCCAGCGCAGATTTTGTTTGTGTTGGAGGAGTGCAGCATTTTAAATTTAACAGGAGTCGTAAAAGTGTCTGTATTTGTTTTGTTGCCTGTGTTTTTGTGTGTGTACATATAACTCATGCTGAAATGAAAGGATGGTTTAACACAAGGATGGGTTCCCACTTGTTTTATTTCTGCCATTTGGAAGTTCAGCGTCCAGTTCATCTGCTTTTCTAGAAGTCTGTGTTGGGGCAAGGTAAATTGTCCTGGAGGGTCCTGCCTCTTCCCTCTTGACTGTGGAAGGAGCGTAGGTGCGTAACCAAAGCTCTGCATCAGTGCACAGGGAGGAGATGAGTCCCACCCCAGCAGCTTTCCTCGTTGGCTGCTGCAGCGTGTGCCATCGCTGTCTTTTTTCTTCTTGCTCCTGTCTTTGTTTTAGTCATTGAGAATCTTTAAAAGCTACTGTAAAAACCTGTGTATTTGAAAGTAGGGAAAGTAGTAGTAGCTATTTCTTCTTTATAAGAGGTAGATCTCTGACTTTGCTATTTATTTACAATATCCTAAGCGTTGGAGACAAAGCTACAGCACTGGGAAAGGCCCCATAGTAACTCTGCGTTCCTAACTCCCAGTATTTCTCTAGCCCAAGAAATGCAGAAGGAGCAGGTAATTAACTTGGGTTAAGACTTTGTTCATGGTCATAATGTCCTTTGTTTGTGTCCTCTTCTATGGATTTAAACTCTCCTCTATATTTCAGAAAAAGACTTTTTTATTCCCATTTAGATAAAATTTCCTTTCCTGATCTGTGCCACTCTGCTTTACGTATCTGTGGGATATGATTTCCTCTTTCTAGTGTTTCTACTGCACTTTTTAAATCAACCTGCAGCCTTCAGCATGTCCCATTTCAGCTCCCATGGCTTCTCCTTACAGTGCCAGGCATGGAAAGGGCTTAATCATTTAGCTTAGTATCACTTGGCTTGGTATTCTGGCCTGGAGAAAGATTGCTGGACTTCCTTGGGTTGAGTGTGATGATCCAGGTGTCCTTGAAGCACCAGCGAAGGAAAAGTCAACATGCCAAAAGTCACAGAGCCTCAGCTGATGGCTAAAAGAACCTAACAACTGTGTTGGGTCCGGTAAATTATTTAATACGTACTGTCAGCTTGTATTTTGAAAAAAGATGAACTATGTCTCATGTCTTCTGTATGCCCTTCCTTTCTGACAGTAACATGAGTAACAGCTCAAAGTGTGTCTGCATTGACACATGCACAGTCGGTCATGCTTGGCCAGCAACTCTACGTATTGTCTGTTCGATGTCTGGCACAAGGCACGTGAGAAGATTATGTAGAGTTAAATGCTGTACCACAGTACATCTGTGCACAGGGTGACACCAGTTAAGAATATGTGGAAAATTGGAAGTCTTTTGCTTTTCCTGACTTACAGAAGTTAGGTTTTAAAACCAAAATAGTTTTCTTGCCGTGTACTTCAGAGGAGAGGAGAATTGCTTTCGCTCAGTGCAGTGAAAACAGGATGGAGCAAAAGTGCTTTAGTGAACCCTGTTTTACAAATCCTGATTAAAAACTGGATAAGTTGATACAAGAGCTGGTGATGTTGCTGTTCACTGTGTGCAGACATCTTGTGAGGGGGTGTCCCCACTTACTCTAGCTGCCAGACTTTAGTGAAAGGGAGTGAGAGGAGACTACAGCTTGGGATTTCTAGTGAAAGGCAGGTGGACTTCCAAAGCTACATGAGGAGTCCAGGAACGTGACTCGTGAGAGGTCCTTCCCCTTTTGCTCTCACACCCTCACAGTTCATAGAATCATAGAATCACATGGTTGGATGGGACCTATAAGATCATCTAGTCCAACCGTCTTCCCACTGCCATTGCTGCCACAGCTACTAAACCATATCTTGTAGCTCCTCATCAAGCCGCCTCTTGAACACTGCCAGGGACGGCAACTCCACCACCTCCCTGGACAGGCCATTCCAGTGCCTGACCACTCTTTGGGAGAAAAAGTTTTTCCTCACGTCCAACCTAAACCTCCTCTGGTACAACTTGTGGCCATTTCCTCGGGTCCTGCTTGTTGCCTGGGAGAAGAGGCCAAATCAGAGCAGGGCTAGAAGCCACAGCTCCTTAGCCTTGCTTCAGGGTTACATCCATAATGAAGTTACATTCAGCTGTTGTTTGGGGATGCTGACAATGTTTTCCTGGAGGATGGAACCAGCAAAGTTTCAAAAAGTGTGAAATTACATGAGAAGCTGCATTAGGGCATGTATACGGAGGGTTTGGTCCTAGCTCCCTCTAGTGCATGCATGTGGGCAGAGGTATGTAAAACATCTTATTTAAAATATTAATACAGTAATTGTGTGTATGTGTATACTTCAGAGATCTTTAACAAGCTTTTAATTATTTTTTCTGTAGCTAGTGGACTAGAAGTACTCAAGTAAGCAAGGGAACCATTACCTGCTCAGCTTCACTCAAAGGTAGCCATAAGATTTCACAGAGGATGATCTATCCTAATGTTATTTTAGAGAGGTCTTATCCTGAATTCTGGAACTGAATTTCAATTTTGAATAATGCCAACCCCTGCTTTGGGAGGGGCTTCAAATTTCTAAGTAGAAAGCCTTACTATTGCTTCATTTACATATATGCATTGGTGAGTCCTACAAGGATTAAAAGGTTAGGACCCAGCACAAAATTAAGACACCTAAGTGTCGGTGTCTGAGTATGGGTGTCTACATGCAAGCTAGAAGTTCAAGTACCCATTGTAGACTGCGAAGGTTCTCAGCACAGTCAGATGAAGTCTGGAGAACAGTCTGGCTCACCCTTCAAAAGTCACACAGGGCTTGGTTCAGTTGCCTAAACATGTGTCTACTGACGTTTAAGATTGTCCTAAGATAACCTCAGATGTCTAGGTTATTCAAGACATTTTGACAAGCTTAACGGATGCAATACAGGACCTATGGACCAATCTGCATGCCTCTGAACTGGCAGCTGGATGACAGGCAGGAGACCTTCGCCCAAATTGTACTAAAAGCCTGGTGAGCAACTGACCTGAGCCTGCAGTGGGTGATCACATGAAGTGATCTCCAGGCTCCGTTGGCATGCTGACTGTGACAGGAGATTAGACACCAGCTTTCCTGTGTCTTAATCTGTGTCCTTGGGTTCAGTGGGTGCTTCCTTAGTTCTTGATTTTTACAGGGCAATTACCAAATTCCAAATGATTTTAAAGAAAATAGTCTCACTCACATCACTTCAGTACAGAACAGTACATGGTTTTATCTTCTGTAGAAATGATAATGGGCCAATGACAATAAAAATAGCATTACAGAGAACGCTGCTTAAAGGTGTTATTTAGTGACAACATTATTCTACTGGTTATATGACCTTTAATCAAGAAGGAAAAATGAAAAGGCAGATTCAGTAGAAAAATGAAATGTTCATAGGCTATGTCTGAAAAGAAATATAAGATCAACAGACTGCTTCATGCTAAGGCTTATGATTATCTAGCACAGCTGTTTTAAATTATGCATCAGCGTTTGCGCTAAATTAGGTGGCAATTATGCAGATATTAATTACGAAATCATTCTATAGCCTTCAGTTTTGTGAAAATCTGTAAAAATACAATGGAGTGAAAATAAAAATAGTTACATTACAATTGAGTGCCACAAACAAAAGGACAATTAAAACCTTTGCTGTAGAAATCAAAAAGTATTTAACATAGTGTAAAAGGCAAACATGCCAAATGTTTAACGGGGATTTGAGATGCCATGTGTGGCAGCTCCCTTGGGAGGGCAGGGAGCCGGAACACGCAGCAACAGAGCACCTCTCCTTGCCAAGGTCCCTGCAAAGGCAGCCGCCACTCCCAAAGGACGCAAGTCCTCTGTAGACTGAAATGTCATGTGGCACCTACTCAGGCTGATTTCTCCTTCTGCACAAAGCAGAAGTGTCTGTTGCTCCCTCTTGCAGATACTCCTTGGTGTCCCCAAAGAGGGCTTCCCCTCCAGTCTACCCATCTAACACCGGGAAGCCTTCTGGCAAGGCTTTTTCTGTCTCATATTCCCTTCGCTTCCTGTGGAAACCTGCTGAACTTGTAAACGGGGAGAGAGTAGCAATATACTGAGAAAATGAATTGAAAAATCTGGAAGATAGTAGGAAACGGCCCTTTTTGTTGGCTAGAAGCAAGCCTTTGAGAAGGAAGGTGGGAAGGAGAAACCTGTTATTTACATCTTTGGGGATGTTACTTACAGCCAGGCACAAATACAGGCTGGGTGGAGAATGGGTCGAGAGCAGCCCTGAGGAGAAGGGCTTGGGAGTGCTGGTGAACAAGAAGCTCAACATGAGCCGGCAATGTGCCCTTGCGGCTCAGAAGGCCAACCGCATCCTGGGCTGCATCAAAAGGAGTGTGGCCAGCAGGTCGAGGGAGGTGATTCTGCCCCTGTGCTCTGCTCTGGTGAGACCCCACTTGCAGCATTGCATCCAACTCTGGAGCCCTCAACATAAGAAGGACATGGACCAGTTGGAGAGGGTCCAGAGGAGGACCACAAAGATGATCAGAGGGCTGGAGCACCTCTCCTATGAGAACAGGCTGAGAGAGTTGGGGCTGTTCAGCCTGGAGAAGAGGAGGCTCCGGGAGACCAGATAGTGGTCTTCCAGTACCTCAAGGGGGCCTACAAGAAAGATGGGGAGAGGCTGTTCAGTAGGGCCTGTTGTGATAGGATGAGGGGTAATGGTTTTAAATTAGAAGGAGGTAGATTTAGATTGGATATTAGGAAAATATTTTTTACACTGAGGGTGGTGGAACATTGGAGCAGGTTGCCCAGAGAGGTGGTGGATGCCCAATCCCTGGAAACATTCAAGGCCAGGTTGGATGAGGCTCTGAGCAACCTGATCTAGTCAGGGATGTCCCTGCTCCTTGCAGGAGGGTTGGACTGGATGACCTTTGAAGGTCCCTTCCAACTCTAATCGTTCTATGATTCTATGATCTTTAGCGCCAGTATACAACCAACAATGTTACAAACAAGAGCCTATGCAAAATTCTTGTTATTGATTTGAAAAGCTTTAATTGTAGTTTCTAAAGAAATGGAGGAACAGGTAGCAAAGCACTTCTGCTGTGAATAATAAGTATCTGAGCAATTTCTGTCTTGTTTTTTGACTGAAAGCTTTGGTCTAAAAATTCCATAAAGTCTCAAGTTAAATACTTCTATAGAAAATTCTGTTCTAATAACAAGAAAGGGCGATTTGAATCTCACGTGAAAAAGTCCAAAAAAGGAGATGGAGGAACAGGTTTATTTCTGAGACACATTATCAGAGAGGATGTTTGCAGGGAGCAGGCCCTGGGCAGAACAGCATTGGGCATCTGGCAAGCCCATATGGTTCCACGTTGCTCCACGCAGAGGTACCGGCAAGCCTTGGCGTCTGGGATGTGAGACTGAATGTCTTGCCTTGTACCTGCACCAGGCTGGAAAAATTAACCTAAATGGATCCTTGATCATGAGGAGTCATTTCTCTAGAGAAGGTATTTTAATAGCAATAGCTTGCCACAGTAGAAAAGGCGAACTGAAACCGTTTGCTGCCTCTTTCATGCTAGGCATCCGAGAATCACAAGCCTCAATTCAGTCGAGCTATCTTGTCTGAAGGCACTGAGTTACATGTAAATAGCTGTAACTTTCAGAATTAACAGTTTACAGACTCAAGAACTCAGTTTTCGGTCTTAAAGCACACCACAAATCTCTAGCAGTGTCAAGAAAAGACCCTTCAAATTACCTTGAGACAACTGATGTTACAAATACGTGGCGAAACTTTGTTTTCTTGAACTGTAAGGCAGCAAGGAAGCAAAGGCTAAAGATTACTCTGGAAAATTTAAAGGAACTCTATTTTAAGTCTCATGTGAACTTTAACCAAGACTCTGTTTTACTTTTAATAACATTTTTTGCTCTCTTAAGACGGCATGTTGTTTCTGTGTAGATGAAGACTTCTGGCAAGCTTGCATACAGAATTTTAGATCACGTGCTCATATACAAGAAGCCAGTTGGAAGAAATGGAAAATTTCTATTTTGGGTTTGTTTTTTTTTTTAGAAATTTCCCCCTCTCACACACCCCCACCCCTGTAGAGAAGGACTGAAACCTGACTTCCTCTGGTAGCCTGCTAGATGGCAGTGTCACATAACGTGAGCAGTAGGCAGAGGCAAACACTTATTTATTTTATATAACAAAAATCAAGACATATTTCCCTTTCCTGTTACAAGCCATTTTAGCTTTCATATAGTTGCAATTAAAAAAGATGTATTTGTTTGATAGGATAACTTCCTTTTGTGTTCTTGCTTTCAATTATTCAACAAATGATACTTGGACAAGTTGAGTAAAAGTCTTTGGGGGCATATATTTATTATTTAAACACAGGAAAAATTTTCTGAGGTCAACTCATTTTGTAGGCATTTGGGGAAAAACGAGTTTGTTTCATTGTGCTTAGCACGTACACACAGCTCATGTGAGTCTGGTTTTTTCCATCATAAAATTTTAACAGCACAGTGCAGCGCAGAGCTCCAGATGTACTTGTATGGCATTCTGTTCTTTGAAGTAATTGCATCTGGACATCTCTAGCTGCTCCAACTGTTTTCCCTTGAATTAAACTAATATCATATTTTTATCTCAGTGTATGATTTATTGCCCACCAGAAGTGCCAGTCTTTGGCTTTGAGTGGTGCTGGAGGCTGCCCACGTAGCCGCAGTGGAAGCATCTATTTATTTATTTACTTGTTCACTGTACCTGTTGTGGCTTTCAGCTTGAGGCAGAGATTCGTTGACTTTGACTTCATTTTTGGCGCAATATTATCTGAAGTGACGCACAATAGTATGTGTGTCTGTTTATGGGAGAGTATTCAGATAAGAGTAAAATTAAGGAAGTGGCAAGCAGTCAAAAGTGAGGAAGATGAAGATTTCCCCAGAGAAGTTATGAGTATAGTGAGGTTTATAAAACTGACGCAAGCATTGTAAGTATGCTGTCTGATGAGTAACCTTAATGAACATAAATTTGGTACCTTTCTGTGTTTAAGTTCTGGATGTTGCAGTGGACCGTCTCTTGCTTGGAAGGGAGTCTGAGCTGCAGCACTAGAGTTTGGGAGAGGAGGGGGTTTCAGAACGGTGGTTACTTCTGGGCAACCTGCAGAAGTGCTAGCCCTGCTCTATGTGCAGTGGCAACTACCTAAAAGGGATGCCATATCTGTAGTGGGAGCCTCATCTTGCATGATTTGGGCACGCGTGACATGTGAGAGGGAAATACAAAGCAGGTTTTGGTAAAATAAAAAAAAAAACCATAGGTGAGGACACATAAGATAATGCGGGTTTGGAGAAGTAACACCCCTACAAGAGGAATTCAGGCACTTTCACAGGTAATGCACAACTTGTGCTTGGCCTCTCACTCCTTTGTGCTCTCAGTTCCTCTGTGTAAGCCTATTCTGGCAATTTCTAAAATTCAAGAAGAGAAGGAAAATTACCCGAAAGTAGGAAGTGAAAATCACAGATGATTACAGTAGCTCAGACCTGCTGAAAGGTAGAATTGAGAGGCTATTCCAAACAGTCACTGTACGGGTGCTCCTAAAATATTACAACAGTGGTTTTCTCATTTCTATTTAGTCTGTCTGCTGCCTGGGTGATTAGTTAAAAATAGATTTGGATAGAATGTATCGGAGTATGTTATGATCAATTTTTAGCACTGAATTATTTATTACTTTAAAAAAGAATAAATAAAGCCAGATTGCTTTCATTTTTAAAACAACTAGTGCTGTTTCTTCGGAATGAGTAAATACCTATTAAGTTGAACTTAAATATTATACATTATTACTTGAGTAAATACCTATTGAAGCTCATAAGCATGCTAAGGAGTTGGCAGCACAAGACTCTTTCAGGACCTTGTGAATATTAAATGAGAAGAATGATGCTGTTGAACCCTTGAGCCCTTTGGGATCCTATAATTGCCTTGATCTTTTCTTTAGATCACTGTGAAGAGCTGGATTCAGGCAAGGTCTTTGTCGGCTTTCTGATGCCCTGAGGACCAACAGCTTGTGCCTGATGGAATGAAAATGTGCTAGCAGATGTGTCCACTTCAGCAAGGACATCTGACCCTCAGCCATTTCCAGAGGCATATTATCAACATATGGGACAGGCAGAACTGGAGACACTCAGATTTAGGGAAGAGAGAGTGGAGCAGGGCACCAAAATTTCCATTCTTTCTCACGGGCTGTGAGAAAGCCAAGCAAACAGGACCTCCATCCCTCAGGAAACACCTGATGCCCACTATATTAGTTACTCTATGAGCAAGCAACCAAGGAGATCATCTGTGGCCTAGACATCTTATCCTTTATGTACAAACGAGAGGTCACCTTATTGATGAACAAAGGAGACAAATGTATTGGGGATGCGTTAGATTCATGGAGAAGCAGTAAGATAAAAAGCCTCCTTCAACCCTGAATTGAGGAGACGTGCATTGTTTGTGAGAAAAACGAAGCACGTGTACATAACACATGCATTGATAGGACAAGGGGTAATGGTTTTAAAATAGGGGAAGGTAGATTTAGACTGAACATAAGGAAAGACATTCTTACACTGAGGGTGGTGGAACACTGGAACAGGTTGCCCAGAGAGGTGGTGGATGCCCCATCCCTGGAAACGTTCAAGGCCAGGTTGGACGGGGCTCTGAGCAACCTGATCTGGTTGGAGATGTCCCTGCTCCTTGCAGGGGGATTGGACTAGATGACCTTTAAAGGTCCCCTCCAACCTTAACTATTCTATTATTCATGCTGGAAGTGAGAATGAGGTTTTTGGTCATCAAGAGAAGAGGAGTAGCAAAGAAAAGATGCCAGCAATGCAAGGTGGAGCGCAGTGTTTTTATGAAAAGTGAGGAAGTGATTTGCAGTGATAGAAGAGGTAACAAATTGCTTTCAGCAGGTCCATCCAACCCTATTAGTAGTTCCTTTAGGTTTTCTTTGGGGATATGTTTATTCAGGGGATTTTCTTTTCAGTATTTGCAGATGACTCTGTAGAAAGATGCTAGTTTGACACCAGTTTTACAGGGGTATGAAGTGGTGACCATGAATTTTGGAAGTGAAGAGAGACAGGCGACCCTGAAGTTAGATGGGTGCACGAATGTGCAAATGTATTGGGTAGAGACAGCGAAGGGAGACCCTTGTGGCAGTGACAAGACCTGCGATGTAGTGCAGACAGTAGGTCAGGAAGGGACTTTGGCAAGGAATTAGAGCTAGTGCCAAGACCAGGAAAGGGACAGCTGCTAAGATGTGAGAGATGAAGCGTGTGTACCCCATCCCCTGAGAGGGAAGCCTACCTGGGAGCAGGTGGGCTGCTTTTAATGCAAGCGAGAGTTGGAGCTGGCTCAGCTGCTACGCAGTAGAGAACAGGGCCAAATCCCATCCCTTGGTGGAGTGATGGTGGGAGTCCTGGGGCAGGGGACTGGAAAGCTCAGTTCCATGGAGGTCCTGGTGCTGAAGCCATGGAAAAATAGGAGGTGAAAAAGTCCATCTGTAAGGCTATGTAAAAATTAAGTAAAACCAAGCAAAACTGATACAATAGTGATTATTTTCAGTGTATGTCTGAATATTTACTCATCCTTTTCCACTTTTGATAAAAAAGAGACTGATTTATTTTGAAGAAAAAGAACAAGGCACATGCCGCGAAAGAGCATTCTAAGAGAAAATGAAAGAGGAGTAAGAGATGGAGGCATTTCCCAAAGGCATGGAGAAATATAAATAGTCTTGGGTTTCATGTCAAAGGGAAGAAATACTTGGTGT
The DNA here is from genome assembly GCA_009806455.1 of Tetrax tetrax. Lineage (NCBI taxonomy): Eukaryota > Metazoa > Chordata > Aves > Otidiformes > Otididae > Tetrax > Tetrax tetrax. Next base: position 112,308 of record WHYT01017766.1, read on the forward strand.
TAGTTTTATTTTTAGAAAGTGGGAGAAGTTATGAGACAGCCTGATATGAGTCGGCTGCCTGAAAATATCTGTCGTTTTTAATGTATACCCTAAATATATTTGACCAGTCTGCTACGGGTGTGTGAAAAACATTAAAATAGAAAATGTCACTGTGGTAGGATTCGTCTGCCCTGACGCAGGTGTCTAGAAGTTCAGTACCTCAGTGTGAACTGTTTGCCGCAAACTCTTGCATTTGGTGGAGGGGGGAAAAAAGCATCGTAAATTGATAATCTGTCTCAAGCTAAAATAAGTTGCCTGAGGTAGGCGAGGAAGATGTAAAATAGGGTGACCAGCTGAGGCGTGTGTTTCTGAAATAATCTGAGATTAATCTTGTCTGCAAGAAACTCCTATTACTGCATTCCTCTTGAAATGAAAAGCTGAGTGGTCTAAAATGTTTACTATATATGAGTTCATTTTTTGAGGGATAAGTGCTTCACAGTGTGGAGGTCAAATACAATCTTAATCCCCCCTTAAAATATATTAATGCCTATAGAGCAAAGTGTAATTTGGAGAAATAATTTCAAAACTTCTGAAAGAGAAACATATCAGAGGCAGATACAAAGTCATGATTTCCAGCTGATCCACTGTGACAGATCTTTAGTTGAACAAGAGTTCATGTACACTGAATTCATGCGCAATGGTAAAGTTTCTGTACTTGTATAATGAATCTGCAACTGGAGACAGAATTTAACGCACAGGGAATAAAGAAGCTTCATGATTTGTGACTTCAAACAGAAGATCTCAAGCCAAATGTTATTCTTGAAATTCATGGTACCCAGTTGTGATTCTAGGTAATTTGGTTAATTCTGTTAATGATATCAAGTAAAGCAGTGTACACAGTAACCTGGGTGTCAGAAGAGAGTCCACAAGGGTGGCATTTCCACCTTAATTTAAAAGAGATAATCAATTTTACCTTTTAAGTCTTGAGACAATAACCGGTCACAGCCACCTTTGCTGGGTCTGAGGAAATCTCAAGCTGACGGCGATTTGTCTGCCTCATGCCAAAGGCTGGTCGTTCGGAGAGAAGGCGAAACCACTAGCATAACATCTCTCTTGGCTGATATTCCCATGGACCACACTGCAGAACTGTATCACCCTTACGAGCCACCAGTGTTGCCCTGGCTGAATTTAGGGATGTTCTGTGTTGCACGGTGGGCTTGATGACCACTGTGGTCATTCAGAGGTCCTGAAGGTAAAGGTTTAAAAGAGCCATGCTCTAACAGAAAAGAAAGTCAGTCTTGTCATTTGGGAGCTACAAATGCCACCTATTAGAACTGGAAAATTTGGAAGTGCGAATGCTTCCTGGCAGTTAGAAAGTAGTTTGCAAAAATTTAGGTTCACTCTGTATTACCAGTTTCAGTGAGGTCTAGTAGCTAACTTTGTCACAATTTTAGTGATTTTAGTCTGAAGGGTAGCCAACTTTCTGGCACTTCAAACAGATATCAAACAAGAAGGCAATGGAGAAGGTACCCCATGTCTGTGATTGCCTCCAAAAAATGGTCTTTGCTCTTATTAAATTATCTATGCATTACTACCCCAGGCTGTAAAAGCCAGACCATTCTGCTTTTGCTACAAATAGTGTTCTCATTAGATCTGTCACGGCAGCAGCGAAGCGTGTTTTCTGGCACATGTGTACCCATCCCTGTGCATCTTATCCATACAGAGTATACGAACATGCTTTCCTGTGCTTGATCTGTAGACCTTTGTATATATGTATATACACACACACTTATTTTGTAGCCTTATTTTTCAGGTTTTTGTGCTTACACATACTATGGTGCTGCGAAGTATAATGATGTAATAGTATCACTGCAAATATGATGTGTCATACGTATTTTAAATGTAATTTTTCGAACAGTGACAAACATAGAATCATAGAATGGTTTGGGTTGGAAGGGACCTTCAAAGGTCATCTAGTCCAACCCCCCTGCAAGGAGCAGGGACATGAAGGTCGTTGGTCCTATTTACAAGTGACGAGGGAGCGGAGACTCTGTAATAGGTGTTTGCCGGGATGTTCCTAGGTCCGTATGTTCTGTACAGCTTCTCCTTTTTCAGCATGCAAGCAGTGGGGCAATTAGCAGCAATGCAGACTTAGATAGCCTCTGTCTTCATTTATGACTTCATTTGTAGATTAAGCGGGAGAGTTTCACAGTGTGTTTTCCATGTAAAGTAGTTCAGCATTTTATGTTTCTCTGTCAGACACAGTGAAAAACACAGTTGCAGAAGCTGCTACATTTGTAGCTATGCAGAGTTGTGATATCTTTGGAGAAATAGGGTGTGAACATATAATGAAAGACTGCGGGATACGTTTTACACTTTGTGGCTAAGGTTAAAAAAATACATAACTCCTCAGTTCTGCATCTCCACACTGGAGAAGCTCATTCTGAAGGAGGGACTTGAGGTTTTTTTTTCCTAGGGAGGACTCCTACATGTACTAGAAATAGCTGGGGTGCAGCATGCCCTACTTACACCCCCTGCACGAGCGGCGGCACGGTGAGAACGATGCGGTGGGAGCAAGCCAGCTCCGTAGCCGCTGGCAGCAGGAGAAGCGTGGTGGGGAGAGCTCCAGCTGCTCCTCCGGCACCCGCAGCCACATAAACAGGACGTGCTCGCGCACAAAAGGAAAGTGTTTACATTGTCTTCGCCCTTTCCTGAGTTTCGAGAGGAGGGGAGAAACAGCAGGAATAGGGATGGGGCGGTGGAAGTCCTTACCTGGCTCTGCCGCTCGCCGGAGTAGGACAGAGGAGGGGTCCCTGCTCTTTCACGCTGCCCAGCGTGTCACCCCCTGACCACCCGGCAGGGTCAGTTGCACTTGGGTTGATCAAAGCGGCAGGGACAGTCCTACCCTTTTCCCAAGAAACAGCCTGAGATTAGGCCCTCTGCCTTCTCTGCCACACATTTTGGGGGAACTGGGAGCATCAGTCTTGTGGGGCTGTTTGACCTTTTACAACATCTCAGCTTAAGGGGCAGTGATCTCTCCCTGCACAGAGAGAAGAAAGATATAGGAAAATGCAAGTTTATCCCCTCAAAAGTTGGTGGATGATGCAGGCAGCTGCAGCGTCTGAAATTCTGCTTTTTTACACTGAGCAGATTTCGGGTTCTGTCCCATTACATCAGACCTTAGGATCCCTTAAATACACTTGCGTGATTATGGCTGACCCAGTATAGCTAAAGCTGCTTTATTAATTACATTGACGTGTTGGGTTGTAATAGGCTAAAAATAGCAGTTCTGATAATCTTGGTCACTTCTTATTTTCAGCACAGCTACATTCTTTGTACGTACTGTCAAATCACCGTGCTGTAGATGGACCAGGCTTATCACAGGCAGGGCTTTATTATTTCAGCAAAGGTATTTCTTTGTTATTTCAATAGGAAACAGAAGATAGGCGATAAGCTAACAAACTCACAATGGGTGGAAGTTCATTAAAAATATATGTCCTTGTTGTAGGTATGATGTATTTAGATGTTAAGCCCTTTGGAGCAGCAGGTGTTTGTACATTGTCATTACAATGGGGCCTCACGTGTCACCAGATTTTCAGTGCTGATGGTAATCAAAGATGACTTTTTGGCATGCCAGCAAGTTAGGTGGGGTCAGGGAGCTGGTAGTTATGTACAGAGAGCAAATAGCAATGGAGACGGTCCCTTGCCTTCCAGAGCAACGGGGTGTTGTCACTCCTGCTGTGTCGGTCAGATGGCAACCTCAAGCAAAAGGGACAACTTGTAGGTGCTGTAGGAATTGGGGTTCAGAGGTTTTGCGTATCTCATCTCTTTCCAGAATTGAGGTCTTCCGCTCGTCTTCCGGGAGAATCATAGAATGGTTTGGGTTGGAAGGGACCTTTAAAGGCCATCTAGTCCAACCCCCCCTGCAAGGAGCAGGGACATCTCCAACCAGATCAGGTTCCTCAGAGCCCCGTCCAACCTGGCCTTGAATGTTTCCAGGGATGGGGCATCCACCACCTCTCTGGGCAACTTGTTCTAGTGTTCCACCACCCTCAGTATAAACACTTTTAAGGAGGGTGACTCCCAGGTGTGACAGCATTACGTCGCTCCTGCAAATGCTTCATCTCATCAAAAATATTTTTGTTGAGCTGAGGTCTCCAGGCAGTTGTCTGTAGCTAGGAGCCTTGATGGCATGCTGTGCCATGCCATACCTAAAACAAAGCAATCGTCTCTGGTTTCAGAGCAGGCTTCATGCAGTGACTGCAGGTGAGATGGGGCAGGGGACCAGAAAAGTGCCTTCCACATAGAGGCAAGCGTGTTTCTTTTTGGCAATCTGTATGTCAGAGGTAGTATGTTGCTGAAGTTATTTTCAAAATACCTTTTTTTTCCCCCTTTAAAAATAAATATTGCATTAAGCAGCGGTCTAGCTTCGTAATACACAAGTAGGTCAAAGTGCTGTCATGACTGTCTTGCATACCACCTACAAATACAGCTTAAAAATACGTCGAGTGCCAAATTAAACAGGAAGAGCAGGCGATGCACCCTAATGCCTTGACCTGTGCTCAGATCTGGAGCACAGATGAGCAATGGCATGATAAAACATCACACCCCTGGCTTTTGACATCACGTTCACCAAGAGCCATTTCAGGCAGGTGATGGAAATCTGGATTGCTTTCCAATAGTGTGAGCAGGTTGAGTGGGTTGCTGGGCACATTGAGCATTTAACCTTCACAGTATTGGAAGCACAAGAGCTTGCATCTCTAAAGTGGTTGCTTCACCCTCAGTTTGAGACGTTGTGGAGGTAAAGCAGCAAGGTTCGTGACTAGCTAGGCGCACAGAGGAACCATTACGGTCGTCCCCCTGGATCCCCTGATGTAAGGAAGCATGAAAAAAAACCTCTCAAATTCACTGACCTGCAGATAATTTTTCTTAGGAAGTAAGCAGCTGCCAAAAGTACATTGAAAAGACACATCAGCTTCTTGAAAACACCCAGCCCAGTACAATTTTTTTGGTTGTTAGGGGCAAGGGGCCCTGCCGCCACTATTTCCCCTGGTCATTCCTGACTCTGTGGGAGCAGGGTGGGAGCTGGAGAATCACACCATGCGCTTGTGAGCCTCCTAGGGAGGCAGAGGGCTGCTTCCCCCTCCGCTGAGAGCCAGGGCGCTGAGGGTGCGCACCCCACCTATGGCCAGGCCCTTCCTTTGAGGCTTTGGCGCCATCTCCAGTATTTTGACACATAAAATACCCCCTCTGGGCATTCTCACACATGGGAGGAGGACGACCAGGTTTGTGAAACGCAAACGCCTCCCGGGCAGTGTGAGGATACAGGATGCTGTCCCGTACGGGATGCTGTCCCGTACGAGCTGCCCCCGAACTTAGTTCAGCGCCGGCCATCTGGGTGTCACCTAAAAGCGCGATCACGCTTTCCTTTCTCTTAACAGATAATCCTGAAATAGCCGGCAGGAGCGGAACGGAGTGTCACGAAGCCTCCCTGCGGACGGCCAAGCACGGCTACTGTACATACTACCCCGTCTCCTCCTCTCTAGAGTTGCCACAAACTGCATGCTAAGTCAAGAATTTGTTCTTACGGACAAATCACAAACTCGAAAAAGCTAGTGCTGCTATGTCATATATGAATATTAAATATGGTATGCTTACTATACTCCAACCTAAAATAGTTAACTACCTGATACCAGCTGTGATGTTTCAAGACATAAAGGGTAACATTTAGTTTTAAAGATTTTTCTAAGCATAGTTTAATTCTTACAAATATTGTCTTTTCTCCATAACTATACCTAACGGAAATGGTCCAGTTTAGTTCATCTCGTGAGATTCAGTGTTTATGGATCTTTCGAGCTCAGCAATAATTAAGTTGTATTGGCTAAAAACTTATCCCAGTTGCAGGTTTAATTTTCACCCTAACTACGATTGGGATTTTTCTTCTCGGTTAAAAAAAATCTTGGTTTTGCTCCCCTAGTGAGGTGATTCCAAGACAGAGGAAGCGAAACGCAGCCCAGTGTCCTGCACATCACCCTGCCAATCTGAATATTTTTTAGCCAGAAGTCCAAAGTAAAGCACAAATTCTTTAGATGCACATGGTTGGTGTTTGACTTGTATGGAGAAAGTTGCATTTGAATCATAGCAGAGTAGCAGAAGAAAATTAAAAAATTTTGCACAGTATGAACTTCATACCCCTTTCAATCCCCAAAAGAACAAAGTCTTGAGAATATTATTTTACGAGTATATTTATAATGTTTTTAAAAGAGACTTTGCAGAAGTGCCTAAATTTTGTCACATCAGACTTGATGAAAGTGAGCCTGATGCCAACAGTCAAATCTCACCGGAAGCGAGTAATCTTTCAAACTCATAGTCAGGTTACCAAAAAGATCTGAGCTGTTAAGAAGTAACTTCTAGAAGTGTAAAATCAAATGAAAAAAAGACCAAACTAACAAAAGAAAAGGCAAAAAATAAGCCTGTAGATGAAGAGATTTGTATGATACTCTAATTTAATTAAAATTCAGTTGAGTCACTGAAACTTCATAGGTGACTTTAATCTAGACTATTAACTGAACACTAAGAATGTAGAATGAGATTCAGTTTAATAAATCATTACTGTATTTGCATTTTTTAATTGGATTATAAGATTGTAACCAGATTAGAGTGGAGAATAAATAGTTCTTTTAATTGTTTTTCTTTAAAAACATATTTTATGTCACGAAAGTATGAAGATATCTTTAATACAATTATATACATATTATATATACATACATACATATATATGGATGAAGCAGATTTTAATGTTGTTTACTTTTTTAAATACTTTGTTGATTTACAAGGTAATTATATATGTATAATTAAAATTTCATTTGTTTGATTTGAGATTTGTTTCAAGCACTATTGTACCAAATATTTCATATTTCACATTTTATATGTTGCACATGTATCACAGAAATGACATAGTTTTTAAATTATTGTTTAAAAAAACAAAACAGCTGTTATAAGTGGATATTATGTATAATTGTTTGCAGCATAATTTTTCTATGTGGACATTATTAGTGATTGCAGTATTTTAACTTAACCTCTTCAGATTGATTGTAAACTATTTTAAACTTTGGCAGTACTGCCTGTTCTGAACGACTGAAGGCACTAACCATATAATTATTTGTCGAGGAAATCGTTTTCCGGGCTAAATCTTGTTTGTCCGATGTCTAATTACTATCTATTTATATATAAAGCTGGAGATTTGATCATCCGAAAGAAAAAAGTAATCACGATTTGATTGTAAAATTAACATAGTGCTTGTAACGTTGCGTTAGTTTTAATTTGTGGAAGAATAATGTATCTTAACTTGTTACTTTAGCAGTTAAGGTATCACCATTATATACTATTAAAACACTAATATTTGTAGACTTTCTCAGTCATTATAACTAGGTAGTTGACACTGCAACTTGCCTATATCTGTCAAAGTTGTTTTTATTTTTTTATAATAGTTAATTTAGGCATTTGGGTAGCTTATTGTATAATACTAAATGGTAAATTATCCATGTTGTTTAAATATTTTATGTAGATAACTCTTCAAGACATTGTTTTGTGTGAACTTTTTATGTTTCAAAATAACTGTTATTCTATGTTTTTTACAATTAATCCAATACTACTATTTTTGCCCATGGATGACAAAGCTTCAGATACATCAGGTCTTTCATCAGATAAACTGACAGAAAAAAAGAGAAAATGTATTTTTAATAAGAGATCCACTTTCCGACTTTATGACTTTGTAATATTCCTGAAAACTGTACAAGTGCAAACCTATGCTCACAGTAAGGAGGCAATTACAGAGATGTGCAAATACGTGTACAACAGATTCTGCATTTTATTTATTTATAAAGTAATTTTATAGACTATTTCAAAATTTGGGAAGATCTAAAACTATTTTTCTGTATAAGTATTATTTGCCAAAACTTTGTTTATATTTTAAAAAAAAAGTCTAATGAAAATAATTAAATTTTAAATGCTTTGTTTAATTAAAAAAAAAAAAAAACAACAAATAAAACCCCCTAAAAGAACCATGAGATGGGCCAACACAGAGACAGTGAATACTGTAGCTGGGACATGGTTTCAAGTTACTTGAGATGTCTCAGTGTTTATTTTCTTCAAAGGGTACAGCACCTCACCAAAATACCTTTTTGTTTGCCTCTCTCATCCAGCATAATTGACAGCACGTACGATGAATATTTCGGTAACAGTTACAAGAAACCCCTCCATTCACTCTTTTTCAGCATATAACTACTAGTGGTCTGTTAAATAGCCATTCTATTTCTGTTGTGACGTTAAATTCATTCACCCAATGTACAACCACTGAAATAAAAAGAAGCATTTTAAAATGAGAGCGGAGTTGAACCGATCCTTTCTTCCGGCGCGGCTCTGGGAAGAGGGGCCTGAGGGAACAGAAATAAATAGACAAAAGAAAGTGGAGGAGTCTTTAAAAAATATTTGTATTCTCTTCTGGTCTGTTCTATTCTTTTTTTTTTTTTTTTTTTCCTTAATTGCATGTTCAAGTAACAAATCCTTAAGTGCAGCCCCCTGGTTCAGGACACACACAGATGCTCTATGAGGAAGCGCGTGCTCTTCTCCTGCTGGAGTCGGCATGCCAAGGATGCCGTGCTGCACGGCTTTAGCCCCAAACAGTCATTTGGTGCCCTTTCTGCCTGCCCATGGTGCCAGGGTGCAGGCAGGCGGTGGTTATCTCAGCAGTGTGGCTTGCAGATGCCCAGACATTGGGGGATTTTTTTCACTGGTGCATCCTCTGCATCCTCTTTTTCTTGCCTACATCTCAGAGAGCATTATGCCAACAAATAATCCCTGGTATCTACTAGATCCTCGAGAGAGAGCAGCGTCACAGAGGAGTTGTACGCCCAAGGGCAGAGATTGCACGGCAAGCTGGTGACAGAGGAGGGATTAAAACCTCTGGCTTGCAGCTCCATGATTTCTTCACTCAGCCTTCTCTGATTTATGTTTTAAAATGCTTTCAAGAAAGGAAATACAATTCCTGAAGAATCAAGAAGAGTTTGTGTCCTAAAATTGTATACATTGCATCAGCACAGGGCTGGTTTGAAAGGAGCCCAAGGTCACAAGTGATGTGGAAAACCACCAGGTCAACCAGTCAATTTGGATGTGTCATAAACGTAGTGAGCCAGAAGCCTGCTGAGAACAAGTGTGTGGGATGGAGAGGAGATACAGAGATGACTTGCAGGGACAGAGGAGGACTGCAGCATCAGAGGGCTGCAAGGGCATTGTAGAGCAGAAGCAGCAAATGATTCATTTTCAACTCCTAATGATTCCGGAGCAGAAGCCCTGTCTGTTCACACTTTCTGTCGTAGTTCAACCCCGATCCGGACCAGACTACGCAGTCTCTCTCTCACTCCCCCCACCCTCCGAGAGAATAGGGAGAGAGAATTTAAGAAAAGAGAGATAATTTAAGAAAAACGACTCGAGGTTTGAGATAAGGACAGGGAGAAATCCTTACCGTCACAGGCAAAAACAGACTCGACTTGGGGAAAACTATTCATTTATTACTACAACTAGCAGAATAATGAGACAGAGAAACAAGATAACCTCCTCCACCCCTCCCACTTCCCGAGCTTAACATTATCTACCTTCCCCCCCCGAGCAGCACAGGGGGGAAGAGGGAATGGGGGTTGCGGTCAGTCCATTATGCATTGTTTTACACCGCTGCTTCACAGTTGGGGGAAGAACTCCTCACATTCCTCCCCTGCTCCAGTGTGGGGTCCCACCCATATGCCACAGTCCATTAAACTGCTCTGGCGTAGGTTATCTCTTCCACGGAGTGCAGTCTCTCCAGAACGGCTGTCCCAGCGGGCCCTCCACGGGCCACAGCCACATTCAGGCATCCACCTCCCCCGGTGCGGGGTCTTTCACGGGCTCCAGGCTCCAAGTGGATCTCTGCTCCTCCATGGACCTCCATGGGCTGCAGGGGGACAACCTGCTCCACCATGGTCATCACCACAGGCTGCAGGGGAATCTTGGCCAGGAGCCACATTACTCCTCCCCCTCCTTCACTGACCTTGGTGTTTGCAGCTGTTTCTCTCACAAGAAAAGTTCATTCCTCACAACGGGCTGGCAGAAGCCTCAAAAAAGCCTCTCAGGATCTCTTCACGTTATTCATCCCATCTCATCTCCTCTCCACCTCTTGCAGCCAGGCCGGGCTGAGTTGGGCCCAGTCGGCCGCCTGGCGAGAGGCCAGAGGGTGAGGCCTGCAAGGCCCCGGAGGCCTGTGCCTCCCCCTCTGGGCCTCTGCCCTTGCTCAGCTTCGTCACATCTTCTCTTCTCCTTTTTTTTTTCTGTTTTCCCCTTCTTAAATACGTTATCGCAGAGGCGCTATCAGGGACATTCTGCTCCCAATTGGCTCGGCCTTGGCCAGCAGCGGGTCCGCCCTAGGCCCGGTCGAGTCCACTGAACAAAGGGGAGCAACTTCTAGCCGTTTCCTACAGAAGCTACCACCTTAGGCCCCCCTCACTAAGCAAAACCACAACACTTTCTTATGTTAAACCCCACCCTGGACAGTTGTCAGCTGCCAACAAGGGTCAGGATGTGTTGATTTTCTTGTCTAAAAGCTGCTTTGTTTCTTGTCAACTTTGGCACTTTTTTTTGGCAGAGGGGAAGAGCTCGTGGGAGCCGCGAGCTTTTAGGAGCCGCACCAAACCAGCAATCTTTGTACACCTCTGTGTGCAGAGCATACCCCCTTCAGATAATGGAGCAAGATACTTCCAGAGGAGAGACTTTAGAAACCTTTGGTATTCCCCTCTCCACGCACGTCCTCACGGACGGCAGTCCCTTGCCCCAGGCCAAGCACTGCAGCAGCTTCACGTTGCTCAACATCAGCCTTTTCTAGAGCAGACCGGCCAGGTCCATGCTCAGCAGCGTTTGGCTGTCTGTCTCCTCTGGCCCTGCATGGTGCAGCCATGACCAAAGGCATAATTATTATTTTCAGTATGTTTTGCTTGGGTTTCAGTACAAAAGTCTAAAGGTAATCTGAGGACTGGGGGTATTTTTGCAGGCCGCTGGAATTAATAGCACGGAACAAAAGGGGATGTGACATTTGAGGGGTCAGAGCCTGCTGGGATCTGCATGTTTGTATACAGCGGAGGAAGCCAAAACTGGTTTAGCCCTGTCTGTGCTGCATTTTGGGAGTGTCTGTTGAACAAGTTACCAAACCAGCAGCAGGGTTTTGTTTCAGGAAGAGTTGTTTCACTCCAGAAGAGAGCCTAGGACCAGTTCAACATTTCTGTACTGTGGGTGAAGATGGAAAAAAGAGTGTCCAGGCAAGGCTGCTTGATGGTGTGGGCATCGAGTCTTCTGCTAGTGGCATTTATTGCATGAAGTCAAGGGACCCCAAAAAAATGCCTTGCCTGGAGTTGCTGGAAAACCTTCCGTGGTATCTGACCATACCATGCTCTTTATGCTTGCAATCATTTCTCTAGCCAAGCTTTTTGTCAAGCAACCTGCCTTTTTAGTGTCATATAATTGACAGTTCTGGAGGCTTTTTGCATGGGTCAAGATGATTTTTTTTTTGCTGGCTTAGGGGTGCGTGTGAGGGCAATACCATCTCAGCTGTTGCACTGAAGCAGTTGCTGGTATGTAATGTATTTGAGCAAATAGTGATAGGTATAGAACATATAGTTAGATTATTGCTGAATTAATATACTACAGAAATTTCTTCTAAATTATTATTCTTCTAATTCTGTAATTATATTAACCATAGAAATTGTAAAAAATAAGTTACATGTTTCGGTATGAAAAGAGCTTCTGCTGTAGCAGGGGAAAAAAAGCCACTGAGAAATGTGAAAGGGAGATGTTGGTGCGAGCTGCTTATGCAATGTTGCATTGCTGTTGCATTATTTTCACCACAGCTCACTGAGTGAGGAAAATAAATACACTTGGCTTCATGATTTAGGAAAATCACTAAAGGAAGGACACTCTGCTCCTCTCATCTTCAAAGAGCTGGATTTGGATACGGCTTTTAAGGAATACAAATTCTGATGAGTGTCCTCCTTAGTCTCATTGTCACAAAACAGTCAGCATACGTGGTGGGCGGTTCCTCAGAGAGTCACTGGACCAAATAGACACTGAGATGTGGTGGTCACAAGGGTGACCACAATGGTGTGAGGTTCACCTTGTAGGAACAACCTTCAGGGATGGTCACGCAGGTGCGTGCCTACGCTAAACCTGAGCTGTGTTTACATTTGCCGTGAATGCCTCTCCTTTTCACAACAGGGTAGAGGGAGGAAATGCTTTTATTTCCTTGTTTTATGGTTGCAGTCACCACACTGAATGCCAGGAGAGCACATTCAGAGATGTTAAAGTTTTGGTAGCTGACAACACAGCTCAGGACTGCGAGCAAGCAAGTTTTTCATAGTTGGAAAGCTGTGAGGGTGGGATCCAGCCTTCTGTAGCTGTCAAGTATCATTTCAGGAACCACAGGGTAACCACTTGGCCTAAAGCTACTGCTACGGAGGAGGACAGGTCTGGATGGACATCCTAAGTCAGCCAGCCCCATGCAAGTGTCTCAGATACTCTACACCACCTCAGATGAGTTCAAGCAATGAATCCCACCTGTTTTCACAAGGGACTGTCAGTCATAACAATGGTTTTGATGGATTTTAAAACACCATATTGCACAAGAAATCACAAAATCATGAGATTGGCTTAAATGGTCTGATGATTAAAAACCCTGTTCTTCTCTGTAGGTATTTGGAATACATTCAGCTTACATATTTAAGCTTTTTCTCTCCTACTGTCATGCCTAGAAATGTTTTTCATGTCACCTAGATCCCATGTGCTCATGGAGGTACAGTTAAAGAGTAGCTCATAACATTCTTGAAAAAGCCATGAAAACTGATAACATGAATTTTACAGATTTGGTGAATTCAAGATGTTCTTATCGCTTACCATGTTAATAGAGAGGAATGGAGAAATATGGCAACCCTTTGGCATGTAATATCATTTCTTCAGGCTTAATATTCACATGGGCTTTATTCAGTTATTATTATGCCAAGGGAGGTGTGATGTTATCGGTATAACTTAGTCTGAATGCAAGTGCAATGGGATAGACTACCCCTGTATGCAAATAAATTGTTCTGTTTAAATGGTTCATATGGAACGATGGTACCCTACTCTATCCAATGCAGTTATGCTGCTTTAATTTCTCTGTCTGTGAGGCTCGATAACAAGCTGTCCTTGGAGAGGCGTTAGGTAGAGCCCACACATTCATTTCCAGGTTTAAGATAAATGGTGAAACGTTTTGTTTCTTTCCTCAAGCAGAATGTGTTCAAAAGAAAAGCTATGTAAGCAAGTATGGGTAAACGAGGACTCCCGTGGAAAAACAGTGGTCAGCTTTGAGTCGATGCCAGTAGGCTTTCCAACTACCAGATGTGATAGAAAAGCATTTTCTCTTTCTATTGACCTTAAAAGTGGTTACTTTATAGCCATTCTAGGGGACATAAATAAGATTGAACTCTTCTGAAAGGGAATCAGTGCCCTCCTCCATGAGTGTGAACTTTCTGATCCACACCAATCGCTGGAGAAGGCCCTGGGCTGATGGCACTGCCCATTGCTCGGCTGTCTTCTCGAAGTCCGTGATAAGTGCTTACGGGTGGCAGTGGAAGCACACTGGCAATTCCTCCTGCGGCCTGAGGACTTCCCATTTTATTTCCTTTTAACTGGATGATGGGAGAAGCTGAACTTCTTCAAGTCTAAGTTGATTTGGTGTTGGAGGTATATATAGACGTGTTTTTCTCCCCAGCTGATTCGTTAGATTAATCACGCATCCTTTTGTAGTATAGGGCGAGGCTACTTAAATTTCAAGTTTGCTTTGGTCATCTTTAACTGCACATTTCAGATGTGCTCATTTGTCTTCCGGATCAGTTCATCTTACTCTTCACAGAACTTACTCTGCAGCAAGGTATTTCAAATATTCTGCTTTATAATGTACAATCAAAAAATAATTTACAACAACATACGGAGAGTCTATAAGGCAAATGAAGCCAAATTACGTTAAATTATCAGCCAACTCAACATTTACTTGCAACCGCTCTATTTGCCAGATGTAGCACTGTATTTATATGGATTCCCTAAACAATGGCAATAGTTTTCTTCTGGGCATTCTTTTCTGTGTACAGCCAGAACAGAAATATTATTTTACCACACAAAATTGAGGCCTTTTGCATTCAGCCCCAGGCTTCCTGTATAAGAAAATGGAGAGAGCATGACTGAGGCTTTGCCAGAGGGCAACAACATTCAACTTCTAGGCAGGATTGCCTCTTCTGGAACCTGCCCAGCCCAGCCGCCTACCGAGGTGCCTAGCATGACCCCTCCACCTCCACATCAAGCTGGGGCACACGGCAAGGTGCTGTGCATCCCTGTTCCTGCCCCAATGTGCCAGATCCATCTTGCTCTGGCTTTCACCCGAGCTTCTCTTCTGAGCATATGTTCACCGCAGGAACCCCGTGCTGCCTGCCAGCTTCTGCACCTTTATGTTTGTCTGAGGGTGGTTGTTTTTTTTAAAGCATCTTATTCCTCTTCCTTTCATTCTAGAAATGACGTAGGCTTTTTTACCATCATGTGGTTGAGGCGTATGTTTCAGTGCTTGCACCGTCGCAGTGCTTTAACAGGTCATTTAGGCCTATTAGTTGCAATGAATTTATTTCTCTTCCCAGCACAGATTGAGCATGCTGCCTGAAAGGCAAGGAGATGATTTATAAGTGACTTGTTCTGCAGTAATCAAATACCTTTCCCCACCACTACACGTGCACATTAATACTAATCCTTCACGGCTTAAAGAAACTTCAGGGGGAAAACGTCCTCTTGCTACTTATGAGAAGTAGTACCCAATCCTCTTTTAATCTATGCGCAGAGGCTTTTATCTTCACCCACTTAATTCTGCTGGCCTTCCTTACGAGACCTTGGATCCAAGTGAAGAGCCACACTGCTCTTGACCACCCAGAGAAGATTCTTGCAAGCTAAAGAAAGCCTGTGTGAGAGTCACTTCCAGTGGGACTCACCAGACAGTCTTCATTTTCATACCTAAAGTGGGAAACCACAATGGTCTGAGAATTTAAAGCATCGTTTAATTATGGATTTGCTATGTGTGAAAGGTAGAGTGGTCAAAACCTTCCCAGAGAGGATCTGACTTTCACACAGGCAGTGCCTCACCCACTCTGTTTAATGTTTTAGGGTCAAGTGTGGTGGAAACCCAATGGAAAGCAGGTGTAGTGCAGCAAGGGGACGTCATAAGGCAAGGAGCCAGTAGGGATTCCTTTTCAAGTGGAAATCAAGTGTGGCATAATTATTCTCTTATTTGCCTCTCATCTCTGTCTACATCAGATGTTCCCTCTAAAAGTCATTTCACCACTTCTTGGTGGAAAGGACCTTTTCTTTTTGGATCTTTGGCAGCTTTATGTCCTTTCTTGTTTGTTTCCTTTCCCTTTGCTTTAATTTTAGCCATAATGCCAATGATTCTTGGTGATACGAGACCAGTCTTCAGGCTTTGGTGAATGCAGCAGATACTCTTCAAGAGTAATTATTAGAGGAACTGCTTTCAAATCCAAGTTTCCTGTGCAATGTAATTATTCCTATTTAAATAAAGGACTCTGGCAGTGCTACTCAGCAGCACCTCTCTATTCAGACTGTGAGTTGTTTCCTCTTGACACAGCTTTCTTTCTGCTCTTTGCAGAAAATGACTCCGTTAGAATCAAACGTTAGTCCGTCAAAGTGCCTAAAATCAATCATCATTTTATATACAATTGAATCCTTATTTTTTTAAAAACATCACAATGAAACTGCTCTATTTTACTTTCCTTTATTGTTACTATTATTACCTCACAAATACTGCAGACAGAAAGAGCTGCCTCTCCTTTATTTTTTAGCTTCTAAGATGTAGCTGGATGTGGCTTCATGCTCCAGGAGCCCATGCACTCGAGCCAATTTGCAATAAAACCGATAAAGAAAACGTCCCCAATAAGATTTGTAGAACTTGGATTTAGCTTGCTCAGTAATGGAAACATGTCCCAACATGAATTTTATCTAGAAATGTGTGCTGTGGCGTCACAGTGTCAGGAGCTCCCGTTAACAGGGCTCATGGCAGTTGAACCAGCAGGAGTTTGTGGTGGGGCTCCTCAGCAGCGAGACCTGCAGCAGCTGGACTTTGCTGGGATTAGATACTTATTACTGAGGCTGGATGCACAGCTGAAAGGAGCAAACTTGGGCTGGGTTACTTGAGTAGGTGTGCTGGGTTTGTGGAGCTGGGGATAGTGGTGGGGTGGGCTACAGTGGCAGCTTCTGTGAGAAGCTGCTAGAAGTTTCCTCTTTGTCCAGTGGACTCAGCTGGGTCAAGGGTGGACCCACTGCTGGCCAGGGCTGAGCCAATTGGTGACAGTGATAATGCCTCTGTAGCAAAAAAAAAAAAAAAAAGATGATGTGAAGAAATTGAAGTGGGGGCACAGAGGGGGAGGTGTGAGCCTTGTGGGCCTTGCAAGACTCACCCGCTGGCCTCCCGCTGGGTGGCTGACTGGACTGGACTTGGCCCGGCCTGTCTGCAAGAAGTGGAGAGGAGATGCAAAGAGAACCTGAGAGGCATCTGCCTGAGATGATTGTGAATAATTTCTTGTGAGAGGAATGGCTGCAGAGGCCGAGGTCAGTGAAGAAGGAGGGGGAGGAGTAATGCTGCTCCTGGCCAAGATTCCCCTGCAGCCCATGGTGCAGCCCATGGTGAGGCCGGCTGTGCCCCTGCAGCCCGTGGAGGCCCACGGAGGAGCAGAGATCCACCTGCAGCCCGGGGAGGACCCCACATCTGGGCAGGCGGATGCCTGAAGGAGGCTGTGGCCTGTGGAGGGCCTGCACTGGGGCAGCCATTCCAGAAGGACTGCACCTGTGGAAAAGGATCTCATGCTGGAGCAAGGGAGGAATGTGAGGAGTTGTCCCTCCAAGGAGGAAGAAGCAGTAGAAAAATCCCACTGTGCTGCTTGGGGTGGGGTAAGGATGTGGAGATAACTTCATTTCAGATTAAGTCCATGAAGAGGGGAGGGGTGGGAGGAAGTTGCCTTTGTTCTATCTCTCATTACCCTGCTTTGGCTTTATTAATAATAAATTGGAATCGTTTTTCCCAAGTCAAGTCTGTTTTGCCTGTAACAGTAATTTGAATCATCTCTCTCCCTGTGCTTTACAACAAAAAAGTTTGAGGTTTGAGATATTTTCTCTCCTCCATTCTCTCAGAGGGTGGGGGGAGTGGGTGAAAAACTGCGTAGCTTGGTCCTGAGCAGAGATAAACTACAACAGCAGGGCATTAGGATACGCTGGTGTGTGGACTTATGGAGACTGCCCATGTACTCATGCTCTGCAGGAGCTGTGGGTCACTGCTCTGCAGTGAAAAGTACTTTGGTTGCTGGAAATGGAAGCAAGCATGTCATCTTTTTAAGCATAATGACTTTTTTCAGGATCCCATGGTGTCTATCTGTGGCAATCTGCACATGGATAAACAGGTTGACTGTGAACAAGTGGTAGAAGGTCTCCTCAGATGCCTGAGTAAAACAGAGCAGCGTTTTTCACCAGTCAGATTACTAGATTTACTAAAGGAATGTCCTGGCAGAGCTGGAGGTCACGGGCTGGCCCAGCAGGGAGGGCTCAGAGGCACAGCCCAGGGGACGTGTCTTCATGCTGAGCAGTCCGGCACATCCTCGTGGCAGAATCCTAACAGCCTCACCAGCTAGCCTGTTCCTGCATGTGCAAAATAATATCAATGCTCAAAATAAAACCCAAAGTCCCCTAACCTTTGGCGTCAGCAGTAGTAGGGCCCCTCTGAGAAACTAGTAAGCATGAAGAAGGAAAGTCTGTGGCCTCTGCAATAAGTTCTGTGGCTTCTCCTTGTTGAGATTTCTTCTGCCAAATCTCTGGTGGATGCCAGCACTGGCTGGCCTGGAGCCATTCCCTTCTGTTATGTTTCCTTCTTACAAAACATGGCAGAACCAGAGCACATGCAAAGACAGAAAGGTAGAAATATCTATTTCTACCAAACTTGGAAAATCCCCTTGCGGGGGACCCAAGGTGGTGAGGAGGCGGATGGGTTTTACAGGACCCATTCAGCCAGCCAGGTTGAGGGAATCTCCTCAGCTGCAGCCCCTTAAGGAGCCAGAGGCTATTTTTAAATCAGTACAATTAAGAAGGTTGGGGGCCTGGGTGGTTGATTAGCTCCCATGGGGCACCTATAGACGTTGGAGGTAGCTGAGGTGAGACAAGGCTGGCTTGCAATGTGCCTGCCTATTTCTGCCCTAAACTTCCCTGAGCTATTGATGGCATCTGCTCTGCTGCCTTCAGTGGCAGCCCAAGTGCTGCTGAAGCTCCAGCCCTTTCAGAAGAGAGACTTGACTGGATTTGTGTGGAGTTGGACTGTGTTGTGGTTTAGCCATGAAATAACAAAGCTAATGCGATTTCCCTACTCTGTTGCTGTGGTCTCTGTATTAACCGCTCCGTACTGGAACCAGTGCGGCTGCTTCATGTAGGGCACTGATCTGCCCTAGCCTCTTCCAGGGTATTCCTTCATATTTCTCAAATCCCCTGCATTAAACTCTCAACCCTGCAACTGTCCTGCTAACTCAACGCTAGTGACATAGGCTCATGTCTTCAGCCAACTCCAACCAAGCCCTCCAGCAAAAGCTCCTCAGCCCTTCCTGGTGTCCCTCCACGCACCTTCCTCGTGTGACCATGAAACACAGGGCTTGGCTCACTGTGTCTTTCCAGTGTTAGGAAAAGCCCCAGACCCTTTCAGAGCACTTTGTACCTACTTAGGGGTGAACTTTGCATTTGTTTTGATGAAATTAATATAGCTGGAGGTTTATGATGATAGCAGCCTGCAGCTACGTCTGCTGGCACAGCAAACCTACTGCGCCTGCTGCAAGGAGGAATCACTTTGTGCCCCGCTGCCAGGAGCATCCCTGGCACCTCACAGACCTGGATAAAGCTCAGGTTGGCAGCCTCAGTTCCCAAGGTTTGGGTTCATCACTGCCTCTCTTATCTCAGGGGAAAAGTAACATAATTTAAAAATCCCATTCCTTGGGCATTTATATTCCTCACAATTTAGCTTGCCCACTTTGCCCCTCTGTGTCCACCACAGATGGGCATGATTGCAGGGGTAGAGCTGATGGGGACCCACCATTTAATTTCTTTTGCCCTCAACAAAAATGAAGCATCTTCTGTGGGCGCACAGTGAGTGCTGCAGCACTGAAAGAGCAGCACCTCGCCCCTTCAGTTTTAGCCTCTGGAGGACATGAATGCTGTTGCTGGTGTTCCTCTTTTCTTCACCAACTTCCACATCACTCGAGTAGCAAGGGAGTGGCTCAGGGGAACAAAGTTTTCTTGCCCTGCTAGAGGTTCCCTGGGAGAAGGGGTTTCCCCTCAGTACTGGAAAGCGCTGCCACTGCCTCTTTTTGCTACAAAAAAAAGTGCAGTTTTTAGCACGGCAGTCAGGAGACAGCTTCTCCCTTCATCGGTTTCCTCATCTGCAAGATGAAAACGGCCACTCCCTGGTGGGGGTTTTGCTGGGGAGAAGGGCAGAGCAGCCTGAAGGCTCCTTTCTCCCCTCTGCTGCTTCATTCAATGCTGCTTAAATCAAAGAGCAACACATAAGCACGGAGCCAGGACTGGACCAAAAGTATTATTTATTTTGACCCTGGCAGGTTGAAAGCTCTGGTATTTATACAGTGGTCCCACAAATCCCAGAGGTCCTCTCCTTGGGTCACATAAACCAATGCAGCTTTAAGATGTTGGAGTTTATGCCAATTTATAGCAGCTGAGACTCTGCCTGAAGGTTTTCAAGGCCATGGAAAGTACTGCAGCTAAGACTGTTCTTGCTCTTTAATTTCCTTTTCGTGTTGTTAAATAGCTGTTTCTTCCTCTAATCAAATGGCTCTGTGTAACAATATATCAGCATCAGAGACAATCCAATTCTCAGGCCCTAGCTAAAATACCAAAATAAAGGAAATAGAAAAGTGCAAAGAAAGTTGTAAATAGTCTGTTTAACCAAAACACGTTGCTTTGTTTTCTCTTTGTAAGTAATTGTGTGTGTGTTAACTATATTATCAACATTTTTATTTGGACATCTATCTAATTTAGGACATGAGAAAATATTATTTCCTGCTCAAACAGGCAAGAATTAACCACTTCCTAAAAAATTCTTGACCACAATTGGGTTTAAATAAAACTCAGTGGGGTTTGAGCCCATTTATACATACACACACACCATCACACGATAGTTTATAGAATACACTTACATGTATACATACACAGATACTTAGATAATATGTGCAAATTGAATTATCACTTTTAAAAAATCAACACAGATTTTTTTTTTCCAGCATGCTTTTAATAATTTCAAAAGTTTGCTTGCAAAAGTATTTTATGAAAAGCTGGTCATTAACTAGACATTTGCTGGCTGACTCGCATCGTGAAAAGAACATTTCAGGGCCACACTGACCTAACTTTTGCTGCTCGTATCTCCCTCTGCACAAAGAAAAAGATGCTCAGGTTATCTGATTTTTCTCTAAAACAGGTGTGGGGCATGCCAGCATGGTGGCCACACATGTGACTTGCAGCTAGCATACACATCCCCCCCCAACTTCACCTCCAAACAAGATGGGCTCCAGTACCCACTGAGTGTAGCCCCATGGGGACCTTTTTCTCCCCGCCAGACAGACGTGCCAGGCTGCATCACCACAGGCCTCATGTGTGTGGTCAGCCCTAATATGAACTGCAGCCACACCTACACCACAGCAGAGACACAGGTACGGTGCTGCTCTGGATCGATCACCCTCTGACACGTAGCACGTTTGTTGGTGGCTGATTTGGAGCTACTACTGGCTTGGTTTCTCCTCCTTCCACATTAAACTCCAGCTATTTCCTTTTGTAAAGGATTATTTTGGAGATGTAAGTGGTTATTTTCTGGTTTTTGTTCCAAACAACTTTTATAGAATCACAGAATGGTTAGGGTTGGAAGGGACCTTCGAAGGTCATCTAGTCCAGTCCCCCATGCAAGGAGTAGGGACATCTCCAACCAGATCAGGTTGCTCAGAGCCTCATCCAACCTGGCCTTGAATGGTTCCAGGGATGGGGCATCCATCACCTCTCTGGGCAACCTGTTCCAGTGTTCCACCACCCTCAGTGTAAACAATTTCTTCCTTCTGTCCAGTCTGAATCTACCTCCCTCTACATTAAAACCATTACCCCTCATCCTATCACAACAGGCCCTGCTGAACAGCCTCTCCCCATCTTTCCTGTAGGCCCCCTTGAGGTACTGGAAGGCCGCTATCAGGTCTCCCCAGAGCCTTCTCTTCTCCAGGCTGAACAGCCCCAAGTCAGCCTGTCCTCACAGGAGAGGTGCTCCAGCCCTCTGATCAATTTTCGTGGCCCTCCTCTGGAGCCACTCCAACAGGTCCACGTCCTTCTTATGTTTGGGTCTCCAGAGCTGGACGGGGTCTCACTAGAGCAGAATAGAGGGTCAGAATCACCTTGCTCGACCTGCTGGCCACTGAAATTACTTTCAGGACACATTCCTTGCTGTGTCCCATCAGAGACTGTAGCCAAAAAGCTATATAGGATAATGTTTTCCAAATACCTGAATGACTTATGCTCTCCTGAACCACCTTCAGAGGTGATTTAGGCACTGAAAGCCAAGAGCCACAGGGTGTTACTGCAGGACAGCCCTCCACACCAGAACTGGCTGGAAAGAAATGGCCCTTACCCCATGCTCTCCCACCTCAAATTTGCAATTATTTACTGCCAGCTCTCGTCCAACAAACAGATCTCATTTGCTGCACGCTACATGTGTGACAATGTCTCTCTGGACCACCACTTTCCACAATTCCTCCCTGGATACTCTGGTGCTCTCCAGGTTATCTGCCACTTGTGTATTATTATCTGGTGTCTTTCCAGCTGAATCTACTGAGAATGTCGCATTAAAATATTTTTCACTTAAAGCAATGACATAAAACAACGGATCAGCTGATACGGCCCGGGGACTTGCCCCTGCCTTTGGGTGTCCTTGTGTCCCACTGAGGTGAGGAGCACTGACAGGTGCATGGACCAACGAGAAGCCCCACCAAACAGCACAATGCCCATATGACACCAGACCTCCACAGACCTGCTGAGCCCTCGTGCAAGCACCACTGCATGGCACCAGGCCCCAAACCAGGAGATTTGGAGAGTGCAGGGGTCTGGACAACGTGGTCCCAGGTCTTCAAACTCTGGGTGGGTCTCCCATAGGGATTCCTTAGGTCTCTGTGTATTTAGACCGGAGTCTTGCATCTTTATCCAGAGACATTAGTAAATACAATTCTGGACTTTTTCAGGATCTTCTTTCCTTTGTGTGGGTGCAAAGCAAGATCTCCCACACTTGATTTGCAAGCAATCGGTAGTTTTGATGAAAGAGTATGTTTGATGGCACAGTGATGCAAATTTTAGGAAGCAGAAGTAAATATAAGAAAGTTATATGGCAACATATATTATTAATTAGGCTTTTTTATTAAACTATTAGATTTCACTAGCAGCTGCCTGGGTGGGATGTAGCTGTTGAGGTGAAATATGTCCCACTTCATGAAAAAGCTGAGCCATCACAATTTTTACCCAAATGATACCTCTTTTTAAGCTGTTGAGGTGAAATATGTCCCACTTCATGAAAAAGCTGAGCCATCACAATTTTTACCCAAATGATATCTCTTTTTAAGCAGGGCCATGATTAATGGGCTGCAGCCCTATCTAAACAAACAGTGAGATTTTACAGATATAAGCTTCTAAAGAAAAAAATAAACAAACCACTACCTAGAGAATTAGATGGAGCAGTGCAAATTATGCTGCTAATTACTATTTCAAGTTTAGCGCGTATTTATGTGCTATCTAAGCTAGCTGGGTCAGGTCTCTGTACTCTGCATTGCCATCACTTTTGTGGACACAGATCAGATACTTCTAAGCTGTATCTGATACACACTGCTGCTGAACTTGCTAAAATCTAGTTTCTTATGTAATAACAGTAAAGATAATAAATACTTGTTGGATTAGGGAACAATCCAGCAACCAGTCACTTATTGGTGTATTACATCTGTTGGACTAGATGATGCTTATTAGATCTGAGGATGACGCAAAGCTGAGGACCTGCAAGTACAGGAGGACAAAACGAGAATTAAAAATTGTCCATGATGGAATTCAGTGAAGACAAGTGCAAGATACTGCACTGACAGCTTCACAAGATCAGGATGAGATGTGACTAGCTGAGCAAAAGTTCTTCATGAAGGAGCTGGGTGGGAGAGGTTAATTACAGATCACAAGCTTAACACGAATTAACTCTACCATGATTTTGTTGTAAAGAGAAGTTCCAGATTATACTGGTAGCTACAAACGGAAGCCTACCGTGCCAAGAAGGTAAGCAAGTCCTACCTACTCAGCTCTGGGAAGGCCTCAGCTGAAGTACTGCGTCCACTCTGGGATGCTCTGCTTCAGGAAAAGGATGCTTTAGTCAGATAAACTCAAGGGAAGATGCAAATTCGATCAGAGGTCTATACTGTAGTGCCCATGACAGTTTTATCCTGGAGAAGACGAAGGGGAAAATCTGATTTTACTGAAGTTCCTAAAAGTCTGCTGAAAAGGGGACATACAGCTTCATGACCTGAGAGAACCGGACAAGGTGTAACAGGGTTAAACTACAGAAAAAGAGATTCACCTTGAACCTCAAAGCAACAGTGGAGACAGTAACACATGGGAATAAGTTGCTTAGGGTTGACGTGGCACCTCCATCGCACAAGGTCTTTAGGAAGCGGCTGTGCAGATGTCCATCAAGACTGACCCTGATGCACTCAAACTGCCTCACAGAAAAGCATGACCCATGTGATCTCTTGCAATCCACCCATCAGCCCATTTTTTTTTCCTGTGGCTTGTAAAGAAATTCCAGTTTGTTTTAGTTGCAGCTGCTCACAGCAGCAATCTTAACGTTTCTGAGTAAGATGCTTCAGTGCTGTCCCTCTGTAGGGGAGGAATCAACCTTCATAGGTGATTTGAGAAATGGAGAGCTATACCAACCAGTCAACATTCATAGGGCTGGGACATCAGGATGTGATACAGCCAAAGCATTTGCAAGTACTGAACTTCTAATCAAAGCCTTAGTGGGGTTGTTTTTTGTGCCAAGTAGAAAATACCAATCACATAAATGCAACCACAATTAAAAACCAGAATAGTGCCGATATTCTTTCTACAACACGTCAAACAACAGCAATAACCCTGCAGGCAGTGACTGAAAAAGGAGGAGCAATGGTGTGTTGGAGTCCAAAGGCTCCGTGCTGACTGGATGAGAGACCACAGGAGGATAATACGTTGAGTAGCTAGGAAGGAAGAGTAGGAATTCAGTCATCTTGTTGCCTTGTCAGAGCTAACATACCATGAAAGTGTGGCTTTTGGGAAGAGGATTTGTGAGGACACTACATTAAAAAGAGAGAAAGCCAAGAAGCCACATGAGGAAGAGAAGTTTGCAGCAAATGTAAAAACAAAAATTATGACATCATGAAAAAAAAATGACCGAGGGATAACCCCCTTGCTGCACTGCTGCATCAAACTGTCCTTAAGTAAATACAAAACGTTATATATATTTTTTTTCTCCCCATTGCTGAGTAACTGAAAAAGAGATCCATGTGTGAGAAAAACATTGCCTTGGACGATGACAGGAGAACCAGAAAGAAGAGATAAGCTAGCAACACTGCTAGCAGCCTTGAATACTGTCACTGCGCAGTTCTGGCCAATTCATCAGTCTTCTAAGATGCCCACTACATTCATCCCAAACCCATGGGGAAATCTTGTTGGAATGGGCCCCAGAAAAGCTATCCTGATAAAGTTCAGCTCTGCACAGTGGGACCAGATTTCAGAATCACAGAATTATCATGATTGGAAAAGACCTAAAAGATCATCCAGTCCAACCATCACCAATACTTCTCAGCTAAATCATATCCCTCAACACAACATCCAAACGTTTCTTGAACACCCCCATGGTCGGTGACTCCACCACCTCCCTGGGCAGGCCGTTCCAGTGCCTGACTACCCTTTCCAAGAAGTAATATTTCCTAATGTCCAGCCTGAATCTCCCCTGGCGCAGCTTGAAACCATTGCCTCTAGTTCTATCACTGTCTACACGAGAGAAAAGGCCGACCCCTAGCTCACCACAACCTCCCTTCAGGAAGTTATAGAGAGCTATAAGGTCTCCCCTGAGCCTCCTCTTCTCCAGACTGAACAATCCCAGCTCCCTCAGCCGCTCCTCATAAGGCCTGTGCTCCAGACCCCTCACCAGCTTCGTAGCCCTCCTCTGAATTTATATGAAAGCTCCTGAATAATTCAGGAATATCTAATTTTATGGCTTTGTTTGGTGTGTTCCGAGTTGCTCCCAAATTATTTTGCAAGAATCTACCTGCAATTGTATCAGCCCTCACTGAAGTCCCAAGAGGAAACGCAAAGAGAGGCTAGAGGTATTCTTTATATTATTTTCTTCAAGCAAAGGAGCTGTAGTTCTTCTTTAAAGTAGCGTATGCGTATCTCACACTTGTAGGATAGGCCTCCCACTATAACACAGCTCTGAAAGTTTGCTCAAAAGCAGCAGTGACAGGGTTGCATTCATCTACGGCACTGAAGACCTAAAGAAGGGTACGAGGGCTTCGCACACCTCACAAACTCAGATTCTTTTTTGTTTTCTGTTGCAGGAATCTTTTCTCCAGGCTCTGAATGATTACTGAGTTATTTTTACTCCATCCATAGCCACTGTTGCTAAAATTTCCAGTTTTATCAGAAATTTATGATATTGGGTCTTCTTAAAGCACCAGCTACTGGAATCAAGAACACGAGACTCAGGCTTCTCTTAAAAACACTCCAAATGTTTAATGTATGAGGAAGCAGCAAAAAGAAGCAATGATGTCTAAAGAGTAAAAGGCAAATCCAACAGTCAGAGTTGGGATGCAAACCCTCATGTTTTTCAGGCCTTTAATGTCTGTCTTTGAAGGCCAGCAGTTACCAACTCCTATGTTGATAAAGATCATACATAAAACTCATGATTCTGAAGCATTTAGCTAAAACTTCCTGTTCCACTAATTAGAGATTGGGCAGAAGACCTTCAGGTAGAAAGAGAGAAGTTACTCTACAGGTGAGACCTGCCTCCCCACACCCAAATCCCCAAACCACCTCCTTCTACATTTGCACATTCACTGAGGGAGGGAGTGTGGGCACACACATAAGCTGGGCACACACGTCCACCTATTTGTGTATGGAGATGGGGTCAGTGTTTGCTGACAAATTGTCTGCCGAGTCTTTTTCGGGGGATCTCTCTCCCTTAAAACTTCTTCAGGGACCTTTCAGGGGGCTTTCGTTGTTTGATCTGGATACTCTGCGGAGCAACCAGCTTCACTGCCTAGAACAGAGGATGTAAATCCAAACAGTGTAAATCACAGCAATTAAGGCATTTTATGATTTAATTATATTTTTTTTCTTAAATATTTTGCTCAAAATAGCCATGTAAAAAGAAAATACTGAAACTGTAATAATAGTTTTTATTGACGCCTACAAAATCTAATGCTCGTGAAATACAAGTCCCTGATGCTTATACTCTGGTTATTAAAAAGGAGGAGTTAAAAACTTATTTCCTTTCAAGTCTGACTCAGAAAAAACATGGCTATGTGACTTGTGACAGATTCTGCAAGACTTCCGTACCTTAATAAAAACAGAGTATCAATTTCTTCACTTTCTCTTAAGTCTTATGATTGAATTGATTTATTTTTGAACATCATAAGAAGAATAAAAGAGTCAAATGGAATAATAAATTAGCTGTTTTCAGTTTATTTTGCTGTGTTTTTTTTATATCCTGAAACTGACTTCCCCTGTTTTCAACCTACAGCTGAACGACAGCTATTTAACCTAACTTTATTGGCAGATCAGTATTTCTTACAAAACTTAAATATGCAATGGAAGCTCTCCATTAAAATTAATAACATCACCAAGGCTTCCTGTTTGCTTTTATGGGAAGCAAAGAAAACTTTGTTATGAAATTCCATAATACATCAGCAGAAGTTCAACAAAACTCCACTAAAAACAATAAAAATCAGGTCACAAAACTAAATCGTAATGTTTTCACTGAGATTTCTTGGTGCTTTGGGGAACGGTTCAATCAAATTTTCACTCTTAATAAAAAGAGGGGCCAGGAGCAATTATTCTTTTTAAATTTAACCACCAGCTTCAATTAAACACAACCACCTTTCTACGTGACAGGGATGGCTATCTGACTGCATAAGGTAGTTAAAAAAACACCGGCCCTACCCCTCGACAAGTGATCCTCTTCCTTTGAACGGTTAATCTGCAACATCAGGAAAGAACATTAATGAGATGATAACAACAGAAAGCTGTCCCGGTTTGCAGAGTTACCAAACTGGCCATCTTCTGAAATAAACTCATGGGACTGAAGCCTTAATGCTGCTTTCTGGTTAGAAAATTAAATAATGGCTGAGGGAAGACTCTGGTATGCCTCATACTGCCTCCATCTCTTTCAAACTGTAAAAAACAACAAAAATAAACCCAAACCCTGGAGAGTGGAGCACACAATTGAAAGTGGCAGCTACAGCAATTTAATGAGTATCTATTGGTGGAGCCACAGTAATTGTGTTCACGCTTGCTGTCCTCTCTAGTTGTAAGGCAAAACGCATTAATTGAATCTTGTTCTGCTGGAATGTAATCTAGTTTGTTTTCCTTCACGACACAAAACAGTCTCTTGGGAAGCAATAGGTGGGGGTTTAAACTGTTTCAAGCTGAGGACTGTGTTAACTCCGTTCCTCTTTCATGGCTGAGTCCCTAGCAGCTAGCAATTATAAAACAATTTGCATTTCTAGTTTGGGTTCGCTTTCTACAAATTTAGTGAGCTGAACTGGCGTCAGCGCAGAGGCAGGCAGCACCAGCACAGGTGTGAGAGGGTGAAAGGCGGTGTGGGTCTGGGCAGGGTGGGGAGCAAACACAGCAAGCAGGCAGGGTCTGCTTACACCCCTATGGAGTCGCAGATCATTTCAAATTTTGGCTCCCTGACTCTAAATATGTTTAAATGAAGGCTCTAAGCAATTTAAACAGGAGAAAAGAGCTGCCCACACAACATTTCTGATCAGCTGGTTTAAGACCTCCCCATTCAGCATGCTTGACTGCTGGGAATCCAAGTGCAAAAGTCTCCATTTCGCCAGGAATTTCCTAGTGCTTACCTCAGCTTTGTGAATTGTCTTCCCAAAACCAGACACCAGAACTAAAGTGTGGGAATGCTGATCACTGTCACACTCACTACGCTCAGTGCATCAGCTAAGCTTCAGCCCCCGTGCACCCTATTTTACCAGCTTAAGGTGCTAAGCCCTGATGGTTCACAGGCAACTCCCTGTGCTTAGAGAATGGTTAACCCCAATCGGTGCAGACACTGACTGTGATTCATCCCTACAAATGTTGACTCTGCTCTTACAACGAGGTCTGTGGAGAGCTGCTACCTCATCTTTGCACAAAGCACCCGACTTCATTAAGGCTTAACACAGGCACAAAAGTAATCTCACTCAGAGCTCACAATGGGCTTCACCACTGCAAACCAAAAGCACACCTACTACACCTTCAAAACCAAGCATTTAGATTTCCTTAAGAACAAAACAGAAAAAAATCCCAGCAAACCCAAACTGGCCTGCAAGCAGTGAAGTTAATGAAACCTAGTTTCCGTAACACGCTTTTCCAGTGCAGTAAATTAAATCCCACTCCACGCCCTCCACCGGGCTGGAGACGGCGCTTGCTGTCACCAACTGGGCTCCTGGGCAACAGAGCTGCCACCTGACCGCTGCCAAATAGGACAGAGGAGGTCCACCCTCCGTTCCCTTTACAAGTGAACTCAGGTGGTTCCTGCTCTCCTCAAGGAAGCTGCCGTTTTCATGAAGAAAGATGTCAAATACCTACAATTTTGCAGTCACTAAAAAAAAAGTGACAATATTACTGCTGGGTGAAAGGGAAATTAACAGGGTGATCACCTGAAAATGCTAAGGATAGGGTAAGAAAAGTCAGCCACCTTTCACTCCAGTTAGTTGCACCCTGAATTTGTTAACAACTTTAGGGACAATTCTAATGAGAAAATTAATTTAGCAAGAAATTAAATTAAAGACTGAACACAATCTCAATCCTTAACACTGGCTACACCTCCTAAAATATTGTAGTGACACACGGTTAGCAGCAATCCCTGTGATGACAGAACTGCATCGACAGCCTGAATGTAAAAATATGACAGTAAGCAAGGACAGGAAATCACTGTTGTTCTACGAACATGCACTTAAAAGAGCTCTTGACCACGGAAAACAAATATACACTAGAGGAGCAGATGGGCTCAATTTCATACGTTCTCTTGTAAGCTTCAGTGTCAGGAGACCATCATCAGCTCTCAGAGAAGGGGGCTAGGATTTACCCATTTTTCTTATTGCTTCAGTTTACATCTAGCCACTGATACCGTTACTACTGAAGAATTAGCAAACCCCGGCTTTGGAATGAAAATAGATGTTAGGAGCCTTGTTCAGCTTTCACATACATACCATAACGAGCAGTCAGAGGCTATAACAGCTATCAAAAAACTCAGGAAACACTATGTTGGTTTCAGCGTAAGATAAAAATTCAATATTTATTGAGAAACCCTAGCCTATCATAAGACAGTACGGTTAGCTGCAGGCTGATGAAGTTTGAAATGGATAATTTGATATAAAACATAAAAAGACTTGAGGAGTGAGCAATAAAACTGAAGTTTCTAAATCCTAGGAATGCAGGAAAACCTCAGCTGTACAGTACAGAGAAGGGCCTAGATGACTCGAGTCTCCTGTGAGAAGCTGCAAAGGAAGTCGTGCTGGGAAAGCATGCTGTGGGCTGAGATATTTGCCTGGCAAGCCCTGCCCAGTTCAATCTTTTGAGGCAGGAAGTTTCTCTTGCCCTGAAATTTACTTATTTTTTTCTCCCTCACTCTTTGGTAGAGAGCAGCAGAAGTATAAGCAATGTGCATAAAAGACAGACTGGCAACACCTAAACGGCCCCGTGCTCTCTACCTCACTATAAATAACTCCACATAACTGATATTTGTTTATAGGGATGAGCTTCCAGCACTTATTAGCTGAATTTTCAACGCTGTTGCTTTCCCCAGATGAATCTAAATCAACCAAGGGTGAAGGCCAGAAAAATAGGGCAATGCTAAGGTGTCCAGCCTCCCAAGTGAAGTGGCTGAGATCCCTGGGAACGGTCATCCACTCGAGGCATCCAGCACCTCCTCCAGCTGACCAGTCTGCCTTTTCTTTTCCATCCTCCATGCTATATATACTGTCCCTCCGTATTCCGGTGTTGTACATGCTTCTTTAGTCCCTGCACACATCACCCCACTATCATTATTAAGTGAAAAAAAAACGCTTTGCTGCCCATCAAACTCAGCAATTTATGAGACTGAACACCAGGTGTAACTCTTTCCAGTGGGGGCATTCCTGTTACTGCTTTCCAAGCTGTTGCCTTCTCACCCTCATCACCATCCTCATCACAAACCAGCAGCCAACAGCTTCTTTCTGAGAAGTACTGAACATCAGGAGATTGTTCTAGTCTTGGGATGAGTAAGAAGGGAGGCCCACATCTCCTCCCTTCAACAGAGATCACTTAAATCTACTTTGTGTGATTGCACACCATCCTCCTGTTCTGAAGCGCAACACATTTTAAAGCCTGTTCGGCGTGTTCATCTTTCACCGCTCTTAATGGAAGGCCAAACCCTCAGTCCTCAGAAACAGCTCTTACTCTTCTGTCTAGATTATAACCAGTTCAGATCCATGCTTTTCTATCAATACTGTTCATTACCTTAAACGCCTGCCTGCTTGACTCTACTCTGGCTTACCGGTTACTCATAACCCTCCTCCGCATGTGCTTTTCCCAGGTTAATCAAATACTCCTAGCGTACTCTTGTAGATAAGCTTTGTTCTTTTCCAGTAACCCTCCGGGGTGTATTTCTGTACAAGCTCCTCTTTCCCAGACATGTTTTATCAAAACTGGACACGGTAATGTCTCACTAGTCACCCAGAAGCTTGACTGTGTCCACACCGCAGTCACATTTGTTTTTTTTTTTCACAGCGGCATTAAATTGGCAGCTTCCTTTCATCATTGACTAACAAACCCAGGTATTTTCCCATTAGTCTGCTGGAGGGATTTCTACAGCAAATACTTATTAATCCATACACGCAGTATCTTGCATTTTGTGCTACTACATGCTATTGTAGGCTCATTTCTATTGCTTGTAAGTCTCAAGTCACCAACAGAAGTGAGATTATTCATTGAAATTATTACTCATTTCTGACTAGACTGACCAGGCTCTGCAACATTTACAAATGGATTCTGACAGTCCTGTAAAAAATTCCGTGCACCTCCTTGGTACTGAATATACGTACATCACACAGACGTGCGGGGTTTTGGTTTTGCTTTTGTGGGTTTTGACTACATGGGTACTGCAAGAAGCCAGCAAATAACGTTTCTTCTAGACAGACCAAAGCAATTGGCATTCTACTAAGATAAATTTGTTTTGAAGCTTTGCAGTTCAAAAACAAAAGCAAAAAAAAAACCCACCAAACTCAAAAGCAACACACAGAGGAAATGCCAAACTATAAGAGCAGAAAACCCAAGCAAACAAAAGAAAGCTTAAAGCACTGCACGGGGCAAGCATTTAAACAAAAGACCACAGAAAGGACAAATGTGGTCCAAAATGCCAGAAAGCATCTGCCACTCAAAAATTCCCAGTTAGGTTTGGAAATGTGAAAACCAGTCAACCAGGAAGCAGAACTGAACTTGCCTGGAAAGCAGGCTGACACCTGAGGCCTTGCCTAAGATGAAGACATGACAACACAAAGGAAAAAACAGCACAATATGAAATGCCATCCCAGGAGTGAGCTCCTTTTCTGACAGCTTTCAGAAAGTATCTAAGCAGCAGACTAATGGCTCTGGCTGAACTTTAAGCCTCCAATGGAAATAAAGTCTCTTCTCCCCATATCAATTCATTAAAACCAGTGACCTTTGAGAAAAAAAAAAATGAAGAGTTAGGGAGTCTGACGCATAGTAGAAAGGCAAACACACAAATGTGAGCATCTTTCCAGAGCGATACTGGCTCCCAAGAGAAGTTGTTTAGATCTCCTCATCAATCATCTTAACTTTCTTTATTGTTTATAGGAAGTATTTTTCTCAAACCGTACTATCATCAGTTCTGGCCCTCGGCCTCCGTCGGAAGGGGCTAAGGATTAAAGCAGTCATTAGTAACAAACACCATACGGTGTCCCTTGCAAGCGCATGCTGCCAGCGTGACAGTCACAGCGCATTCGGAGGGAAGGATCCGTGCGTTATTTTTGTGTACACGAGTGGGATTAACACCAGCGCCCTCGGGCCCTCCGTGCGGCATGCCGCAGCGGCCCGGCCGCCGCCACCTTCAGCCTCCGCAGAGCCGCCAGGTTTAAACCAGCGAGACCTTACCACGCCAAAGCCCCCTCCCCCAGCACAACGGGAAACAGAACCGGGGGAGCCTGCACGGAGATTTCCCGTCGGGCGGCTCGGAAAGGCCTCTTCTCCCTCCTCCCCTCCCGCCCACCTACCGGCACGGGGGACAGCGCATGGGCCGCCGCTGCCTCACCCAACCGCCTTGCACCCACCCCTGCTGCGACGCCAGCTCCCCCTCGGGCTACAGCCACGCCACGCCACGC